>OV702285.1:402904815-403373348 GCA_916181665.1 Avena sativa
CAGCTCATGCGCACCTGGGGATCGTTGGCGTAGACCAAGAGATTACCGAGGTTGAGATGAAAGCGTTCGCTGATGTATTCGCAATGCCGATCTCCCTCCCCGTCCTGACTGCCATTGCCGCACTGCTTGGGCACACGCTGCCTGATGAGATACTGCAGGCAGACCCTACTGTGGTCTAGCCGTTGGACGTCCCTCTCTTGACGAACTTGTGTTTATGGATTTTTCGAAATTGCGTATCATCATTTGGAATGTGCGTGGCCTAAACTCGCGCGCCCGTCGCATCGCTATTCGTTCCTGGTCCAAACCGCGGACGCCTCCATCGTCTGTCTCTAGGAGACCAAGATGGAGCTGCTCCACTCCCGCATCGTCCTCGAGACACTCGGCTCTGACTTCGACGACTACGTTTATCTTCCGGCAGATGGCACCCATTGGGGGCATTCTCCTGGCTTGGAAAGAGCCGCGATCTCACCATCACCGAGCCTGAGTTCACCGCCAACACAATCACGGCTAAGGTTAGCTATGCCACGCACGCGGCGATCGCTGCGGAGGGCGCAACGCCCTGGTGGATCACGGTGGTCTATGGGCCGCAAGAGGATGCGTCCAAGATTGAGTTCCTCCACGAGCTCCGGGAGATCGGGGCAGCCTGCGACGCGCCCTGGCTCCTCTGCGGAGACTTCAACCTCATCCTGCACGAAGAGGACAAGAACAATGGCCACATCAATCGCCGCATGATGAACAGATTCCGCCGGGTGACCAACGATCTCGCGCTCAAGGAGGTTTACCTGAACGGCCGCCGCTACACATGGTCTAACGAGCAGTCCCCGCCCACTTTGGTACTGCTTGACCGTGTTTTGTGCACCGCTGACTGGGAGGAACAGTTTGGCGAGTGCCACCTGCGTTGCCTTGCCTCGGTGGTCTCCGATCATAGCCCGCTGCTACTTGACTGCTCCCCCCGCCCTCCCGCTACATAAAAGGTTTCACTTCGAGGACTATTGGGCACGGCAAGATGGTTTCCAGGAGGTCGTCTTAGAGGCGTGGCAGTCCGTCCAAGACAGCGACCCCTTCACCCAGCTCATGCTCAGGCTCCAGGCAACCGCTCGCAAGTTAACTAGCTGGAATGCGAAATCCATCGGGAATGTGAGGCATAGGATGGCCATTTCCAGGGAGCTACTGTTGCGCTTTGACAAGGCCCAGGAGGACAGGCCCCTATCCGCCAGCGAGGACTGGCTCCGCAAGAAGATCAAAGTGACGTACCTGGGCCTCGCCTCACTCGAGCGCACCATCGCGCGCCAGCGGGCTCGCATTACGTTCTCAAAGACGGCGACGCCAACACGTCTTTCTTCCACCGCCAGTGCTCCTATCGTAGACAGAAGAACCGAATCCAGGGCCTTCGGGTGGGTGAAAGATTGCTCACTGACCCCGGTGACATGGCTGAGGCCGCGTTCCTGCACTACGACGAGCTGCTGGGCACTGGCCTTGATCGGGAGCGGACGCTGGACCTGACCCATTTCATCGAGCAGGCCGACGACCTTTTCGGACTGGACGCCCCCTTCGGGGCCGACGAGATCTGGCACGCCATCAAGAAGCTCCCTGCGCGCAAGGCCCCTGGGCCGGACGGATTCACTGCTGAGTTTCTGAGGGCTGCTGGAGCACGGTCAAGGAGGAATTTGTCGCGGTTTTTCAGCAACTCTATGAGCTCCGCGGCAGAGGGTTCAGCAAACTCAATCAGGCCTCTCCTGACCCTGCTGCCCAAGCATGCCGAGGCGAGTCGGCTCAATGACTACCGGCCCATCAGCCTTATTCACCTGGTGGCTAAGATCTTCGCCAAGATGCTATCGCTACGTCTTTCCCCACGCCTCACCACGATGGTCAGCCCGGTGCAAAATGCCTTCATCCTCGGGAGGAGCCTGCATGACAACTTCGTCCTTGTCCGCCAGTCGGCACGCTTACTTCACCATCTCGGAGCACCACGAGCACTGCTCAAGCTCGACCTGGCACGCGCCTTCGACTCCCTCTCATGGCCTTTCCTCTTTGAGATCCTTCGGCACATGGGCTTTAGTGACCGCTTCATTGGATGGTTGGCCATCCTGTTCTCCTCGGCCAGCACTAAGGTGCTGATCAATGGAGAGCCTGGCCCACCCATCTGGCACCGGCGGGGCCTGCGCCAGGGTGACCCACTGTCACCCCAGCTCTTCGTCATCGCGGTCGACGTCCTCGGCAAGATCTTCAAGCGCGCGATCAACCTCGGGATCTTACGGCAGCTCCACCCCAGGCGCCTGATCCCATCCGTCTCTCTATATGCGGATGATGTGATCCTGTTCTGCCACGTTTGCTCGGAAGACATCGAGGCCACCAAGGCAATCCTCCAACTCTTCAGACAGGCCTCCGGTCTCCTGGTGAACTACTCCAAAAGCTCGGCCACGCTGCTACGGTGCGAGACTGACGAGGTTGCCACTATTCTGCAGCCCCTCGGATGCCCCATCGTCGAGTTCCCCATCACCTACCTTGGAATTCCACTCACAATCCGCAAGCCCACGTCCGCGCAGATGGAACCCCTTGTGGAGAAGATGGCCGCCAGATTACCGACCTGGAAAGCGCGCCTAATGCAGAAACCGGGTAGGCTGGCCCTGATCAAGTCCGTCCTCGGCGCTATCCCCCATCCACCAGCTGCTTGTGCTGTCGCCATCCTCCAAGACCATCAGAGCGATGTAGAAGATCGAGCGTGGCTTCCTATGGGAAGGAAAGAGGGAGGCCAAAGGCGGCCATTGCCATGTCAACTGGCGCCTTGTTAGCAGGCCCACCAATCTGGGTGGCCTCGGAATCCAGGACATCCAGCTATCCTGCATCGCACTACGTCTACGATGGCTATGGCTCAGCAAAACTGACAATGCTCGGGCCTGGAGCGGCCTCGACATGCAATTCACCGGCCCTGAGCGGTACATGTTCTTCGCTTCTACCTACATCGAGCTTGGGAATGGCCTGACCGCGCGTTTCTGGGAGGACCGCTGGATCAACGGATACTCTGTCCGTGAGATTGCACCGGCCCTCTACGCCTGTATCCCCAAAGGCAGGCGCGGCAGGAGGACAGTTGCTGATGGCCTCGCTGGAAACGGCTGGGCCCGAGACATACAAGGGGTCCTAGGGTATCAAGAGGTGGGAGAATACTTGCAACTCTGGCAACGTATTCTGCCCACAGTGCTTCCCCCGACGAAGACAAATGGGTCTGGCGATGGACTGCAGATGGCGTATACACTGCCAAGTCGGCTTACCTGGCAGCTTTCCACGGGTCTACTAGGTGCGCTGCTTGGAGGCTTGTCTGGAAGACTTGGGCGCCTAACCGTGTCAAGTTCTTTCACTGGTTGGCAAACCTTGATCGCTGCTGGACGGCAGAGCGGCTCGCTAGACGGCAACTACAGCACCACCCCAGGTGCATGCTATGCGACCAGGCCATGGAGACAATGCACCACCTCATGATCTCCTGCCCCTTCTCCAAGCAGATCTGGCAAGAGATCCTTGCTTGGCTGCACTTGCCTTGCACCCCACCCCACGACGAGCCCTCCCTCTTCGATTGGTGGACGGCAACGACACGACAAACCCCCAAGCCAATGCACAAAGGCTTGGCCTCGATCACGCTGCTGGTGCCCTGGATGATCTGGAAGCTCCGCAACGACTGCGTCTTCGAGCGCGCCCAGCCGCGCCCCCTGCCCCTGATTACCAAGATCAAAGACGAGGCATCAGCTTGGGTGCTTGCAGGAGCCAAGGGACTTGGTGTCCTTCTCCCGACAACTTGGGATGTGCATTGAGTTTTTCCTTTTTGTACCTGGATTGTAAAACCCTTCAGTGGGCTGTAACAAACTCTACCTTTGCAATATAATGAAACGCAAAGCTTTTGCGTTTTCTCAAAAAAAAAAAAAAAGAGCTTGTGTATTACATGAATACATTGTCAACATATTACTCAGAGAAGTATTTATATTATTTCTCCCAAACTTGCAACACAAAGCAGCTAGAACAACAACGACACAAGATGCATGCGAAGAAAGCCAGCTACAATGTTCTTACTATTAATCTAGAAAATCAGAAGGTGCTGGAATCTATAACAAACTGTCAAAGAACACAACAAGTATATAGAGGAAAGGTTTGATTTTTGGTAGTAAGAGACTTACATGAATAACGAGCACTGGGCACTTCACCTTCTTTATTTTTTTGACATTCTGCAAAAGCAAGTTAGCTGGACATTAGTAAAAGCTACTCTAAGGCACAAAAGAGTACATACTGAAATGGAATAATCAATTCGAGATGCTTACTTTGTAAATGTCGAAGCAGAAAGTAAAGTTCACATGGCAAACAACACGGAGGCCTGACAGTATAGCACTGTGGAGAACCACACCACGCAATCTCGGCAACCGAGAGGCTAAATGCAATGTTGGCCCGCTGCCAACAGATTGTCCATACAAGATAACGTCTTCCTGGCTGATTCCATACTCAGTTTCTAAGCACTGGTAAACTGCTTCAATGTCTGCATATGTATTCTCTTCACTTGGCTGCACTTCAAAAGAAAAACATAAATATCATTTCACAAAAAAATACAGTTCTCCAGGGAGAAATATGGGCATGCGTGTGCTCAGTACAGATGCCAATTAGGTGGCAGTAATTCAAAGCAAAAGTGACATATGATTATGATTTTTGAGAATCAAGTGCTGGCTTGGTGGCTAGAGCTCAGGGTTTTTGAGCCAGCCCACCCGGGTTCGAATCGCAGGTGAAGCGCTCGGACTAAACGGGGTGCTATCCCGTGTTAAATGCACGCTGGAGGGGTCTCATCTATCTAACAACGTATAGCCAAGGGAGGGATCCTTCCCCCGTTGGTCAACGTTATTTTTATATGATTATGATTTGGCTCAAATAAGCATATACTGGACAATCAGGCATTAATATCTAGCACGGTAACACCCAATAGGCAGATCATAAATTTCCACTAGTGGCATAAATAACACATGCTAAGGCAGAAATTGTCACTACATTTAAATGCAGGGACCTCAAAATACACGAGAGAAATGATCAACATAACACAATCTCCATGTCAAGGGTCAAACAGCGATAAATGAACTTGATAGAACAAATAGATAGTTCATATAGGGATTTCTATCTGTTGTTCAGGACAAGTGTATAAAAGCATGCCCACACGAAGTCTACAATGGGGATGTGTGACTAAAGACAAAAGTTGTAGAGATATATAAAAGGTATATAATGGCCATGACGTGCCAGGAATGCACCAGTCAGGCATGGGCCAAACTTGTTTAGTTGTTGATAAATGCAGCATGTTCTTGGAAACTGAAACTGAACCACACTTCTCGAGGTACCTACAGTGCATGTATAAATTCAGATCCACGCTGCTATGCACACGATAAAATCTGTATGATTTTTGTACGACACCCAAAATCCAACCCTTCGTGGGTGGCAGCCCAGCGCAGCAGACCACTGGATCCAGGATCGTATCAGGATCGTAAGACGGTAAGAGAAGCATCGTGTGTGTAGTAGCTTCGAATTCAGATTATCAGAGCAAACTCTACTGTCAGGCAGATATCACCATTCCATGCCTGTGTTAGTCAAGGAAGGAAACTAAATCTACCAAAAAATGACTTCTGCAACTATTCAGTATTCACCAAATTATCAACATGTAGTAGAGTCGACGGTGTAATTAAACAGAGCTCACTAACGGCAGATAAGTTACTTACCTTGCCAGTAGATGCTCCGTACCCGGAGTAGTCATATCTGCAGATATTAAATTAAAAAGTAAATCACAACAGCATTTTCATCAATTCTTGTGTAGTACCTCTAGTGCACATTCAAATATTAATACTCCCTCAGGCCCATATTAATTGACTTGAATTTGTCTAAATTTGGATGAACCTATATACTAAATAGTGTCTAGATTCATCTAAATCTAGATAAATTTGAGTCAATTAATATGGGTCGGAGGGAGTAGAAGAAAAAATTTGAACCCTGCTCGAAAATAAAAACTGCCGTCACTGTAACAGAGGATTCAACATGCTCTGAGACCGAACTCGTGATTACTTATGTACTAATTAACACAATTGGTACTAAAAGAAGGTTAAAAAAAATCGTCGGGGGGCAATATTTTCCTCCATTTTAATATAGCTTGCGGATCTACCACATGTTCCTGGAAAATATCTGCCGCGTGAATAAATCTACTCGATATCATACCCAACAAGAAACAATAGGGCTGAAAAAACATGCCAAGTCAATAATATCCTCTATATTCTATAAAGCTCTGAGTTCCCGGCTATTCAAAATTCAAGGAGCAACAAATAAAAATAAGGTTCCCCTCCACATCCCCACTACTCTTTTGAACGAAACGTCAGTTTCCTTGCTAACTCCATCAAACCAAATAGAGTATATTATTCAATAATAGCTTGCAAGCAGAGTTCCTGCTGGATATAAAAAGGCACAGTTCCTGCTGCACCGCAAAATTCAGAAAGCAAAAAATAAAATAAATAAATAAATATGTGCTATATCAACAGGAAATGCATCACACCGCTGCACAACAATTTTCTGTAAGCAGTTAAAGGAGCATTGCAATTGATTGAAAGAAGAGATCAAATCAAATGCACCAAAAATAGACTGCGACGTCCTAGAGATGTCCAGGAAGCACAATGCACCACTAACCCCATCAGATTGACCTTGAGATTGACCTTGAGCTGCACAAAGAGATCGTAGAGCTGGCCGAGATCGGCGGCGTTGCCGTGCGAGTAGAGCACGGTGATGCGTGCGCAGGGGTTCCTGAGGTAGAAGGCCACCACCTTGTTCCCCCTCCTGGTGTCGACGAGCAGCACGTCCATGGCGTTGTCCCGCGGGACGCCGGAGGCGACGAGGCGTCCCGTGGCCTCGTCCTTCCGGACGGCGTACGTCGCCGGCTCCGGCGGGAAGAAGGCGAACCTCGCCGCGAGACTGGACACCGAGCACCCCGACAGCATTTGTGGCAGCACTCAGTCATCGACAGGCGGCGATGCTGCTGCTGCTCATCAGAGGGAACCTCTCCCCTCCTCTTTCACCTACACAGGCGTATCCTTCTCGCAGGAACAACCCAACGAACAAATGGATCGAAAAAATAATTGAAGGTTAGAGGGGACCGCAAAAAGGGATTTTCGCAAGAAAGGCGGCGGCCTCTTGGCCTTAATTTTTTTTTCTTGGCTCAAATCGGATCAAACTTTGGGGGTGGAAAGGACCAATGTTTTGGGGGGGGACTTCTCGGTGGAAAAAACTATGTGGATCTTCCCGGCGGATTTGAGCAGGAAAAGATGCTCCCCTCCTCCTCTTCACTCGGACCAGACCCCGAATTGATCAAGAATCAAGAAGAAGCTCGCTCACTCCCCCGTGTGATTGACTGACACCCCCAGAAGTCGTATCAGGTGGGAGGTTTTGCGAGGGTTTATTGCAGTGTCACCTGGAAAATGGCTAGAATCAACCAGAAGAGAAGCAGGAGGAAGAAGAGCAAGGGCCGGTGGCTGTTGACAGCACACCACCACTAGTAGAGCTCCGCCTCAGCCAGGCTGCTCACTGCCATTTATTACTCATGCTGCACAGAGACAGAGAGAGAAGAGGACAGAGAGAGGGAGAGAGAAAGAGAGATGCTGCTCCGGTGTGTGCGTCGGAGAGAGAGTGGGTGTATGCGTATGTGTATGTGTGCAGCAGGGCGCGCGTGTAGGAAGTGCAGGAGCAGGAGCAGCAAGATGATGAAATGAAACTGGAACGGGGCAGCAGAAAGCGCAGGGGATCCCCACACCTTTGCAAAAGATGTTCTTCCTTTCTTCACATGTTCTCGCAGGGATTTGGTCACGCCGCACGCACGGATGGAAATAAACGGCTGATGCGTCGGAAACGACGGCCGTCCGGACGGTCGAGATCACGATGCGGTGCAGACGGAAAGGAGACAAAATTGATGGTATTTATTTTTTTGGCAGGGGTTACTAATGGATTTCGAATCCTCCAAAAATAAAATTTGGTTTTATCATTTACAGCTTCAAGTCCAAAAAGAAATTATTACGCCATTTTATGGTCATTTATTTATGGAATATAAACTCGTGACACACCCAACCTTTGGAAATAAGAGCATGTCCACCGGCGTCCCGAACTAGGCCTTCAACAGCATTTGCAGTTGAGGCCGAAAAACAGACCGCACCGGCACACCCCAACCGCCGTCGGCTGATTGGACCGTCCATCAATCTGTTCGGCGATCCCTTGTCGCCTCCCGACACGCAAGGCGCACCACGTTGGATTGGTCGCTCCAGCCCCTTGCTAGTCTTGTCCACCCCTATCCAACTCGTGTCGCTCGTTCTTTCCTCTCACCTAACAAACCGTCGTCGTTGCCGCCGAACTCCAGCGTGTTGCTCGCCATATCTACCATCTATTGCGTCGCCCTCTCGTCGTCAGGTAGGCGTCGCACTCTCGCCGTCGAGTCGACGGCGCAGGCCATGCTACCAGGCACGCACCCTTTGAACCGCTAACGGTCAGCCACAAATCACATGAGAGGGCACTCGCGTCGGTCATGCCTCGGCATCAGCGTGTTGGTCTGGAGGGCCGCCTCGAGGCTAGACGGTGCGACGTTGAGGCGTAAACCGCAACGAACTCGCCGTGCACAGAAGGTGCTCGAGCAATTTCCAAGGTGAATTTTCTTATATAACTTGACCGTCGGTAATTTTTGGCGTTCGTGGATTGAGGATTGAATCGTCTGTCCATTCACGCTATATATGAATAGTGATGACGAGCTCATAAGGATGCAACTAATGCAAGAGGAGGCCGATGTGCAAGCCGATGAAATAGAGTGCATCATGATCATCGTGGGTCTTCTTTGCCTACGTGCACGATTGCGAGCTCCTAGGCAAGGAGGCTCCATGCCGGGGAAGAAGAGGAACAGAGACCGGCAACGGCTAGCCGGCGCTATGATGTTGGAGATAGATTATTTTCAAGATGACCCAACGCATGGTACTCTTGTGTTTCTGCACCGGTTTCGAATAAACAAAAAGTTGTTCCTAAATATTGTGCATGGTGTAACACCCTCGGAATCGGCCCTATGCAAGTTTTAGCGCTTCCCGCCAAACCCGCATAGAAACGATTCAAAGGTGCCCACCAGGCACTTGCGTGCGGGTGGAAAACGAAGTAATATCATTACACAATAGTCCTCGATGGAACCCACAAAACATATATATACAACAGCGACTCAATGAGTCAAGAATACAGATATACAATACAAAGATCCAAATCACCTGGAAAACGATACAGCGTCCGAGTACGGACAAGATGCAAATTGAGCTAAGAGCCCTGAAGAATAACCAATGGCGTCCATAACCCTGCCCAGGCCAAGCCGGAAGGGTAACCCTGCTAACGACGTCGATCTCAAAACCTGCTTAAACAAAAAGGGGTGCCGACAAAGGGCAAAGGAAAAAGAGAGCGGTCAGTACTGAGGCCAGTACACAGCGAGACTAGAATTCGGCGGTCCTCGCCTACATAGGTATGGTGGACTGAAGCGGCAGCGACAGCATGCACTAAACAACCTATAGAGACTCGATACAACTGTCGGCTATCAGAGAGAGATAAGAAAGACCTATTCGAAACCATCCTGATTCTACCACCAAGCATACCCCTCCTGGTATGTCCCCCTTGAGACCAAACGAGGAAGTCAACCGAGGAACTCACACAGTTGGCAGTTTTATTTATTCAGTTATCGTTGCAGCAATTACTAGTCAGGTATAGATAGTCATCCTGATATAATAAGCAGTGGGCACTTTTAGTTAACCATTCCATTGTAGTTGCACACTTACTAGTCAGATACAATTAGCATGAGATATCCCAAAACCCAGCAGTTGTTGGCACTTTTATTTAGCCATTCCGTTGTAGTGGAGCT
Organism: Avena sativa; assembly: GCA_916181665.1. NCBI lineage: Eukaryota > Viridiplantae > Streptophyta > Magnoliopsida > Poales > Poaceae > Avena > Avena sativa. The sequence continues at coordinate 402,914,735 of OV702285.1, forward strand.
GATTACTAGTCATATCGGATACAAGTCAAATTATAACAATAAACTTTAGTTATAGTTGTCTATGATCGAGAACTGTGCTCCAAGTCGTCCATAACCGCGGACACGGCTTCTCGAAAAGATTTAACCCTGCAGGGGTGCACCAAGTTTCCACACGCACCTACACCCTTGTTGTCAGATCAGGTAGGTACAAGATCACAAAACATACACCCAACGGTATGTCGACGGGGTTTCGGACACGACGTTTCCTAGACCCAAAGCAAGCACATGGGGTCCACCCCACTAAGCTACCCGCAACGAAGTCGGCCGGCTCCGAGACGGACCCAGGGTTTGTGACGACGGCTAACCCGAAAGTGTGACTGGTCTTGTCGATACCGCGAAAACGTGGCATGGGGTTCCAAAACAGTACAAGCGCTCCACGCGCAATCATAATAAAGCAGTAAAGCATGGCATAAGTACAGGATAGTAATAAAGCCCCAAACTACTTTGTGGCCCCCGGTACAGTACTTTGAAATCAGGTACTAATCGATGGGGGTGCCCACACACCCCACCTGTGGTTAGCGCGCTCGATCTCGGAACAGGTGTCAAGAACTCGGGGTCCTACGGGACACCAGTGAGCGGTTAAAAACCAAATATTGTCTATTACCCACCGGTGCCTCTGCATTTACCTACTTCAATTTTAGTTGTTAAACGGTAATTAAAGTCATAATCATCTCCAACATAAAGCATACGACAATACTCCAATAACTGTGGTACTGGACGACACGCAACAACACTTGAGCAAGCGACTACGACGCGCAAGTCCAACTATCTACCAAACAACAGGTAATAGGATGCGTCCAAGGCAATATAAGGCTGCAAGGGATACCCCGGGTACGAAAACTAGAGCATCGCAACACAGATAGCAATAGATCAACATGAGGGAATAAATACTATAAAAGTAAGATAGGTAGAAAGGGGGAGATTGCTCGCCTGAAAACATTGTCGAAGTTTCATCCGGAGATCGGGTCGACACTCGCATCAACTCATCGGCCTAATCCGTGAAGAAGCAAAGCACTAGCAGAAACACCGGATGCAATATTTAATACTACGGCATAAGATCGGGCATGATGCATGTATGATGTATGACATGGCAAATATGTGATGCGATTAGGCAATATTAAACGGAACCGGGGTCTCGACAATTAATTAGGTGGTTCATGTTGTTTAGCTACCCCGCAATTTAAATGTTGTCTTAACAAGGCAAATTATATCACCGGTTCGATGCACAAATTTAAATGGGGCCAATATTAGACTAGATTCGCCCGCATATGGCCTCCATATTTAACTTAGGTGAATCGATAGCAAACCCCCAACAAATAAACATGTATGCGAGTATGACAATTCAATATGCACAAATTAAATATCAAGTATTAAAAATATAGAGGTCTTAGATAGGGGTCACACATTAGAGGGGCTCGACGATCTTGGGGCCTCGAGGGATCGGGTTTGGGCTCTCCGGGATCGTTTTTAGGATCTAGGGTTGGATAACTTGATGTCCGTGAAGGGGGTCTCGACGCTTCACAGTCTTCGGACGCCGAGATGGAGAACTTGGAGTGTCACGGTTCCATTGTCGGTGGCGATCTTGTGACCGCATCGGGGATTCTCAGGTCGCATCGTCAGTTGTCGGTCTTCGGGAAACTTTGGATTTTTTGCTGGAGAACTTGGTTAACATGAGGCGAGCAGTACCACGATTGTTCATCAAATTCACAACCGAGACCAAAATAGCCAAAATAGCTGCTGCTATCACCACACTGCCACCACATGCATCTTCACAGGGAAGACCAACATCATCGCACACCACAAGACCTGGCCGAGACATGCGCGGGGACGAGGCCACTGGCCCGGGCGGCCGGAGACGACCATGGAAAGCGGCGCCAGGATCTGCGGGCGACGGACTTGGGCACGCCGGTCGGAACACAGGCAGCCGAAGACGGGCCGGCGCAGGCGCTGCTCACCGGAGGACGGCGTGTAGAGAAGATGATCTACAGGGCATGCATGGGCTCGCGGTCGAGCGGCTCGGGGAGGACGGGTGACTCCCTGGCGCAGCGACTACCATCCGCGAGGAGGCGCACAGAAGCAGAGGCGGGGCCGACGGCGACTCGAAGCAGCGGTGGAAGGAGGGCGTTGGGGCCCAGCGAGCTCGCCACGGAGAGAGCCCGACGACGGCGCTCCGAACAGGACGACGAAGACGCGGTCGGCGTTCAACACGGGGAGACGAGGACGCGCGGCCGGACGAAAGGAGACAGCTCGCAGGGAGCCCGAGGCGACGCAGGTGGAGACAGAGCGGCTCGGCGGCGCTGTCGGGAGGCGCAGCGCTGCAGGTCCGAGGCCGGGGAAGCGAACGGGGTGCTGGGGAGGAGCGAGGCGGCGGCGGAGGGGTCCGGTGGCGTGCAGAAGGAGGCCTCGGGGAGGCGGCCTGGTGCGAGATGGCGGTGGAGCCTGGGGGTCGGGGGAGGGCGCGCGGAGGCCGACGAAGCAAGGAGGGAGGAGCGGCAGACTGCAGGGTTGGCGGAGAGCAGGGGCACCGAGGGAGCTCTGCAGGTGGCGGCGACTGGGAGGCACCTGAGGGGAAGAGGGAGATGGAGGAGGGGCGAGCACGTTGGGTGGGGAGGAATCGGGGGCTCTCGGGGGAGGGGAACGATGCGAGTCGGAGAGAGGCGAGCGCAGCAAGGGGACACGGTCGACGGGGGGGGGGGGGGGGTGGGGCCACGCACGACAGGGAGCGTCAACATGACGGGTGGGGTGGGGTTCGATTAGAAGTGGCGGCGGCTGCTGGGGAGTATGGGAATGGATTAGGTAGGGTTAGGGTTTGCAAGGTGGGGTGGTAGGTGGTCTGTCTAGTTGGGCCTTTGGGCCTAACTGGATGGACTGCCTTCCCCTAACAAAATATTTAAATTATTTATTTTATTTTCTTTTAAAATAAAATGTTTGCAAAAAGGTTTTAGACAAATAAAAGATCCGAACGGATCTAGGGTTTCGATTTGAACAAAGAGGGGAAACCTCTAGGAAACAAAATAGGCTTTTGGGAAATTGTTTTAGACAAATAAATGCATGATGATGTCATGATGATGCACAAAACAAAAACACGGCGATTTTCTAGTAGTGGATTTACCCGGGGTGCTACACATGGCGTGCGAGAGTTTGATCCCTATTTCCTTCAAAAAAAGACTGCACCGGATTGGTAGGTTTCACATATGTCTAGAAATACATAGTTGCACTGATATGTCTAGCATACAAAGATCCTCCACATATATAAGATGACTACTTGAGCATGGTCAAGTCCACCGCTTTTGAGTGTGTGTGTAGGTTCTATCGTGCAATGGTTAGATACTTTGGGTCAGTTTATCTAAGAGCACCAAATTCACAAGACACAACTCGAATATTGACATAGAACGCAGCTAGATATGCTTGGAAGCATCGACTGCATGCATTGAGATGGAAAATTGTACATTCACCTAGCAAGGTATATACGAAGTGTCGTCGAATTGATGACAAGTATGCCATAGGGGTCCTAAGAGCGTTGAGAGAGGTGGGGTGTGAGACGTACTGTGTTCCGGGGATGGTGAGCACACAACTTTACCCAAGTTCAGATCCGACAGCGGTGATCGGATCTTACTCCTGCTAGCAACCCTGTAATATATCGGCAACATCGGATGTTACAAGGAATTACAAGAGAGGTTCGCATGTGCGAGTTGGTTATGGTTATATATGATTGTTGCCCTACAGGCTTGCCCCTATGATGGCTTATATAGTCATCCGACCTAGGGTTTACAGAAGAGCTCTATTCAGCTACGATACAAAGTTGGTACTAAGTACATCTTGGACCACAAGTAATACTATAGGCCTAAGTCGGTAAGTCTTCTGGGCCTTGGCGTAGCCGAAGTGACTCCGTTTTCTTTCCCTAGCTCGGCTGCCCGTGAAGCAAAGATCTAACCCTTAGTGGGCCACCCTGGTTAGTGAGTCCTATGGGTATACCCGGAAAGTATATCCCCAACAGTCTAAGTCGGTAAGTCTTCTGGGCCTTGGCGTAGCCGAAGTGACCCTGTCTTCTTTCCCTAGCTCGGCTGCCCGTGGAGCAAAGATCTAACCCTTAGTGGGCCACCCTGGTCAGTGAGTCCTGTGGGTATACCCGGAAAGTATATCCCCAACAGTAGCCCCCAGAAGTCTCCAAAATCCAACATCGGATTAATCGTCTAGTTTGATGGTTCTTCGGCTTGCAGAATCTTGAAGGGTCCCCGAAAACTTCAATCAATGTGTAGGATTTCGAGTCTCGTCTGAGTCGGATATGATTTTTAGCTTTTGCAATCTCCATGCTTGTTTCAAACTTGAGCCAGAAAGAGTGAGTGAAGTCTCTGACAACTGTTCATGTCTCGTCACGTCAATCGACATATATCCTATGAGCCTGACCGTTAGTGGGTCGCAATGCACGGAACCGAGACACCGTTTCGATGCATGCATGGAGTTCGAGGGGGCGGAGGCTTCACAATGAATTTGCATGCCTCTCTCCTATACGTGTGGCGCAAATCCAGCGCATTTAGCATGAATCTTGGCATGGAGGTCGATGATAGGGGATTTTCTCTTCCCAAAACTCATTCCTCGCCACATTCGTTCCTCCTCATACTCCTCGAGTTCTTCCCCTTCCTCTCCTTTCCCTCGTAGAAACACCTAGCGCCGCCACTTCTTGACCTCTCCGACAAGATGGCTGAGACAACATCTGGGTTAGGCGCGGCGGTGACGTCTTCGACGGTGCCGAACGACAAGAAGCACATGAGCATATAGGTCCCATGTGTGATGGACGACCAGAAGATGCAAACAATGGAGGATGAGGCCTACCTCATGAAGGATATATGCCCTAGAGGCAAATAATAAGAGTTTTTATTTGATGTATCTCTTGTTCATAATATGTTTCTTACTGTGCTATAACTATATTAATACGAAACATTAATACACGTGTGGTATGTAAACAACCAGGTCTCTAGTTACCTCTAGTAAACCAGCTCATCGGGCAAGTGATGATCTTATGGTTTCAAGATCATGGTTATACTGTCGATTGACAATGAGGTCACATCATTGGAGAATGATGTGACAGAAATTCACCCTAAAGTTAATCACAATGAGATCTAGTTACTTAAACGTTCATCATTGATGATAACATAGAGACATCGTGGCTTATAGCCTTTGACTGTGAGATAATGCATAATCACTATTTTGGAGGGAGACTTTGATGATATCAAGTATCAAGTCATGAAACGATGATCATAAAGGTAATTGGGTTTCCTAAAGACATGGGTTGAGGAGTTTTTATCAAGACCGGGATTTGCCAATTCAAGTAATGGATAGATACACGTGGCCAACTCGGTGAAGTTGCATTAACGAAGCTTGCAAGCGTATGATTGGATCATGGAATGCAACGGCACGGGAACGAGTAAACGAGTTCATCGGTAACGAGATTGAACACAAGTATGGATATGCCTGAGATCAAATCTTGGATGACCTATGTATCGTAAGGAAAAGGGAATAGGACTAGCAATTAAGGTTTAAGCGATGAGTTTAATCGTGAGGGCAAGGGGATCATTATGGACATCCAGGTCCCGATGTTGATCATTGATACAAGAAGAGTCTTGTTCATGTCCGTAGCATCTCCGAGCCGAAGGGTGTCACACTTAAGGGTGGGGACGCTTTGGGATCAAACCGGTATCGAAGGAGAAACGAGAGAGAGAAACCAAAAAGGTTCTGGGTATTATCCAATGTTGATCGGAAGAGGTCTGAAAGGAGTTTCAGTGTATGGAATATAGTAATATATGTGTTTTATATTAATTAGTTGAATTAATATTGAAACATATTTTATTATATATTTTTATGGGAAGCCTTATTGCTATTGGACCGCTTCTAGAAGGGCCCATAGGGTAGGCGCCTAAGGGAGAGAGGGGGCACCAGCCGAAACCCTAGGGTTTCCCACCCCCGGGGGTGGGGCCTAGGGATGGTGGCGACTGCCCACCCCTTGGAGCTACTCCCCTCCCTAGGGTTTGACACTACTCCCCTCCCTACTATAAATAGAGGAGCCCCCTCCCCTCTATTTGCATCCCAACAACAAGTTCTCTCCTCTCCCCCTAAACCCTAGAGCTCTCTCCATTAGATTGGATCTAGCTGAAGGGAATATTCCCTGAGAGGCAATAATAAAGTTGTTATTATATATATTCCAAGTATATGATAGATATTTATTTTGCATTCTATACTTGTATTAATACAGAAACGTTAATACATGTGTGTTTAATAAACAAATAGAAAGTTCCTAGTTATGCCTCTCTTATAAACTAGCTCATTGATTAACAAGATGATCAAGGTTTCCTGATCATGGACATTGGATGTTGTTAATAACAAGGTCACAACATTATTGGAATGATGTGATGAACATTCATCCGAAGTATAGCATTACGATCAAAGTCATTGTGTTTATATTGCTATAACATCATACGAAGTAATCCTAGTCCTTATTAGACCATGAGATCATGTCAATCACTAACATTGGAAGTGTATCATGATAACATCAAACGTCACACCGTAACATGGTGACAATAAAGGTGGGTTCAGTGCTACGAAGGTGTTATGTAGAGGCTCATGGATAAAGAGTGGAATTTGTCCATCCCGATGACGGATAGATATACTCTGGGCCCTTTCGGTGATATCACATTAGTAAGCTTGCAAGCAAGTGATGTGATCACTAGAATGTTATATCACGGAAATGAGAAAAGAGTGCATGTCAGTAACGAGATCAAACTAGGTATGGATATACCGATGATCGAACCTCAGACATGTAGTATATCGCAAGACAAAGGGATTAAGTTACTAGCATAAAAGGTTCTCACGATCACAGAAGTCATCGTTGAATGTATGGGAGTCAGTATGGATCTCTAGGTCCCGCTTCTGATTATTGATCCAAGAGGGGTCTCGATCATGTCTGTATTATTCGCGAACTGTAGGATGACACACTTAAGGGATACCAACACCATTTGGAGAAAATATGTTCTAGACGAAAGAATTACAAAGTGCAGGAATTATTTCAATGGACACCGGAATTGTTTCGGGTGAAATTGCTGAAACTGGTTCTGCATGTGAAATTGAAAAGTAGCAAGGGTTTTTATGTGACTGTTTTTTAATTAATGTAATTAAAAAATTCTGAATAAATAAATAAAAGGAGTTTTATTTAATGAGGGATTACATTAAATTTTGGTGGAAATTTAATAGGAATTTGAGTGGAGAAAATGCAGAGGCAATTTGTGAGTGGGAGATCCACTCACATGAATGGAGGAAGGGGTAGGGGAAGCCACCATGGCCGCTGGCCATGACCATTGGGGTGCCCCCTCCTCCTATAAAAGGCCCCCATCTCCCTCTCTCTCTCACTCACACCTCCTTGTGAAGGATCTATCTCCCCCTCTAGAATTATTCCCCATGGTATCGAACTAGCGAGATACATGTTCCTGGTGGATTTTTGTCTGGAAGGAGTTGCTGCTTCCGCTGCATCGCTTGAGCGAGGAGGCAGAGGTTGTTCGGTGGCTTGAACATGTGTGCGATCACAGATGCGCTGCTGATTTGCAGCGCTAGACTTCTTCTCGATATTGAGATCGACAAGCATTCGAATACATCATCCACGAGTTCAACCTCGTTAAAATTTGTCGGTCTACAAGGGTATGTTCTCTATGGATGTATATCCACCCGTTGCTTGTATCTAGTAGATAGATCTTGGTGCTTAGTAGTTCCCATCGAAGGAAATTTTTTGTTTTCTATGTTGTGAACCCAACAGTGGTATCAGAGCCAGATTTATGCGCAGATGCTTTGCACAGGTAGTACACATATGAGTATGTGGGTGATGTTGATCATGTTATTTCTTCTTGTTTGTACTTTGGATATTGTTGGCATAGTGGGATGAAGTGGCCCAGACAAACTTTACATGTCCTCGCACATAAGACCTGTTCCACGCTTGAGATGCAACTAGTTTTGCATAAGTGGCTAGTGGGTGTCTATGTCTCCTACTATGGTCAATATCTGATTTACAATGAGTTGCTAATAACTTGGTTATCATCATTGTGGTTCCATGTTCATAGGTAAGAACGGTTCTATCTTCGAAAGCCCTAAGCCACGTAAAACTTGCAATGGATAAATTAGAAGCGTCTAGTTTAGATTGTTGTTGGGCTAGTGTCATGATATGGTAATGTTGTAAGTTGATGTATAGTTGATACTCTTACAACACACCTAACGTGTAAGTTCCATAGACCTTGGCCTTACACACAAAGGAATGATAAAGATCATACCACGATGGACATGGTAGTGATCAAGTGCAAGAACCATATCCTTTCACTTTTCACATATGATGTTTTTGCATCTTATATTGCTTGTTTGGCGTTTTAGTAGCATTATAAGATGATCCCTCATTTAGATATCAAGATAGGAATATGTTCTCCCTTAAGTATGCACCGATTATGTTTCACCGCTTCAAGACATCACGTGATGATCGGGTGTACTTGAATCCACGATCATATTTTGGGTGTAAGACAGTTTTACACACGCAAATACTAAGGTTCTTACTTGGCGAGCCTAGCATGTACAAACATGGCCTCGGAACATGGATCAAAAGGTTAAGCATGAGTCATATATTCGATATGATGCCCATATATATGCTCGCCTTTGAAACTACACCGACTCACATGATGATCGGACTTGGTTTAGTGGATTTGGTTCATGTAATCACCAAAAAGACATGAGTGATGTTGTTTTTGAGTAGGAGTTCATTCATAATTTGGATTAGTTGAACTCGATCTATCATAAAATTAGTCTAAACTTTCCAAATTCTGTTGTAGATGACACCACCTGCTTTTAATTTCAATGTGTTCATGGAGAAATAGAAACTTACGTCGAATAGAAGCACCTTTACCGACTGGGCCATGAATTTGAGGATTCGCATCACTGTTGCACAAAATAAATATGTGCCAGAAGCGCCGCTAGGCCCCCCACCACTTCATGATGCTCCTGACGAAGAAAAGAACTCGTCTATTTGACTCATTAGGAGGACCACAACTTAGTTCATTGTGGCATACTGTATGGGCTAGAGCCAGAACTTCGAAAGAGTTTTGAAAACGGAAATGCCTTTGATACAATGGGTGAATTGAAAATGATTTTCGATACCCATGTTGCTGTAGAGAGTTATAATGCTTATGAAAAGTTCTTTAGCTGCATGATGGAAGAGAACAGCTCCGTTAGTGAGCATATACTCAAAATGTCTGGGTACGCCGATAAGCTTGTGTCCTTGGGAATAACGATTACCATTGACTTAGGCATACATCGTGTTCTCCAATCTCTGCCACCTAGCTACAAGAGCTTCGTGATAAACTATAACATGCAAGACATGAAGAAGTCTCTCCCCGAGCTTCTGTCAATGCTTAAGACAACAGAGGTGGAGATCAAGAAAGAACATCAAGTGTCGATGATTAATAAGACCACCGGTTTCAAGAAAGACATGAAGGGTAAATAGAAGGGAAAGAAGGGTGGTAAATATGTTGCTGCGCCTGAAAAAAATCCCGAGATGGCCCTAAGTCTGATAACGAGTGATATTATTGTAAGGGGACTGACCATTGGAAGCGCAACTGCCCTAAGTATTTGGCAGACAAGAAGGCCGGTAAGGCTAACAAATGTATATATGATATACATATTATTGATGTGTACTTGAGTATTACTCGCAGTAGCACCTGGGTATTTGATACTGGATCGGTTTCTAATATATGTAACTCGAATCAGGCGCTGCGGAACAAGCGACCGCTAGCAAGGGGTGAGGTCATGATGCGTGTCGGCAATGAATCAAAAGTTGATGTGATCGCCGTCGGGACGCTACCTCTCCACTTACCATCGGGATTAGTGATAAATCTAAATAGTTGTTATTGGTGCCTGCACTAAGCATGAACATTGTATCCGAATCGTGTTTGATGCAAAGTGGTTATTCATTTAAATCTAAAAACAATGGTTGTTCGATTTATATGAATGGTATCTTTTATGGTCATGCACCTATAATGAATGGTTTATTTATATCGGATCTCGATAATATAGTTACACATATTCATAATGTTGATGCTAAAAGGATTAAACTTGCTGATGATATATCTGCATATATGTGGCACTACCGTCTAGGTCATATTGGTGCTAAACGCATGAAAAAACTCCATTCAGATGGACTTTTGGAATCATTTGATACTTGTGAGCCATGCCTTATGGGCAAGATGACTAGAACGCCGTTTTCCGGTTTAATGGAACAGTCGACAAATTTATTGTAAATCATACATACTGATGTATGTGGTCCAATGAGTGTGTCGGTGCGAGGTGGATATCGTTATTTTGTTACTTTCACGGATGATTTGAGTAGATACGGGTATATCTATTTGATGAAACACAAGTCTGAAACCTTTGAAAAGTTCAAGGAATTTCAGAGTGAAGTGGAAAATCATCGTAATAGAAAGATCAAATTTCTGCGGTCCGGCCGTGGAGGTGAGTATCTAAGTTACGAGTTTAGCGCACATATGAGAGAGTGTGGAATAGTTTCACAACTCACGCCTGCCGGAACACCACAACGTAATGGTGTTTCAAAATTTGTAATCGTACTTTATTAGATATATATGCTTCAATCTATGATGTCTCTGACTGACTTGCCACTGTCATTTTGGGGTTATGCACTAGAAACCGCTGCATTTACTTTAAATTGGGCACCATGTAAATCCGTTAAAAAGACACCGTATGAATTATTGTTTGAAAACAAACCTAAGATATCATTTCTTAAAGTTTGGGGATGTGATGTTTATGTGAAGAAACTCCGGCCTGATAATCGTGAATCCATAGTGGAAATACGTCTTCATAGGATACCCTAAGAAAACTATTGGGTATTCCTTCTATCACAGATCTGAGGGCAAGGTTTTCGTTGCCAAGAATGGATCCATTTTAGAGAAAGAGTTTCTCGCGAAAGGTGTGTAGTCAGAAGGTAGAACTAGAAGAGGTTATTGAACCTTCTCTTCATGAAACGCGAGTAGCGCGGTGCCAGAAATTGTTCCGGAATTGACTTCACCAAATGAAGAGGGAACTAATGATAATGATCATGAAACTCCGAAAGAGAATACTACCAAACCTCGTAGGTCAAGCAGGACATGTGCATCTCCAGAACTATACAAAAATCATGTTATGAATTTCATGGTTGATGAAATAGATGACCCTGCGACGTATGAAGAAGCGATGATGAGCCCGGATTCCAACAAATTGCTAGAAGCCATGAAATCCGAGATGGAATCCATGTACGAAAACCAGGTTTGGACCTTGGTGGACTTACCTCATGACCGAAAGGCCGTTAAGAACAAATGGATTTTCAAAATAAAAATCGATGTTGATGGTAATGTAACCATCTATAAAGCTCGACTTGTCGCAAAGGGGTTTCGACAAATTCAAGGAGTTGACTACGATGAGACATTATCTCGCGTAGTGATGCTAAAGTCGGTTAGGATTATGTTAGCAATTTCTACATATTTTGATTATGAGATATGACAGATGGATGTCAAAACTGCGTTCCTTAATGGAAACATTGAATAAGAGTTGTATATGATACAACCAAAGGGTTTTGTCGATCCTAAGGATGCTGACAAGGTATGCAAGCTTCAGCGATACATCTATGGACTAAAGCAAGCATCCCGGAGTTGGAATCTTTGCTTTGATAAGGTGATCCAAGAGTTTGGATTTGTCCAAACTTATGGAGAGGCTTGTATTTACAAGAAAGTGAGTGGGAACAATGTGTTATTTATGATATTATATGTGGATGACATATTACTGATTGGAAATGATGTAGATCTTTGAAATAGTGTTAAAAGTTATTGACATGGGAATAGCCACAGCAGACGCTACCAGGGGTAGTGAGTAGTAGGATTTGGGGCAAGAGTGATCGGCCATATGCGGAGCGAGATGAGGGCAAAGACATATGGTTTTACCTAGGTTCACCCCCATAGGGTAAAGACCTACTCCTGGTAGATTGTATTATTGCTTGAGTATAATGGTGGCGAGCTCGGCGACTAGGCAGCGAGTCGATGGGGTGTATGATGGAACGTGAGTACGGAGAGTACGCTTGGGAGGTTTATATAGGGGTACCTAGCTAGGGTTTATAGATATACAGCCAAGTCAGCTAAGGACTCGGAGGATTGACCAAATCCGACTAGGCTTATCTACGCTTCTAGGCCTCCAGCTTCCAATCACTAGGTCCCTCATTTAGTCCAGATCCAGTCGCCGTCCAACATGCCCACTCGCAAGGGGCCCGGTCCAGTCGAAAACGTCCTGCTGGGCATACCCCATTCGGCATATCCCTATCAGTAGTCCCTGAGGCCATCGTTGGTTTAGCGCAGGTGTTCTTTGGCAGTCGGAGTATGCGGGTCCAATTTGGATGCCCGGTCGAATAGGCGGTGGACTCCCTCAATGAAGGAAGGAATCTCTTGCATGTGTCTCTAGTCGTAGCATTGGCGACCACTCGAATCGCCGCATTTAGAGAGTGGGTCGGCGAGTCGAGTGAGCGAAGTTGGACCGTAAGCCTGGTCAAACTAGCCGTCGAGTAATCCAACGGTAATATTGGCGTAATTACCGCGGGATAATGGCTCCTCCGAGATTGGGGGGAAGCACCCCTTTATAAGGAGAGTGAAAGGGGAAAGCTGTGAATCTTCCTCACATTTCTTCGACCCCGCGCATTCTTAGTCTTCCACCTTCTCCCGATCCAGAATCTCCAGAGCGAGTCTTGATATTATCGATGGCGCCTCTGAAGGATGTGTGGTGCAAATCCAAATGCACCGAGGCCTCACTGAAATCCTTCCAGGAAGGGGGGATTCTTTGCAAGGGGAAGTGGCGAATCCCCACGGCCGGGGAGACGGAGCCCAAGGCCCACCCCGGAGAGTTCATTTGTTTGTTGAGTCACCTAGATAGGGGGCTCGGCTTCCCCACTTCGATATTCTTCCGACGGTTCTATGTGTATTACGTGATTAAGCCGTTGGATCTAGGGCCACACAACATTGAGAAGCTCGCCATTTTCGTGGCATTCTCCAAGTGCTATCTGGGGTGTCGCCCTATTTTCCCCTATGGCTGGATCTGTTCCATGGCCGCGTCATGCGCGAAGGGGCAGGCGGCCTAATCCTAGTGGCGGGAAGCCTTACCTTCCAATTGAGGACTAAGGCCAACTTCCTGGACCTCATGCTCCCAAGAAAGCCGCAACAGGTGGAAAAAGATCTGGTTCTACGTGAGCGAGTCGACGCTGGACGTCGAGGTGTCGCTCCTAATGTATACCGTCGAGAGAAGCGAGCTGCGCCGGCTGCTGGCGACTAAGCTTCCCACCAACCAGAGGATGGCCGTAGATGAAATGTTGACACAGATCTAGACGCCCAAGAAGGAGGGTCTGGAAACCATCAATCTTTACAATTGCTGGCTCGGGCGGCGACTGGTGCCATTGGCTAGTCAGACCCACTGGATGTATCAGTACATCGGCAGGGACGACAAAATGAAGGCGTGCTAGGTGAACTAGGATGCCAACGACTACGCCGTCATGCTGAAAAAGATCACGGAGGCGGAGTACACCGACCCGAAGGCCGGACTCGCTCCATATACCGCCACGGGGAAGTGTCAGGTGCCAACAGTGAGTTTCTTCCTTGACTTCACAGTTGTAGAGGTGCAGTCGTAGTTTCTTGATGTTGTTTGTCTTTGTCAGTTGTTTCAGGTCTTGGAGAATGGGCTCCCTCCTATCGATGAGGAGATCCCCAAGGAGCTTGGAGAGGGTCCGGACGAGTCCTCCAATAGTGAGGACGAAGCGGTGGAGGTCGCCGCGCCTGCGCCCGAGGCTCGGAAGACCCGCGGGAAGAAGCAACGCAAAATCGAGGTGAGTAGGAGCCTCAAGGAGCGTGACAGCGATGAATGAGACGTACAGGAGCACAGCTCGCGGCGCGTGGCCATGCCGGCAAAGACCGCGTAGAAGCCGAAGTCACCCGTGAAGAAGACAACACCGAAGGTGGCGTCGTCGCCCAGATCAGCGACGGTTTTCGAGTCGGATGAGGAGCCCAACGACACGGAGGCTGAGGCTTCGATGAAGGTTATGGAGGATCCCACTCCGATGAAGGGATCGGGAGTCGAGGCCGTGGTGGAGGGAGAGATCCCACTCGCAGCAATCCTGTCACCATTCTTGGTGGGGTCGAGGTCCTCGCCATCGAGGGGGCACCTACGTCGCCTGGGCCAGATGTGTCCGCGACTACCGCCTCATCATCGAAGAAGCCCATGGTGTCGCGGGCCGCGAGTGTGCTCGAGAGGGCTTACTCGCAAGCTGGGCCCAGATTTGGAGAAACTGGCTCACATCAACACTGGCCTGCACTTCATTCACGTCGCCAAGTAAGTTTGCACCGGGTGGCCCGTAGTAGTTTTCGGGGTCGCTTAGTGGACCTTTGACCATGTCATTTTGTAGAACCGGAGCCAAGAATATTGGTCACCCTTTGGTGGCCAAGGTTCTGTTAATCTCCCCCGGAGGGGGCCGACCCTTCCAAGAAGAGGAAGGGTGATGCGGTCGAGGTGCCAGTCGAAGGCACAAAGAAGAAGGAGGAGGAGGACTCTGCTACAACGTCAGAAGGGACAGTTGGCGTGTCGGTCGAAGTGCCAGTCGGAGCCACCGCTGCCTTGTAGGGCGAAGTAGTCGCGAGCTCGCAGCTGGGTGAGTCGACCGCGCCGGCAGGGGTGTCGGTGCCCGCGGCTAGTGCCCCAGTGATGACGACCGCGATGTTCCCTCGCTTCATGGTGAGAGCATCCGTCGTGGTGACATGGATGCAATCGCCTCAGGTTCCTGAGGTCGTTGATGGTGATGCTGGGCAGCGGCACGGGCGAACGTCGTTCGTGTTGCCATCGGCCGACGCCATCGAGCTTCACAGCATGCTAGGCGCTCCCATCCAGCTACGTCCTGTCCCCGAGGATCTAGTCGCTGAATTTCAGCGGCTGGATCCTTTAGACCTTTGGTTGCCCAGTCCTCGAGTGTCTAGTCGCTGAATTTAGCGGCTAGATACTTAGAGCTTGAATTGTCCCTTACATGCAGTTTTCTTTGTTTAGGGTCTTCAGTGAGAATCGGTCGACCGTCAGGCCGCGAGGGAGCGCATGGAGCACGATCTGTGAGTTGCACAGGAGACCAACCGACAGTTGCAGGCGACTACGGGTGAGTCAACTTTGCCTTGAGGAATGTTTGATTTTGCTTTGCGAAGTTCTCATTTTGATCTTTATTTTTAGAGGATCGCTCAGCCGCAATCGCCAAGGCCCATGAGGGTTCCAACCTCCGAGCTGGATACTGCGAAGGCTGTCGTGGAAGGGCGAATCGCCTCGTTGGTGAAGGATCTGGAGGCCGTGAAGGTGACCATGATTTCTTCTGAAGAGAGGGCCAAGGCCGCGATCATCGCGGTGAACGATGAGCGGAAGGTTTTCGACTCGCTTGTCGCTGGGTTGCAGGACCAGCTATCGAACTTGGAGAAATTCATCAACGACGAGCTTCTTGGTGAGTGTTTCATCTCCTTTCTTTTATTTCAGTGTTGGCAAGTTTCCGAGCGGGGGCCACTAGGCCGGCGAGTCCCCGAGGGGGCGAGTCCCCGGGTGAGTGATTCCCCGAGCGGTAGGTCCATGGGTGCGCGTCCTTGTGGGTTTAAGTTACTGTTGTTGCAGGTGCGATATGCGATGGAGATTTGGAGGTGCATACATGTGACGCCAAGCAGTGCATGGCTTCATTTGTGGACGCGGACACCCGCTCGGTGACGTGCGTCTAGGCCGTCCTCCAAGGGATCTCTCCTACCGAGGTGATCCCAAGTGGGTTGACGGAGGTGTGGCGTTACCTCGAGGAAGCGCCTGCCATGGTTGAGTGGATGGTGTAGTCGGCCTTTCATCATGGATTCATCAGTGCTCTGAGTCTTGGAATCATGCACTTCCCCGATGACTTCGACCTCGACGATGTCACCAGCGGGTATCCCTCGGTGACTGGCTCGGTGGAGATCGCAGAGGTGCTAAAGATGACCGCGAAGGCCACTCCCTTTGCGGAGTAGGTGTTGGCGATGGGTGATTTGCTGCCATACCAGGAGATGGTGGTGGCGCCGAATGACCCCGAACCGCAGCATCGCGATCTGAAGTCGGAGCAGCCTTTGCAGTCGGCGATGGCAAAGAGCTTGACGACGTACCCAGTGAACCCGTGGGAACCCTTTATCCGGTTCAGGGGTGGTGGTGGAGCATCCTCTTCGAATCCTGCGGAGTAGACAGTTGCCCCTGGGGAGTTATGTTAACAGTAGTGATTGGATCCTTTTGTATGAATCTTTGACGATGAACAATGTATTTTGTTGCTAAGGAAATGAAAAAACGTGAATCGCTTTGCATTGCTTTGTGATTTCTGTTTGTTGTGCGAGTCCCTAAACGTGTCCGCCCTTTAATGGGGTTTACCTCACATGTGTGTAAGTTTGTATGTGTTAGATTGTTAGTTTAGTCTGAGTCGAGTCGCCGTGGCTCGTAGAGCTAGTCGCTTGGAGACCCCAAGGGGTGCTCTGTACTTGGCTATTTTTCCGGACGCAAGCAGGGTCGGTTAGGCGAGTCCCCGAGCGTGGTAGTTAGACGTTCTAGTCGCATGCCCAAGGTAGGTGAGGACTTGGTGCGTTGTTTGTAATGCGTCTCTCCACCTGGCTCGGAAAGCCAATCGTGTGGCGAGTCCAGGGCACGCTCTCATACTTGGTGTTTTCCCGAGCCGCGTGGATTTAGACTTGAGCGAGTTCCCGAGCATGGTAATTAACCGTTCGAGTCATTGTGTGCGAGGATGTGGAGGACCGGTCATTGTATGAAGCGTGTGCGGTTGTCTTGGACCGGTGGGCCAGTCGAGCGAGGCGACTCTGATGGTGGCTCCGAGGTGGCATTTTCATGGACGATGCAAGGTCTGAATACTTTCAGTGCCCTTGTGCCACACTAGTTAGCCGTGACGATCGCTCGACCAAGGGTTGACTTTCATGGGTAGCGTTTTGCTAAGATTACGATTGCGATTGGCACAAGAGTTTGGCGAGTAGGCACAATTTGTGCGAGTCAAGTTTATTGCATTGTATAGAGGAGGAGTACAAGTTGGAGTTCTATGTGTAGAACTTCCGGAGGAGGTTTACATTCTATGGCCGCTTGACGTCGAGTTGGTCGTCACCTCGTACGTTGATGAGGTAGTAGGCATCGTTGCCGAGGACTCGCCCTATGGCTAATGGTTCCTCCCATGGGAGAGAGAGCTTGTGCATTCCCTTCTTGTCCTGGATGAGTCGTATGGCCAGGTCGCCTTCCTGGAAGGTGCGAATCCAGATTCGGCGGCTGTGGTAGCGGCGGAGTCCCTGCTGGTAGATGGCGGTGCGGGAGCGAGCAAGGTCGCGTGCTTCATCGAGCTGGTCGATCCCATCTTGGTGTGCGAACTCGTTGTCGGCCTCCACATAGTTGACGAACCGAGGCGAGTCGTGTTCTAGGTCGGTTGGCATGACGGCCTCGGCGCCATACACCATGAAGAAGGTCGTAAACCCTGTTCACCGGTTGACGGAGGTGCGAATGCCCCATACGACGGAGGGGAGCTCTTCGAGCTAGCATCCTGGGGTTCGCTTGAGGGGGACCTGCAGTCGTGTCTTGAGGCCATGGAGGATGCTTTGCTTGGCACGCTCTGCTTGGCTGTTTGACTCCGGGTGGGCGAGTAAGGCGAGGTCGAGCCGTATGTTGTGATCCTCGGAGAACTCGGCCATGGTGCCCTTTGCGAAGTTGGTGCCGTTGTTCGTGATGATGTTGTGTGGGAACCTATATCGGTAGATGAGCTCGCAGAGGAATTTGGTGGCGGTCTTCCCGTCGCACTTACTGACCGACTTGGCCTCGACCCACTTGGTGAATGCGGTGACCCAGCATACCACTGCATGTGTAGTACACTATAGTCGTTGACATGACATCCATAGAACACCGTTCCATAAATATCACATCCCTCAGAGTGGTACAACAGAAACATTGCGGGTCCATATTACAAAGGTACACACATTATTATTATTATTATAATACCGGAAGTTCAAGACTTCCAAAAGATCCAACTTACAAACCAAAATATAAGATGTTCAGCGGCAATTTAAAAGTAACAACTCCGACTAGGAGTGGAGCTCAACAGCTTATTTTATAGAGTTCATGTTGTTCGGCTCCGTTGGTTACTACTAACTAGACTCTTAAGTGGACTCGTTCTCATCGACACCGTAATGGATCTCGTAGTACACGCCTTCAACTCCTCCAGATAGATCAGGTTCTTCGTAGAACACGTCTTCTTGGCATTCAGCTGCATACATTGGCACGTCTTCGGAATCCTCAGAGTCTAAGAAAGGGATCAAAGGAAAGAATGAGTAACAGCGTTACCCAAAAAGTTCATTATATGCAAGTTGGGAAGTTTGATGCTCTATCTACCACCTCGGATTATAAATCCTTGGCACTATGCAGTTTTTGTAAACCTTTCTTCAAAGATTGATTTTATTCTGAAAAACTATGGCAATCAGCCTTCACAGGTTGACTAGAACTTTCATGGAGTTCCTTTCCTGCTGTGTTCGTAGCTCCTTTCCGGAACAGGGAGTAACAAGTTATAGTTCTTACACTCTGCAGAGGTGCTTTTACTTTACCCATGAGAGATCAACTCCTTGTTGCACAACCGGGCATACTTTCCCGTCCACAATTCCATGATGTGGGGCCCGGTAGTTGGTCCAAGCCAATCACTGCCCCCTTCGCGACCCTGCATGCCTCCTTGGTGTACACCATGCCCACATAATGAATTACGGCAATGGTTTGTATAAACCGTTAGATTCCAGAACTATCGTGGGACGTTGAGGGTTCCCACCCATATGCTGCATATCCTCTATGAATTACCAATTAATATGCACGCTTCAAGGATAACAGCCACGACCTGCACATCCGACTTCATGCGAGCGGAAGAAGATACAGCTGACTTCTTTGTCCCATTCCAAATCTCATGGCTAACGCGTAATATACGGCGCTAGAATCACTGATGTTAGGGGTTATTAAGTTCTTATTTGATCATCATTGTTGCAATTAGAACTCTAAGTTCTATTGCTCCATCATATCACCACTTAGGATGATATCCATAATTTCTTTATTTGGAAAAATAATATTTTCTTTCTTTTATAGCATATATGATAACACAATTTGCAAATACTTTGATAAAGACTCTTCAAAGGATATGAGCAAGTGATGAACTTGCCTTGTGATGGCAAGGTAGTGAAGTCTGATGCTTGCACTGGACCTTGAGCTTCTAGTTCTACAAAAACATCATTATTGCCCGGTAAGGACAATATTTAAAGAAGCAAAAATGATTATGCAAGTAATGTAATGCATTATTTGAATTTGTATGCATTTATCCCAAAAGTTTCTTTTTGAGTAATAAAGGGCTTATAAATTTTATTTTTTATATTTTATAACATATATTGAATTATTTTATTTTATTTCCCTTTATTTGACTTTTATTGATTTAATAATTCCTTTAGGAATTATTAATTATACCTTAATTTTATTACTAACTATTTATTTAGTATTTTTCAAAAATACTATAATATTAATAAATAATGAAGTTTATTTATTTTTATCACCTTTCAATAATTTTGTAAAATTCCATAAGGAATATTTAAATTACAAAATTCTTATAAAAATTTGAATATCCAAAATTTGATATCTTATTTTATTTGTATAGAATGGATTATTGTGAATCCAAAAATATTTTATTTATAATTTTTGGACTATTATTCTATTTTCTAGTATTTTACTAAGTCCAGGGGTATTTTGGTCTTTTCCTTTTTATTAAAACAGGCCTAAAAGAATTTCTGGGCTGGTTTATCTATATTGGGCCCTGTTGGCCCACTAGTACTAAACAAAAGAGCCACCCCGAAGGGTCTGGCCCAGCTCGGCCCATTCCTCACTGCCTCTCTCTCTCTCCCGCGTGAGTTCATCTTCTCCTCCTCTGACCCCGACCCTGTGGCCGGCGATGCCACCACCGGCGATTCCCGCCGTCATCGGACGTTCTGGTCGCCGCCGTGCTGCATTAGGGGGTTGTCGACGACGGCCGTTCGTTCTATCCAATTGGATTCGAGCCTCGGGCTCTCCTGCGATGGATCGATGTCGTCCCGAATCCTAGGGTTTGGGGGATTTGCATGGATTCAAGTGCAGCTATGGTCGTCGTGCGTTGAGGTGATTCTCTGCACCTCCAGGCGTGATCAGGGTCGTTGTCGTGGCGCCGTGCGGGTTGCAGCGCCCCCCTCTGGGGTGCTCCCCGTGCCGCCATGGCCGTCGGCCCCTCTGCTTGCTCTTCTGTCCTTCAACGAGGACCTATGGTGAGTTTGATTCCCCTCTCCTGATGCTCTCTATGCTTGTTGATTTGATGCTAGATGTTAGCAGTGTCTTCTCTGGCTACTGTGTGATTCAAATTAGGATGATTATCCCTTTAGGGTTTCTTTGATGTGCTTATTCATGTACTGGAGGAATTGATTCATGTTTAGATGGTATGTACCCATACTGAATGCTTATTGGCCTGAGGCTTGTTGGTTGATCTGATGTATAGTGTTTTTTGGTGGCTTACTTGATGATTTGATGCTTGGATTGCATCTGATTCAGATAATGTGGTTGTATGGGAACCATGCTTGGTAAAGCTAATGATCTGATAGCTTTCCACTGTTTATTTGATTCATGGTCATGATTATGATAAGATACAGCTACTGTCCTAGTGCTGTAAGCTTGGAAATTAATATGTGGATTGAGATCCTCATGCTCTCAAATAGTGAAGTGTATTATGGAAATATTCTAGTTATGATTCCTGTTTTTTTAACAGGAAAATGATTAATTAGTTGATTTTCTGAATCTAGGATGATTTACTGCTGTTCCTGATTCATATTGAATTGTTCTTGTGACACCATCATGTATGGCACACAAGTTTAATTCTAAATCATGGATTTGGTTAGTTGATGCTTGAGACAATCTTGGCTTTGAAAACTAGAGATGCTCATATCTAAATTCCCTATGACCAATGATGTTGGTCTGAGGCTTAGGGATTCAAATCTTATCTTGTTGGTACATCTAGATAGTCCTGGTAGTAGTACCAGCTATTCTTTATTGAATCATGGCTTGGAAAAATGATAGTGAGCTTGATCAATCTATGGATCCCAAAGATTTATTTCTAAGGTGCTACTCTTCCTTTAGAGATGTGCCTAGAAATAGATCATAGGTATATGTATGATTGAATTGTAGAATATGGTTTAACAACCAGAGCAAGGATGTTGCTCTGAGCTCTGGTGGATTCTGGTGCTTTGTTTTTTGCCTTTAGATTTTCAGAAATCCCTATGATGGATTCACCCCACTTGGGTGTCTTCTGAGGTTTTGTTTTGTAAAACAACACATGCCTTTCTCTAAATAAGATGATTAGATCATGTGAAGGTTTTATGAAACTCACCACAAAAGCTGATATTTGTGGAGTAAATTGGTGATGATCTTGATCTGGTTTTGCTGGACTTCTGTGCTTGATCCGGAGCTAGCCTGCTCCTCCTAGCTCCTGGGCTTGGCCTTGTTGTCCACCTTGTTCATCCCCCTCCTTATGTCACCATCCTGGTGATGTTTGGGTTAATCTGGTGGTTGGTTTGGCTGCTATTCTTGGTTTACTTGCTGTTCACCCTGGCTGTGCTGTGGTGTGGTGTGGTAATGCACTGGGGTGCTTTCCCACGGCTATGCTCTGGTTTTGTTTGATCTGGCTGTGCTTGTGCAGTCGACAGCACACCCTTGCATGCGTGTGTGTGCAACCTATGTGCCTGCTATGCACATATGGATAGGTTCAGAAGATTTGATCTTACTGTTACCAATCTACTTTTACCTTGGCTGGTGAACTGATCCCTTTTGGCCGTCCTTTGCATTCTGGCTGTGAATTTATGAAAGATGAAATCTTTCATATTGGTGAAACTTGCCCCTCTTTAACATTTCTCAATAATGAGATTGTCAAGTACACCTCACTGACATATCTGAGAGAAATACATACAAACACTAATTTTGTTTTATTTCTATTTAATCCTTGTTTTGCAGGTTCAAAGATAAAGATGAAGATTTAGTTTAGATTTTAGATATAGGATAGTTAGTAGATGTAATTTTCTTAATCCTTTGTAATTTTTTTATAGTTCATGTAATCTTTATTTTATTCAATTGTAATAAAGATTATGTTATTATTAATAAAGAAGATTCTTATTCTTTATTCTATTGTATCTTGTTTATGTCTTTATAATATGAAAATGAATTTCATAATTTCTATTGTTTTGAGATTTAAGTTATACTACCTATATCTTAATTAATTTAAGATTTAAATCTTATATCTAAATCATTTAAATTATTATTTAAACACTTAAGTTTTTAAATTCAAACCCCTTTCACAACACACATAATTCTTTTAAGATCACATCAAAGTTTATAGCAATCCTACTTTAAGTCTAAACCTAATCTTAAAGTAAGAAAGAAACATTGATCACTTAAGATTTTATTTGGCAAAAATTTTACCCACTTTTTCACAAATAGATGCATGCAACAATACATAATCCTAAATCTACCCTTCGTTAGGTTCCTAAATGCTGGGATGTTATATTGAATTTGTCGACTACGACCAGGAGGTGGGTATAGCCAGAAGGAGCCTTTTTGAAGGGGCCCACCATGTCCATGCCCCATACGGCGAATGGCCAAGTGATGGGGATTGCCTTGAGTGACGAACCAGGGATGTGCGTCTGGTTGGCGTACTTCTGGCACCCGACGCAACGCTGGACGATGTCAATGGCGTCAGCATGCGCGGTGAGCCAGTAGAAGCCATGTCGCATGGATTTGGCGACTAGAGACCTCGCGCCGACGTGGTGGTCGCAGTCGCTGGTGTGGATGTCCTAGAGGATCTTGCGTCCTTCCCCTGATTGCACGCAGAGTTGGAACACGTCGGTCACATTGTGCTTGTAGAGCTTGTCGTTTGTGATGACGAAGGATTTGCATTGTCGCACGATCATGTGTGCCTTTGTTTCATCCAAAGGCAGAGTCCCGCTCTCGAGGTAGGCGAGGTATGGTGCGGTCTAGTCGTTGGGTTCGGAAACCATGGCGACTAGGGCGGGCTCGGGTTGTAGAGGTATCTCGATGTCGATCTCCTTCGGTAGGGAAACCGAAGGTTTGTGGATGGTGTCGAGGAAGACACCCGCAGGTGGGGTTTGCCGACCCAATCAAATGCGGGAGAGGGCGTCAGCCTCCTCATTCTTGCGCTTGTCGATCCACTCGACGGATTAGATGGCGAAGTGGCCCCCAGTTGGTCCACCGCTTAGCGGTATGCTTCCATGGTGGGGGAAATGACATCGCAGGTACCAGCGACTTGTGTTGCGACGAGGTCGGAGTCGGCGTAGCACCATAAGAGGTCGACGTTCATCTCCTTGGCAGCCCGCATGCCATGAAGGAGGGCCTCATATTCGTCCGTGTTGTTGGTGCATGGCATGAAGTCGAGGTGTACCACGTAGCGGAGCTTGTCGCCCTTGGGGGAAATGAGTACGATCCCATCCCCTGCGCCGTTCGTGTTCTTGGACCCGTCGAAGTAGAGCGACCAATAATGTAGGTAGGGCAGCTTTTCCGGCTGCTATGCTTCTTCCTAGTCGGCGAGAAAACCTGCCAAGGCTTGCGACTTGATAACTTTGCTCGGCTCGTACCTGATGTTGTGGACGCCAATTTTGATGTCCCACTTGGCGAATCGCCCAGTCACGTCGCGGTTGCGGATGATGTCCTGTGGTGGCGCAGAGGATACTACCGTGATGGGGTGTTCCTGGAAATAGTGCGGGAGTAGTCGCTAGGCTCGGAATACTACATATACCAGTTTCTGGTATTGCGGATAGCACTGTTGTGAGTCCGTTAGAACTTCATTTATGTAGTATACCGGGCGCTGCACAGGGCGTTCCTTGCCATCTTCTGGCCGCTCGACGATCATCACGGCGCTGACGACTCATGTGGTGGCCACGGCATACATGAGCATTGGCTCCTTGTCAACGGGGGCGACGAGTAGCAATGCCGCGAGTAGCACTTATTTGAGTGCTTTGAGCTTGTCGTCCGCTACCTTGTCCCATTGGAACATAGGGTTCTTGTGCATCATGCGATAGAGAGGCATTGCCTTCTCGCCGAGCGTGGGGATGAAGCGGCTGGGGGCCACGACTCGACCGACCAGTTTTTGGACGTCGGGGAGGCACTCGGGTTTGCCAAGTCACGGATGGTGTCGATATTGGTGGGGTTCGCTTTGATTTCCCGCTTGGAGACCACATACCTGAGGAGCTGACCGGTGGGGACATTGAAGGCGCACTTCCCTGGATTGAGCTTGATCTTGTACCTCCGCAGATTTGGGAAGATTTCAGCTAGGTCGGCGAGCATGTCGCTCTGGAGAGTGGATTTTACCACTTCGTCATCAATGTAGACGTGGATGTTCTGCGGCCAATTTGGCTCGCGAGGCACTCCCGCATGCACTGCTGGTAGGTCACGCTGGCGTTTTTGAGGCTGAACGTCATGGTGGTGTAGTAGTAGGCGCTGAAAGGCGTGATGAATGCCATCTTCTCCTCGTCCTCGACTGCCATCTTGATCTGATTGTAACCAGAGTAGGCGTCGAGGAAGCACAGCGACTCCGATCCCGCGATCGAGTCGATGATCTGGTCGATGTGCAGGAGGACGAATTCCTCCTTCGTGCAGGCGTTATTGAGGTTGGTGTAGTCAATGCATGTTCTCCAGGTATTGTTCTTCTTCATGACCAGGACTGGGTTTGCCAGCCACTTGGAGTACTTGATGGGCCGGGTGAAGCCCGCAGCGAGTAGATGCTGCACTTCTTCGGCGATTGTTCGGCGGCACTCTTCATTGAAGGGCCGTAGCGACTACTTTACATGTCATGCTTTGGGGTCGGCATTAAGTTTGTGCTCAGTGAGTTACCTTGGGACACCTGGCATGTCAGATGGCTTCCATGTGAAGATGTCGCGATTCTCACAAAGAAACTCGATGAGCGCGCTTTCCTATGCGGGGCTCATGCCTGTCCCGATGGTGACTATCTGGCTGGAGTTGCCCGGGACCAGTTCAACAGTGCGGGTGTGCGTGGAAGCTTAGAACGTTGTTGACCCAGTATTTTCTGCGTTGGGCTTCTTCAGGATCGTGGGGTCGTCCTTGTCGATTCCGCTCACGTATTTGGCGAGTTCATCGGCGTGGTTGGTTTCCGCGGCGATGATGGCGTCCGCGAGTTTGGTAACTTTTTACTCGTACTCCACGGCCATGTCGGGGTCGCCGTGGACGGTGACGATGCCACATGGATCTGGGAGCTTCATCATGTTGTACGCATAGTGTGGTGCCGCCATGAATTTGGCGAATGCTTGTCGCCCCAGGACAAAGTGGTAGGGGTCGCGGAAGTTCACCAGCTCGAAGACGATCCGCTCGGTGCAGAAGTTGGAGGGCATGCCGAAGGTGACAGGCAGCGTCACCTTGCCGATCGGGTAGGCCTTCCAACCGGGGACGATGCCGTGGAACATGGGGAGGGTCAATTCGATCATCGACTGCGGGAGCTGCATCCGTCTAAACGGATCCAGGTAGAGAATGTCGATGGAGCTCCGCCATCCATCAGTGTCTTGGGGATCCAGTAATCAGCCACTTTGGGCTTAACCACCAGGGTGACTCGCTCGGGGTACTTGATCCGTGGTGAATGGTCCTCGTGGATCCACGTGATGCGCTGCTCGGGCCAGTTGAGGAAGCGGGGGATGTCGACTTGCAACACCGTGTTGACGGCGAGTGCGCGGGTGAGCACCTTCTTCTCGCGTTTGGTGTCGAGCCCGGTGAATGTGTGCAGTGAGCCAATGTTGTTGCCGAATCCGCTGGCATTGCCGTTCGGCGGGTTATTGTTGGGGCCTTCCCTTGCTCGCCTTTCTTTCTCGATATCCTTCAGGGAGTGGCATTCGGCGATGGTGTGAGCGTCGGGTTTCCCCTCCCTGTTGTGGTAGACACATGGCTGCTTGAGCAGAGCTGCGGGGTCGAATTTCGGCCTCGCGCGATAGTTTCCGCTGTCGCGGTGGTTTCCTCCATCACAGCGGAGGTTCTTCGGGTCGCGTGGCACGTAGCCAGTGTTGGCGACGAAGTTGACTCACCCATCACCGTGGTGTTTGCCGGTGAGGCGAGTGTTGCTGTAGCACATCTCGCGCCGCCTCACGTTGTCATGGCCGCTTGCGCAGCATCTTCCACCCGACTCATTGTCGAAGTCTTGGTTGGGGTCCTCCTCCGCGTAGCGCTTGGCGATTTTGAGGAGACCGAGGATGTTGTCGAGCATCCAGTAGACCCTCTTGATCTTGGCGACCAAGGGTTCTACCGGCATGCATTCTTGAAGTAGTGGATCGCTGTGTCCGGGTGGATGCCGGAAGCGTTGATCCACAGGTCCTGCCACCGCTATACCCAGCGGCGGGTCGACTCGCGCGGTCCCTGGATGCAACGCTCCAGGTATTCGATGGTGGTGGCACGGGTGTAGGATCCCTTAAAGTGCCCGACGAAGGCCTCGCGCATCTCCTCCCACGAGTCTATGTTATCCGTGGGGAGGGTGTTGATCCATTGTCGGGTCGCTCCCTCCATCATCAGGGGGAGGTAGGGAGCGGCGAGCAGGTCGGCGTGTCCTGCGATCCCCATCGCCATGAGGTATGTGTCAAGACACATTGCTGGATGGTACGTTGGATCGTATTTTTCGATCTCCTCCGGCGCCTTGAAGTTGGCGGGGTACTTCTCGCCTCGGATCATTGGTCTGAAGCACTGGGGGCCGACTCGGCTGAGGGATCCTCTTGGCTCGGGGTTACCACGGTATGTGAGGCTATGTCTCATGTCGTTGGGCTGGCATGCTTGCCGAGTTTGTTTGTTGATGATCTGCGTATGAGCGTCGATCGGCTGACCATTAGCGGCGACCGTGTTGTTTGCCGGTCGCGGCTTGTTGCTGGAGAGCGCGGGGTGCGTGGCCCATGGATGGTTCTGCGAGGGCTTGGGTGGTGGGCAGTTGAGGGTGTTAGCGATCGTTGGGCGACCGCTCGAGGCCGCCTTGCTCCTTGAAGAGCGGGAGTACATCTGTCCCTGCGTGTCAACTCCCGCAGCTTATTGCTTGACGGCCCTGGCGAGTAGGGACTGGGCGTACTTGACCTACAGTGCGCCCTCTCCCGTGATGTTGAGGTTGGCGACTGCTGCCTGCCCCGTGATGACATTGTCCATCGGGGTGGAGTACAACGGGATCCCATTCGCGTAGCGGGCTTGTGGAGAGATGATGACCCTTGGCTGGTCAGGGGGGTGCGTGACCCGAGGGTGGCGGAGGAGCTCCATCCGCTGGCGATCCTGGTGGGGGGCGATTGCTGCCTCCTGGTGGCGCGTTCTCGTAGAACTCGCGGTCGGCCACAAGGGCGAGGTCGTTGCCATCGCTGAAGTTCAGGCCGCGACCCTGAACGTTGGAGTTCAGGCGGCTCCTGATGTGGAGCTGGTGGTAGAGAGACACCTCCTGCACCATTTCCTGCTCGAGGCGGAATTTCTCGCACTCGGCTTGCTCCTTGCGTGTCGCCTCCTCCAGTCGCAGACGGGCTTCCTCGACCTCCGTTGGTGTTGCGGTCGGCGGGATCGGTGTGGAGAAGGGATCTGGTGGGGCGCTCGTGCTGCCCGCCATGTAGGTCGCGACTGGATCTGGCGTGGAGGGCGCCAGAGAGTTCTGACCCGGAGTCGGAGTCAAATATCTGCCGACAATCGCCGTCTCCTTGAAGGCGATGGCGTCCGTGAAGCCGACGAACAGATTGATGGTGCCGACCAGCATTATGGTGCTATGCATGACCAGGCGCGACGTCAGGACGTAGCTGCTGGGCAAGATCTGGAGGATCTCGCCGCACGCAATCATGCGGCCGGTGGCGATCGACTGGTTGATTGGTGAATAGGGTCTTTCCACAGAACTCATGTCAGATCGTCCATGCCCCATGGTGGGCGCCACTGCTTGGGAATGGCCATGGCAGACGCTACCAGGGGTAGCAAGTAGTAGGATTTGGGGCAAGAGCGATCGGCCATCTGTGGAGCGAGATGAGGGCAAAGACACAGGGGTTTACCCAGGTTCAGCCCTCTGTAGGGTAAAGACCTACCCCTGCTAGATTGTATTATTGCTTGAGTACAATGGTGGCGAGCTCGGCGGCTAGGCAGCGAGTCGGTGGGTTGTATGATGGAACATGAGTACAGAGAGTACCCTAGGGAGGTTTATATAGGGGTACCTTTCTAGGGTTTATAGATATATAACCGAGTCAGTTAAGGACTCGGAGGATTGACCTAATCCGACTGGGCTTATCTACGCTTCTGGGCATCCAGCTTCCAATCGCCAGGTCCCTTCATCAGTCCAGATCCAGGCGCCGTCATATAGGCCCACTCGCAAGGGGCCCAGTCCAGTCAGAAACGTCCTGCTGGGCATACCCCATTCGGCATATCCCCATCAGTTATCTAAACAACAAATTTTCAATGAAGGACCTAGGTGAAACATCATACATATTAGGCATAAAGATCTATAGAGATAAATCTATACGCCTAATAGGGCTATCACAGAGTACATACCTTGATAAGATTTTAAAGAAGTTTAAAATGGATGAAAGTAAGAAGGGGTTCTTAGCTATGTTGCAAGGCAAGACATTGAGTAATACTCAAAGTCTGGCTAGAGGGGAAGAAAGAGAGATAATGGATAAGATCCCCTATGATTCAGCCATAGGCTCTATAATGTACGCCATGCTATGTACAAGATCAGATGTGGCACATGCAATTAGTTTGACTAGTAGGTACCAATCTAATCCAGGTACGGAACACTAGATAGCGGTCAAAAATATCCTTAAGTACTTAAGAACTAAGTAAATGTTTCTTATATATGGAGGTGAAGAAGAACTGGTCGCTAATTGTTATGCCGATGCTAGCTTTGACACCGATCGGGATGACTCTAAGTCTCAATCCGGATACGTATTTCTCATGAACGGAGTAGAAGTTAGTTGGAGGAGCTCTGTAACATCCCAGATTTTATTTTTAAGATGTTACTAGAAGCATGCATCATCCTTGCATCTTTGCATCCTACAAAGTTAAATTTACATTAAAACCCCCGTCATCAAAACCCTTACAAAACCCTAATAAAATCCCTCAATGTGAGCAAGAAGGGGTAACCTTGCTTGACCTTCCTAAAACCTTGTACAAATAATATTCTCTGGTTCTAAAATGACCCCCACATTTTTACAAAATTTAGGAACTAGTTTCACTAAATTTGAGTTTGTTATGCAATAGTTATTGAAGTTTTAGTAAGACAGAAAAATGGAAAAGAATAAAGAATAAAAAAACAAAACAAAACTACCTAACCTGACCCACGCGCTACATGGCCCAGCCCAATACCCCCTTCCCCCTTCCCTGTCACACCCGCGCGGCATGCACCACGGCTGTGGCCCGCCAGAGGCCCAGCAAGCAAGCGCCCAACCCGCTTCTCTCTGCCACCGACATGCGGGACCCACCAGGTCGTCCCCTTCCTCTAGCAAGAACCCATCTGCAGCACGATTCCGAACGGAATTCAGGTGGATTCGCGGCTGTTTCTTGCCCCTCGCCCAAGAATCCACCCCCATATAATCCCCCGCAACCCTCGGTCTCGTTTCGTTCAATTTTTTTTTCAAACCCTAGCCGCCGCTGTCGATTCTTCGGATCTCGCCGCCACCACCATTACCGAAGCTCAGGTCGAGCTTGGGGTCGATGACCCTGCCTTCCCCTTTTCCCCTTTGTCACCTGGACTCGATCCTCGCGCAGCACCGCATCTCCTGACCCGTTTTCCCTCTCGAAGGAGCGCCATGGCCGCCAGAATTGCTCGCCGGAGCCCGCTGCTGCCACCGCCACCCGCCGCCGTCATCGCCAACGTCACCGCCGCCCTGTAAGTCGCCAACAAACCCTAGTCGTCCGATCGTGAATCTACGCAGCAGATTAGAAGGGCCGCTGAAGCGGTACCGGCCAGTGGCATTGCGCCGCATGGCACGCGCGCGTGTCAGCACCGACTCAGTAGCTTGCCCGTGCCGACCAGTAACATCGCGACACGTGTCGATTAGGGTCAGATTAATTTTAGTTTAGTTTTAATTTGGCAGATTGCTTTTAAAACTTGTGAAATTTATAGAAATTCAACCACTTGGCCAAAAATTTCTTATGATATATCGTTGGATTCAAAAAATTGTGTAGATCACAGATCTGTAATAATTTCGCGAGTTTGCAGTAGTATTTTCTATGTAGGATTTAATCTCTAGATTGGAGTATTTAATTCATAGAAAAACATTTAGAACTCCGTTCTAGTTATTCTTGTTGCGTTGGCTTTGTTTTTACAATGCCTACTGACTAAAATTATAAAACCTTTCTTAAGATCTTTAGATCTAATTTGGGGCTAATTAGATGGATGGATTTCCTTATGAGTCTATAAATTAAAGTAATGATCCAAATTAATTAAAATCTATGGTAAACTAATACTAACAACATCCCCAACACATTAGCAACCCAATAAGGATACCTTGATCAAATTAGAACACAATCTTGCATATTACCATGTTGCATGCATGCATATTATTTCCGTGATAATATTTTGTGCAAGTTGTGATTAGATCTATGTTTGTGTTTCGTTAGATTGTTCGGAGTGAGCTGAGGAGTACTATTGTGTATAGTGATACTCGGATCAAGGCAAGTTACACCACTTGTTCATATTTTTTCCCCAGTTTTGTCTATGCATGTTTTGATCTATAAATTCTGTAGAGTGCATGTGTAGGATGTTCTAGTAGAATTTTTCCTTAGTATTATTTTGTAAGTGCGATGATTTTTGTAGTATGGCATGAGTAGCTCCATACTTAGGATTTTTCCCCTCCTAATAGGTTACCCTGTTTTTGCTAAGTATTGCTTGCTATGCTATATATATAAAGTACCGTTGGGGGGTTCGAAAGACAATGAATTTTTTCTAAGTATAAAGGCTCTCTGGAGCAAACTTTTTTTCTCAAATACACTTCAAAATAAAACTAAGTTTTCTTCTAGGCGGAATGGTTGTCGGGAAAATGAGTGAGATTTTGGTGGAGGAAGGCCGCCCAGGAATCTAAGAAGTCTGCCATGTTTCAGAATTCAGAAGCTTTCAGTGCAACCACAATACATATGGGCTCTGTCTTGGCCTAGTACTTAGTGGAAAACCTCACCCGGGAACCAACATTTGGAGGTTCTTGGCACGGGTGGATCCAGAAGGTAGAGGGGATACTAAGGGAAAGCCTCGCCATGGTCTTGTCTGTAAAAGGACTTGATCGTTTATTGTGGGTAAAGTGTACAAACTCTTGAGAGTATTGCAATCTGATCGATCAGCCGAGTTCACGGAGAACACTTGAGCATCTGAAGGATTGAGCCTCTGAAGGATCTTCCTCTGTCTCTCTCTCTCTCTCTCTCTCTCTCTCTCTCTCTCTCTCTCTCTCTCTCTCTCTCTCTCTCTCTCTCTCTCTCTCTCTCTCTCTCTTCAAAACCTAAAGTTTTCTAAAAACACAAGGTGTGAGTCATATTGCTATTGGGTGGGTTTTGGGAACTTGGTGAGTAATATCCAAGTGTTAGGTCGTTTGGACACTTGGTGAGTAATATCCTCGTGTGCCGATCGACCATATATTACTTAAACAGATGTTTACAAAGTAGGGAAATCTTCTCTTATTTTCCATACTTATGAAAAATTAGCTTTGAGCAAATGAACTCCACAACCTAAACTAGCTTTGCATGTAGAGTTAGTCTTTTTCTTTCCTTGGTGTAATTTGCCAATACATTCAAAGTATTGACCCAACTTGTTGGCTACACGTCTTATGTGCAGAATCCAAAGATTGAAAGGTGCATAGGGATCGCGAGTCTACACTCAACAAGCCTGGGGCGTTGATGGACTCAAGCTGCTTTATGTTTCCGCTGTTATTTGAGCTAGCTTATTGCTAAGCAAATTTGTAGTAATTTCATAGTCTAGATTCACCGTGTAATAACGACTTTGTGTTTTAGATGATATTCATCGACTGTGAGTGCTAGCTGTTGATCCAGGGACTAGCATATAAATCACAGGGACTTAGGATCTTTATTGATCCAAGGTCACAACAGATGGTATCAGAGCACATCGTTGCATGTAGGACGTGACCCTAGGATTGGAACCACCTTTAACTTATGTGCCTTACTTGCTTTTTCTTCTAAGTTA
Source organism: Avena sativa (assembly GCA_916181665.1). Taxonomy (NCBI): domain Eukaryota; kingdom Viridiplantae; phylum Streptophyta; class Magnoliopsida; order Poales; family Poaceae; genus Avena; species Avena sativa. The sequence continues at coordinate 402,947,115 of OV702285.1, forward strand.
TTTTTCGCACTTCTAGTACCTGCTTCCTCTACTTGTTTAAGTATCTAATCTTCATTCTTCTAACTTAAAGATGACAAGCTTCCTCTACGACACCGTTGCGGACATCGAGCCCCATCGCTTTGGCGGATGCCTCATGGATCTCCTCACACGTTTGGACCTTCCCCTGCCAACAATCCAGGGACTAGCATATAAATCACAGGGACTTAGGATCTTTATTGATCCAAGGTCACAACAGATGATATCAGAGCCAACAGGCCATACAAGATGGATGTGGACGAGTTGAAGGAACTCAAGAAACAACTTAGGGAACAATTGGACAAGGGATTCATCCAACCCAGCGCGTCATCTTGGGGAGCACCTATCCTATTCGTGGAAAAGAAGGATAAAACCAAGAGGCTGGTTGTGGACTACCCCTCGTTGAATGAAGTGATGATCAAGAACAAGTACCCTCTGCCTAACATCAATGACCTGTTTAATCAGTTAAAGGGAGCCAATGTGTTCTCAAAGATCGATCTGCGATCAGGCTACTTTCAGCTAAAGATTCGAGAACAGGATGTGCCCAAAACAGCCTTCACCACAAGATACGGATTGTATGAGTACACTGTGATGTCGTTTGGTCTAACCAATGCCCCGACATACTTCATGACCATGATGAACAAGGTGTTCATGGAATATTTGGACAAGTTTATCGTGGTATTCATAGATGATATACTCATATACTCCAAGGATGAGAAGGAACATGAGAAACATCTGCGCCTAATTATGGAGAAACTAAGAGAACACAAGTTGTATGCCAAATTCAGCAAATGCGAATTCTGGTTAAAGGACGTGGGTTTCCTTGGTCATGTTGTGTCGGTAAAAGGAGTTATCATAGATCCTAGTAAGGTAGCTTCCGTAACGGAATGGGAGTCACCCAAGAATGTGTGAGATATTAGGAGTTTCTTGGGCCTCGCAGGATATTACCGGAGGTTCACTGAAAACTTTTCCAAAATAGCAAAACCCATGACAGAATTGTTGAAGAAGAAAAATAAATTACCGAGGCATGTGAAGCAAGCTTTCAAGAGTTGAAGAAACGCCTCGTAACGGCACCAGTGCTGTGTCTGCCTGATATCCAAAAGGATTTTCAAGTCTATTGTGACGCTTCTCGGCAAGGACTTGGAAGTGTATTGATGCAAGATGGGAAAGTGGTATCCTATGCCTCTCGAGAACTTAAGAACCACGAACACAACTACCCCACACATGATTTGGAACTTGCGTCTGTGGTACATGCACTCAAGGTATGGAGACACTACCTCATGGGCAAACATTGTGATGTGTTCACGGATCATAAGAGTTTGAAGTACATCTTCACCCAAAAGGAGTTGAATATGAGGCAAAGAAGATGGCTTGAACTGATTAAGGATTATGACTTGGATTTACAGTACCACCCCGGAAAGGCAAATGTGGTAGCCGATGCCTTAAGTCGTAAAGTTTATGTGAATGGACTTACTGCAGGGGAACTTCCAGAGGATTTATGCAAGCAGTTTAAAGATCTCAGGCTAGAAATAGTTCCGAAAGGACACATAGCGACTATGGAAATAGTGCCTACTCTTCAAGAAAGAATCAAGGAAGCACAAAAGGGAGATGAGGAGTTGGATGAAATAAGAGTCAAAATAGGTGAAGGGAAGGCAAAAGACTTTCGTCTGGACAAAAAGGAACCCTTTGGTATGGAAAGCGATTATGCGTTCCCAATGACTCCGATATCAGAAAGTTAATTTTACAAGAGGTTCATGATTCACCATACTCAATTCATCCGGGTAACACGAAGATGTACATGGATATTAAGGATAGATTCTGGTGGAATAATTTGAAAAGAGAAATTGGCGAATATATTTCCCTATGTGACTTATGCAATAGAGTTAAGGCCGAGCATCAGAAACCGGCTGGATTGCTATAACCACTACCTATACCCGACTGGAAGTGGGACAAGGTAGGCATGGATTTTATCACATGATTGTCCCAGACTCGTTCAGGATTTGATTCTATCTGGGTAGTGGTGGACCACTTTACCAAGGTGGCTCATTTTATCCCCGTAAAGACCACATATACAAGTGCTAAGCTTGCCAAGATATATATGTCAAGGATTGTAAGTCTGCATGGTGTTCCTAAGGGGATTGTATCAGATAGAGGCACCCAGTTCACTGCAAAGTTTTGGCGACAGTTACATGAGTCTCCTGGAACCAGACTAGAATTCAGTACTGCTTTCCACCCTCAAACAGATGGCCAAACAGAAAGGGTGAACCAGATTCTGGAAGATATGTTGAGAGCTTGTGCACTAGACTATGGGTCTAGTTGGGATGATAACTTGCCATATGCTGAGTTCTCGTACAACAACAGTTACCAGACAAGTATCAAGATGGCTCCGTTTGAAGTTCTATATGGCAGGAAGTGTAGGACTCCGCTGTTATGGAGTGGAGTTGGAGAACGTAGTCTGTTTGGACCTGAATTGATCAAGGATGCCGAGGAAAAGGTACGGCAGATTCAAGATAGGCTAAAGGTAGCCCAATCCTGACAAAAGAGCTATGCTGACTCCAAGCGCAGGGATATGACTTATAAAATAGGGGACCGTGCGTACCTCCGAGTTTCACCACTGCGAGGAGTTAAGAGGTTTGGAATCAAGGGTAAGTTAGCCCCACGATTCATAGGATCGTATAAGGTTCTGGCCCATAGAGGAGAAGTTGCTTATCAGTTGGAGTTACCAGAAGGACTGATAGTTCATGATGTGGTTCATGCGTCACAACTAAAGAAGTGCCACCCGGAAATGGCCGAAACACCGCTAAGAGATACAGTTCCCCTGGATGAGGTTTAATTGGAGAATGACCTTACCTATGAGGAAAAACCCATCAAAATACTGGAAACGGCCAAAAGGATTACCGCACCAAGACTATCAGATTCTGCAAAGTCCAATGGAACCACCATTCCAAGGAAGAAGCCACGTGGGAACGTGAAGAAGATTTGAAGGAGGAACACCCACACCTATTTGCTAGCCAACCTAAATCTCGGGGACGAGATTCTTCTTAAGGGGGGTAGGTTTGTAACATCCCATATTTTATTTTTAAGATGTTACTAGAAGCATGCATCATCCTTGCATCTTTACATCCTACAAAGTTAAATTTATATTAAAACCCTGTCATCAAAACCCTTACAAAACCCTAATAAAATCCCTCAATGTGAGCAAGAAGGGGTAACCTTGCTTGACCTTCCTAAAACCTTGTGCAAATAATATTCTCTGGTTCTAAGATGACCCCCACATTTTTACAAAAATTTAGGAACTAGTTTCACTAAATTTGAGTTTGTTATGCAATAGTTTTTTGAAGTTTTAGTAATACAGAAAAATGGAAAAGAATAAAGAATAAAAAAACAAAACTACCTAACCTGACCCACGCGCTACCTGGCCTAGCCCAATACCCCCTTCCCCTTCCCTGTCACACCCGCGCGGCACGCACCATGGCTGTGGCTCGCCAGAGGCCCAGCAAGCAAGCGCCCAACCCGCTTCTCTCTCTGCCACCGACATGTGAGACTCACCAGGTCGTCCCCTTCCTCTAGCAAGAACCCGTGTGCAGCACGATTCTGAACGGAATTCAGGTGGGATTCGCGGCCGTTTCTTGCCCCTCGCCGAAGAATCCACCCCCATATAATCCCCCGCAACCCTCGGTCTCATTTCGTTCAATTTTTTTTGCAAACCCTAGCCGCCGCTGTCGATTCTTCGGATCTCGCTGCCACCACCATTACCGAAGCCCAGGTCGAGCTTGGGGTCGACGACCCTGCCTTTCCCTTTTCCCCTTTGTCACCTGGACTCGATCCTCGCGCAGCACCCAGGAATCTAAGAAGTCTGCCATGTTTCAGAATTCAGAAGCTTTCAGTGCAACCACAATACATATGGGCTCTGTCTTGGCCTAGTACTTAGTGGGAAACCTCACCTGGGTACCAACATTTGGAGGTTCTTGGCACGGTTGGATCCAAAAGGTAGAGGGGCTACTAAGGGAAAGCCTCGCTATGGTCTTGTCTGTAAAAGGACTTGATCGTGGATTGTGGGTAAAGTGTACAAACTCTCGAGAGTATTGCAATCTAATCGATCAGCCGAGTTCACGGAAAAGAACACTTGAGCATCTGAAGGATGGAGCCTCTGAAGGATCTTCCTCTCTCTCTCTCTCAAAACCTAAAGTTTTCTAAAAAACCCAAGGCGTGATTCGTATCGCTATTGGGTGGGTTTTGGGAACTTGGTGAGTAATATCCAAGTGTTAGGTCGTTCGGACACTTGGTGAGTAATATCCTCGTGTGCCGATCGACCATATATTACTTAAACAAATGTTTACAAAGTAGGGAAATCTTCTCTTCTTTTCCATACTTATGAAAAATTAGCTTTGAGCAAATGAACTCCACAACCTAAACTAGCTTTGCATGTAGAGTTAGTCTTTTTCTTTCCTTGGTGTAATTTGCCAATACATTCAAAGTATTGACCCAACTTGTTGGTTGCACGTCTTATGTGCAGAATCCAAAAATTGTAAGGTGCGTAGGGATCGCGAGTCTACACTCAACAAGTCTGGGGCGTTGATGGACTCAAGCTACTTTATGTTTCCGCTGTTATTTGACCTAGCTTATTGCTAAGCAAATTTGTAATAATTTTATACTCTGGATTCACCATGTAATAATGACTTTGTGTTTTACATGATATTCAGCAACTGTGAGTGATAGATATTGATCTAGGTACTAGCATATAAATCATAGGGACTTAGGATCTTTATTGATCCAAGGTCACAACAAGCTCCAAACAACCCGTGGTGGCAGGAGAAACAACAGAGAACAAATATGTTGCTCCTTCGTGTAACACCCTCAGAATCGGACCTATGCAAGTTTCAGCGATTTCCGCCAAACCCGCATAGAAACGATTCAAAGGTGCCCACCAGGCACTTTCGTGCGGGTGGAAAACGAAGTAATAACATTACACAACAGTCCTCGATGGGACCCACAGAACAGATATATATACAACACGACTCCATGAGTCAAGAATACAAATATAATATACAAAGATCCAAATCACCTTTAAAACGATAGAGCGTCCGACTACGGACAAGATGCAAATGGGGCTAAGAGCCCTGAAGAATAACCAATGGCGTCCATAACCCTGCCCAGGCCAAGCCGGAAGGGTAACCCTGCTAACGACGTCGATCTCAAAACCTGCTCAAACAAAAGGGGTGCCGACAAAGGGCAAAGGAAAAAGAGGAGCGTCAGTACTGAGGCCAGTACACGGCGAGACTAGAATTCGGCGGTCCTCGCCTACATAGGTATGGTGGACTGAAGCGGCAGCGGCAGCAAGCACTAAACAACCTATAGAGACTCGATACAAACTGGCGACTATCAGAGAGGGGTAAGAAAGACCTATTCGGATCCAACCTGATACTATCATCAAACAAACCCATCCTGGCGTTTCCCCCTCGAGACCAAACGAGGAAGTCAACCGAGGAACTCACACAGTTGGCAGTTTTACTTATTCAGTTATAGTTGCGGCACTTTACTAGTCAGGTATAGATAATCATCCTGATAAAATAAGCAGTGGGCACTTTTAGTTAACCATTCCGTGATAGTGGCAGCACTTACTAGTCAGATACAATTAGCATGAGATAACCCAAAACCCAGCAGTTGTTGGTACTTTTATTTAGCCATTCCGTTGTAGTTGCAATATTTACTAGTCAGGTACAATGGTCGCAAGCGACAACACCAACAAGCACTGGTTGGCAGTTTTATTTAGCCATTCCATTATAGTTGAAGCTGATTACTAGTCATATCAGATACAAGTCACTTTATAACAGTAAACTTTAGTTATAGTTGTCTATGATCGAGATACTGTGCTCCAAGTCGTCCATAACCGCGGACACGGCTTTCAGAAAGTTTTACCCGGCCGGGGTGCACCAATAGCAACACACACTCGATCAACCTCGGAAAAACCAAATCAAAACCCAACGAGGCCTTCACGACAAAGCAATCACAGGATTCAGAAATATTTCAGGGGGCCACCCCTTAAGTAGAACCCGCAACGAAGTAAGCTAGCTCCGAGACGGACTCAAGGTTTGGGTGGACGGCTGTGAGCGACTGGGAACCCAAAACTGGGCTTGTCGACACCGCGAAAACGTGTCCCGATCCTAAACAGTACAGTGTGCTATACATCGCACAATCGTAATTAAAGCAGTAAAGCATGGCATAAGTACAGGATCGTAAATAAAACCTCAAACTAGTTTGTGGCCCCAAGAAATAAGACTGAATCAAGCTCTGGCTAAGGGGGGTCCCATATACCTCCCGGATGTGGATAGCGCGATAAATCAAGGAACAGGTATCAAGTACTCGGGGTCCTACGGGACACAAGTGGGCGTTCGGAAACCAAATATTATCTATCACCCACCGATGCCTCTGCTTACTTCAATTTTAGTTGTTAAACAGGAGTTAAAGTAAGCGATAAGTAAAGCTATGATCATCTCCAACATCAACATGCGGCAATACATCAACAACTGTGGCACTTGACGACACGCAGCGGCACTTGAGCAAGCGACTACGACGCGCAAGTCCAACTATCTACCAAACAACAGGGAATAGGATGTGTCCAAGGCAATATAGGGCTGCAAGGGATATCACGGGTACGAAAACTAGAGCAACGCAACACAGATAGCAATAGATCAACGGGAGGGAATAAATACTATAAAAGTAAGATAGGTAGAAAGGGGGGAGATGCTCGCCTGAAAACATTGCCGAAGGTTCATCCGAAGATCGGGGCGAAGCTCACATCAACTCAACGGCCTTATCCACGAAGAAGCAAAACACTAGAATAAACACCGGATGTAGTATTTAATACAACGGCAAAAGATCGGCATGATGCATGTATGATGTATGGCATGGCAAAGATGCGATGCGATTAGGTCATATTAAGTGGAACCGGGGTCCCGACAATTAATTAAATGGTTCAAGTTGTTTAGCTAACCCGCAAATTAAATGTTGTTTAACAAGGCAGAATATAGCACCGGTTCGCTACACAAATTTAAATGAGACCAATATGAGACTAGATTTGCCCGCATATGGGCCCCATATTTAATTAGAGGTGAATCGGCATAAGGCCCCAAACCACATGAATGTATGCATGCAATACAATTATTATGCGACAAGTTGTATTATATTATAAAATAGGGTTCTCGGATAAGAGGTTCACACATTAGGGGGCTCGACGATCTTGGTCCGGGGGGGTTCGGGGTCGGTCTCAAGGTTCGACGGATCTGGTGGTTCGGGGTCCGACGGAAGCGTTCTCGGATATCGGAGGTAGGTCTTGACGCTCCGGAAGCAGGACCTGGGTCGGTGTCGGGGCGCATCGGGTGCTTCCGGGTCGGTCTTGGCTTCGGGGTGAAGTGCTTGTCGTTCCTTGTCTTGTCGAAGGCCTTGTTGCTCTACGGCGAAGAACTTAGCGTCATCGGGGTCCGAGCAGGAGATCTTGGCGCGGCACCGAGTACGGGATCGGCCTTCGGGATATCCACATCCGGGTTCGGTCTTCGCGGTTCTCGGTGTTCGATAAGGCGTGCTTGGAGTTCCGTCTTCGGTGGTCGGGGTAGTAGCTCATGGCGTTCCAAGATGGTTCCCTTCGGTCATCGGTTCGGGAATTTGTGCGTCTAGGAGGACGATCTTGGCGAATCGATGGTGCAACTCCAGAAAGGGACGATCCCGAGGCGAGGTAGGCCCGCGCGGCGGCGACTTGCGCTGCGGAGGCGGCCGGGTCCGGTGAGCTTGGCGGGCGGAGATGCGGGGGGCACGGCCGACGGGCGCGCACGGGCTGCGGCGGCTAGGGGCAGGGCGACGCGAGGCGGAGGGCGAGCTTGAGGTGGCCGGCGGCGGCGTTGGGGCCCGGCGAGGCGGAGACCTGCGGGAAGCGGGGAAGGTTGGCCGGGGCGCCGGTGGCGGTGGTGGTCCGCGGCGGGGCCTGCTGTGGCGGAGGCGAGCCTGGCGCCGACGGGGAGCGGAGGTTGGCCGAGGCGGCGCGCGGCGCCGGGGTCGGGGCGGAGCAGAGCGGGCGGCGGCCTCCGGTGAGCGGCGGGCGACTGCGCCGCGGGCGGCCGGCGCAGAGGGGAGAGCGGGTGGAGAGGCGGGGTCGCGGTTGAGGGAGGACGGTGGCCGAGCTCAGGCGGAACCACGCGGAGCCGGCGTCGGGCTCCGGCGGCCATGACTGGAGGCGGGACGCGGGGCGGCGTGGGGTCCGGCGCGGCGGCGTCCCGCGGGGGAGCCTGGCGTCGGGGCGGAGGAGCTCTGGGGCCGGCGGAGGCGAGCGCGGACGAGCTAGGCGGCTCAGGCGGGGAAGGGAGGCGGGGCTGCCGCGCGGAGCGGGAGGGAGGAGGCTGCGCGGCTGGGCGGGGTGCTGCCGAGGCTGGCGGCGGCGCCAGAGAGAAACGGGGAGGGGCCGGCGCAGAGGAAGAAGAAAGGTGGGCGCATGCGGGGAACAGGGCAGGTGGGAGGTGGGTCCCAGGGCAGGTGGGGGGAATCGGGTGTGGGGAGGGTTGGTGTGTGGTGTTGAGTGCGTGTGTGGGGTCGCCGTGTGTGTGTTGGGGAGAGAGAGAGGGGGGATTAGGGTGATGTGGCAGGAGTTGATTGGGTGAGGGATAGGGCCAGGTGAGGTGGCAGCCTGCTACTGGTTGGGGTGAGGTGGAGGGTTGGGCTGGGTAGGTAGTTTGGTAGGTTTAGGATTATGGGTGGGACTGGTTGGACCGATTTAAAATCCTGGGGGTGGTCGTTCGGGTCGATCTGGCCCGTTCGACTGCCCCCACTAAAAATAATATAATTTTTATTTGTTTTGTTAACACCATTTGCAAACCGATAGCACTCAAACAAAAATAATCCGGAGACCGGGCTTTGCATTTGAATTAAGATGGGGCGTTTGGAAAACAAATCGGGCTTTGCGAAAATAGTTTTTGACAAACAACACATGATGATGACGATGCAATGCACAAATCAACGCGATTTTCTAGTAGTGGTTTTGCGGGATGCCACACTTCGGAAGCAGCACATGAAGAAGTTTGGATGAAGGAGTTCATAACCAAACTAGGTGTGGTTCCTAGTGCGTTGGACCCAATGGTGATCTATTGTGACAACAATGGAGCCATAGCCAATGCCAAGGAACCAAGGTCTCACAAGAATTCCAAGCATATTAAGCGTCGGTTTCACTCCATCCACGAAAATGTCAAGGATGGAGATATAAAGATTTGTAAAGTACACACAAATATCAATGTAGTAGATCCATTGACTAAAATTCTCCCTAGGGAAAAACATGATCAACACCAGAACTCCATGGGTGTTAGATTTATAACAATGTAACTAGATTATTGTCTCTAGTTCAAGTGGGAGACTGCAGGGAATATGCCCTAAGAGGCAATAATAAAGTTATTATGATATGTCTTCCAAGTATATGATAGATTTTTATTTTGCATGCTACAATTGTATTAACACAGAAACATTAATACATGTGTGTTTAATAAACAAATACAAAGTTCCTACTTATGCCTCTCTAATAAACTAGCTCGTTGATTAACAATATGATCAAGGTTTCCTGATCATGGACATTGGATGTTGTTAATAAAGAGGTCACAACATTATTGGAATGATGTGATGAAAATTCATCCGAAGTATAGCATTACTATCGAAGCCATTGTGTTTATATTACTATAACACCATACGAAGTAATCCTAGTCCTTAGACCATGAGATCATGTCAATCACTAACACTAAAAGAGTATCTTGATAATATCAAACATCACACTGTAACAGGGTGACAATAAAGGTGGGTTCACTGCTATGAAGGTGTTATGTAGAGGCTCATGGATAGTGGAATTTGTCCATCCCGATGACGGATAGATATACTCTAGGCCCTCTCGGTGATATCACATTAGTTAGCTTGCAAGAAAATGAAGTCATCACTAGAATGTTATATCACAGGAACGAGAAAAGAGTGCATGTCGGTAACGAGATCAAACTATGTATGGAGATACCGATGATCGAATATCGGACATGTAATATATCGTCAGACAAAGGGATTAAGTTACTAGCGTAAAAGGTTGTCACAATCACAGAAGTTATCGTTGAATGTGTGGGAGTCAGTATGGATCTCCAGGTCCCGCTTCTGATTATTGATCCGAGAGGGGTATCGATCATGTCTGCATTATTTGTGAACCGTAGGGTGACACACTTAAGGGATACCAACACCATTTGGAGCAAATATGTTCTAGACGAAATAATTACAAAGCACATGAATTATTTCAATGGACACCAGAATTGTTTTGGGTGAAATTGCTGAAACTGGTTCTGCATGTGAAATTGAAAAGTAGCAAGGGGTTTTATGTGACTGTTTGTTATTTAATGTAATTTACAAAATTCTGACTAAATAAATAAAAGGAGTTTTATTTAATGAGAGATTACATTAAATTTTGTGTAAATTTAATGGGAATTTGAGTGGAGAAAATGGAGAGGAAATTTGTGAGTGGGAGCTCCACTCACATGAATGGAGGAAGGGATGGGGGCAGCCACCATGGCCACCGGCCATCCCCTTGGGGTGCCCTCTCCTCCTATAAAAGGCCCCCTCTCCCTCTCTCTCTCTCTCACACCTCCTCGTGAAGGATATATCTTCCCCTCTAGAATTATTCCCCATGGTTGTCGGACTAGCGAGATACATGTTCCCGGTGGATTTTCGTTTGGAAGGAGTTGATGCTTCCGCTGCATCGCTAGAGCGAGGAGGCGGAGGTTGTTCGGTGGCTTGAACGTGTCTGCGACCATGGATGCACTACTGATTTGGCGCTGGACTTCTTCTCGATCTTGAGATCGGCAAGCGTTCGACTACATCATCCACGAGTTCAACCTCGTTAAACTTTTTTAGTCTACAAGGGTATGTTCTCTATGGATGTATATCCACCCATTGCTTGTATCTATTAGATAGATCTTGGTGCTTAGTAGTTCCCATCGAAGGAATTTTTTTGTCTTCTATGTTGTGAACCCAACACTAGCTTCTTGGTTTAGTTCTCCATCTCTGCACTATCGTCGTGCGCATGACGGTCCGTCTTCCTTATTCTTCCACTGCTCTGCTGGATTGGAGCCCGAGAGACGTCCCTACACCGAACGTGTGTAGAGCTTCAAGGCGCAACACTTGGGGCACTGTCTTCATCGCTATATGCCTTCCTGCACAAGGCGTGCCACAGTCTTCAAGGGTATGAACTCCGTTCTTCATCTTTGTTACTTATGTCTACATAGTATAGATCTTGGTGGTCGTGTTCATGTAGGTAGAATTTTTTTGTTTTCTATTGCGAACCCCAACAGTGGTATTAGAGCCAAATCTATGGGTAGACATGTCATACGGATAAAACACATAAAAATATGTGGGCATTGAATCTCTAGTTTCGACCCTCTTTTGTGTTCTTGTCATATCGCGGGATTGATTGATGAAGCGGCCCGGACCGACCTTACGCGTAAGCTTACGGAGACTGGTTCCACGCTTAACATACGGCTTGTATTGTATAAGTGGCTGGCCGGTGTCTGTCTCTCTTTCAATAGTTGATATGAACCTTACACCGGAGGGCCTTGAAAAGGGAGAGAAGAGGCAATCATTGAATCAACGTTGTGGCTCAACGTTCATAGGTCGTAAGTGGTTCTACCATGAAAGTCCTATAGCCATGTAAAACTTGCAAAAGGATAAAGTAGAGGCGTCTAACTTTGTTTTGCAGGGGCGTATGCCATGACATGGTAATGGTAAGTTTATGAAACGATTGTCCATTGGAGCTCTCAATGGAGATCAAGGTGCCGCAACCATGTCATGGCACCATACTTATGAAGTATCTGTTTGCACATTTTGTTTGGCATAGTATACTAGTTATACGACGGTAGCTAAATAGGATGATACCTCCCAAATTCCAATGACAGTGTTCCCCTCGTGTGTGCACCACCAAGAAAGTTCTTCGGTATGAGTCAGTCCGTGATGATCGGGTGTCAGACATGCATACTTACGTTCGCATATAGTGGGTGTAAGAAAGGTTACACAACAATACACACGAGTTTGAGCTAGAGCCTGACATGTGCATACTTGGCCTCGGAACACAGAGATCGAAAGGTCGAGCATGAGTACATGGGGATGTGATCGACATTCAGAATTTCCACCTTTGGAGCTATATTATCGTCCGTGAATATCGGGTATGATATAGTGAGATGGGATCATGTGATCACTAAGACGAATGGAGGTATGTTCATCTTAAGTGGGAGCCCTGTTAACTTAAGTTTAAAGGTCAAACTTAAAACTTGTGCTCAATATATTATGAACATGGTCTAAACTCTTTGCAAATACATTGTAGATGTCTCACCCACCCACCTTCAACCTTAGCGCTTTCCTAGAGAAGGTCAAGCTAAAAACCAACGAGACAAACTTCACCGCCTGGCACTGCACCCTGAGAATCCTCTTGACCCCCTACAAGCTCAACTATGTCTTAGAGGCAAAACTGCCCACCAAACCCATAGACACCACCATTGAGGACGAAAAGAATGTATGGAATTCCAAGATGGATGATTCCTCCCTCATCCAGAGAGGAATGATCTATGCCATGGAGCCAGAGCTTCTAAGGCGTTTTGAGAAGATGGCTGCATTTGTGATCCTTGAGGATCTCAAAGCTGTCTTTACTCCAAAGGTTCGGGCAGAGAGGTATGAAGCTTCCGAGCTCTTCTTCTCTGCCAAGATGGAAGAGCATATCAGTGTGAGCGAGCACGTGGTTAAGATGTCTGGCTATGTTCAATTCTTGAACGCCCTTGATTGCAAAATCCCGGACGAGCTAGCGATTGATATGGTGTTGCACTCGTTGCCTCCTAGCTACAAAGCTTTCATGATGAACTACAACATGCAAGGGATGGTTAAGACCCTTGCTAAGTTGTTCGCCTTGCTCAAGACTACTAAGGTGGAAATCAAGAAGGAGCACATGGTGTTAATGGTCAATAAGACCACCAACTTTAAGAGGTCGAAAACAGCTAAGGGAAAGAAGCCTAAGAGGGATGGCAAGAAATTTTCCTGTTCCCCTAAGGGCCCAAAGCCAAAGACTGGCATCGTGTGCTATTATTGCAAGGGAGATGGGCACTGGAAGCGCAACTGCCCCAAGTACCTCGATGACAAGAAAGCCGGCAAGTTTTCCGCAAAAGACAAAGGTATATGTGATATACATATTATTGATGTTTTCCTTACAAGCACCAAGACCAACACCTGGGTATTTGATACCGGTTCTATTCCTCATATTTGTAACTCCCAGCAGGAGATATGGAATAAGCGGTGCCTAGGGAAGGACGAAGTGACGATGCACGTCAGCAACAGATCAAAGGTTGATGTCAAGGCCGTCGGCGATTTGTCTCTATGTCTGCCTTTAGGATTAATATTAGTTTTATAAGTGCTATTTTGTACCTTCCTTGAGAAAGAATATTGTGAGTGGATCTTGCTTATTGCAAGATCGTTATTCATTTAAATCTGGAACAAGTGGTTGTTCTATTTATATGAATGATGTTTTTATGTTCATGCGCGTGTATGAAAAGGTTTATTCTTACTAGATCTTAATGATAGTACACACATCCATAACACTGATGCTAAGCGTAGCAAGCATGATGACAATAATACCATGTATATATGGCATTGCCGTCATGGTCATATTGGCATAAAACGCATGAAGAAGCTTCATTCTGATGGACTTCTGGGATCACTAGATTTTTAATCTTTTGATACATGCGAGCCTTGTCTCATGGGAAAGATGACCAGGACACCCTTCTCCGGTACTATGGAGCGGGCAGAAGACCTATTGGGAATCATACATACTGATTTGTGTGGACAATTGTGATGGGAATATGCCTGAGAGGCAATAATGAAATGGTTATTATATTATTCCTTGTTTATGATAAATGTTTATTTCTAATGCTATAATTGTATTAATTGGAAACATTAATACATGTGTGTTTAATAAACAAATAAAGTGTTCCTAGTTATGCCTATCATATAAACTAGCTCGTTGATTAACAAGATGATCAAGGTTTCCTGATCATGGACATTGGATGTTATTAATAACAAGGTCACAACATTGGTGGAATGATGTGATGAAAATTCATCTGAAGTATAGTAATACGATCAAAGTCATTATATTTATATTACTATAACATCATTACAAAGTAAATTTAGTCCTTAGACCATGTGTCACATCCCAAAATTTTCCAAATTTTGAAATGTGAAAAATAAATAAACAAAATAAATAATTGTTGAAATTTAGGGTGAAAAGAAACTTTTTGATTCCAAATGGAAACACCAAAACCCTACTTGAACAAACTTTGAATGAAAATTGAATCCAACAAAATTCAAATCAAGTGAAATACATTCATCAAAGAATGAATCTTGAAATTTAAACACTTGGAAAATAAATCAAAACTCTAAAACCCTAATGGAAGTAAATCATTCCAAGATTACTCTAAGTCTATGGATTTGTTCCATATAAAATTTGTCAACAAACATTTATAAGTGATCAAAATGACAAACAAAAATATTATAAGATCATAGAAATTGATTTCATTTAATTTGGAACCATAGATAAAAACTTATAAATTTAATAAGTTAAAAAGCAAAAAATTACCAAAGCTAATAAAGATCCTATCTAAAATCCATACCAAATTGTGAGCAAATGAATCCTAAAAGATATTTAAAAGGATAAAAAAATATTAAATAAAATTATACAAATTGGAATCACCAATTTTGGATCTATAATTAAAAAGATATGGATTCTATAAGATAAAGAAAGAAATAATAAATAGGGAATATTTAAAAGACAAATTAAATCTTGGCCAAATCCATAAGAAAATGGAATAAAGAAAATCCAAATAAAACAAAGGAATGAGGATTGTTTAAATAAAATTATATGGGCTTTTAACCAAATTCTATTCCATTGGAATAAAGACAAAATCCCTAATAGAAATGATTAATTAAATCATGAGAAAATAATAAATGGGAAAGTTATTAAATTAACAAAAATGGAATAAAAGAATCATTTGAATAAAAATTTATATGTATTTAAAACCATATTTAATTTTATTTGAATAAAGACAAATACCCAATTTAAATGATTAATAAATCAAATTAAAAATATTTCAAATAATTCAAAGTGAATTATTTGACACCCTAATAAAGAAATAAATAAAACCTACTGAAAAAGGTTTGATAAAAATTTGAATTCAAATAAGAGTTGAAATTATATTTAAAATCTTATTTGAATAAAGGCAAGTGCTTATTTTAAATAAATATAAACCATAAAGGAATAAAAGAATTATTCCTAAAATGGTATTTAAAATACATGTTGAAACAGCATTAAAACTTACTGAAAGTTTGGTAAAGGTTTGAATTCAAATGGTGTTTGAATTATTGGAGCAAAAATCAAAACAGAAAATAGAAAAGGAAAAAGAAAAGGATTCAGAAATAAAAAAGGGAAAGAAACAAACCAACCCATCAGGCCTAGTCCAGCCCATTTCCTAGCCCACCTCTCTCCCTGCAAGCCCCTTTTCTCACTCGCAATCGCACCCACTCAAACACTGACCGCTGGACCCCACCGCAAACCCCTCTCTCACGCTGACGACACGGCCCCACTCATTAGTCGTTGTCTTCACCCACGCGACCAGTCCCTCCCTCCTCTCTCTCTCTCTCTCCCGTTTCTACTTGATTTCCGCGGCTTAAATTCGTCATAATTCCGCGAGTAAATCACCGCTGTAACTACGCTCGTCAACGCGCCTTGCTCCCCTATCTTCCCCCCAAGACGCCCCACACTCACTGCCCATAGGCTGCCTCAATTTCGCGCTTGAACATCCTCTGCTCCGACGAACCTCCGCCCAAATTCCGGCAGCACCAGCCACCGCCTTGCCCCCTCAACCACTCGAGCTCACTCCCCAGCCTCTTGCGCATCTCCCTGTGCCGCTCATTTAGCCGCGCGTGCCCTGTAACATCGGAAACCTCGACGGAAGAGCGACGCCGTCGTCTGCATCCGCTCTGGCGACGTCCCGAGGTGAAGCTCGACCGTGCCTCCCCCTCTTCTGGATGCACCCGTACTCGCCTCTTCCGTGCACAGATAACGCAACCATTTTCGTGCCTTGGCGTGACTTGTACCCTTGCCAGCGACGACGAACAGAGACGCCCGACGTCAGGCGCAACTCCGACGAGCAATACCCGTCGAACCCGTGCGCCCCTTCGCCAACCAAGCATACGTTGAGCATCAGCAATCTTCGGCGATTCTGGTGAGCTTCTCCCCTCCTCCTCTCACCTCCTGTATCTCCGACAACCTCACCGCCAGAGCCGCACCGCCGCCAGCCACCGTCGCCGCGCCACCAGACTTTGGTCAATCGCATGTGAGCCGTAGGATCTTGATCAGATGGACACGATAGAATCTTAAACCGAAGGGGTACATAGCACTCTGAGCAGCATGATCTGTTTTAAATCCAACGCTCTACGTTGATCGATCCTGCCAAACCGGCATCAACGAATCAGAACAAGACACGTGGCCTGAGTTTGGTTTTAAAAACAGAAAACATGCCTATTAGATGTTAGATTTGAAAAATTCATAACTTTAAATCTACACGTCCAAATTTTGCAAATTTTATATCAATAGAATCAGGAAAAAGAGTACTTTCCAACCAATCCATTTATTTAATGATTTTATTCTGGAAAATTAGTTGTTTTTACAGAAACATGTGTAGGCATATTTGGTGTATATAATTTATTCTAAAAATGTTTTTAGGGTAAAATCTTTTGTAAATGGATTGTTTTGAACCTACTGACCATAGAAACCAACTTTTGGATTTAAAAACATATTTTGTGAGGCTAAGGAATAAATCTTTGAATAAAAGCATTCCTAGTTAAATAAAAATATTATTTATGTTTTAAAAATTCTTTTTGAGTAAATGGAAAATTGGTTATTTACCCAAAACTTCATAAGCCTTGGATCATCTACCCAAAGTTGGCTTTACATTGGTAAAATACCCAATAGAGACCTGAAATGAAAACACAATTTTATCAAGGGTCCTAACTAGAGCCGGTCATGAAAGGATCAATGGTCAGCTTCATCGAAGATTAGATCAGAAACCCTCATTGCCAATTTCACACATATGCGTGCGCCCTCGAACCGTCGCTGCTCCTGACAAGAGATCAACCACCATAAGGTCCACCTATGAGCTACCCGCTTGTCCTTCGTCAGCATATCCCGCTTGTGATCGTTGCCGTTGCCACCGGCTGGCACCGTTTTTCCGCCGACCGCCGGCCACACGTACCTTTCCTACCTATCCGTCTTACTCCAAATAGTCTTGCACGTTGGCCCGTACAAGTAAGCACTTTATAATGATCAGTATTGCTCCAGGTTGATGTAGTTACTCCTTCCGTTTCAGGGCTTAAGGCGTCCTCGTTTTGCGTGTTTTTTCTTTGACCAAGAATTACTCTAAATACATAAAGAGTTTTGGTATAAAAACTAGTATCACTGGAAAGTATTTTTCAATACGAATCCAACGGTACTAATTATATATAATATAATCAAGATTTTGTTGCTCAATTCTTTTGATCAAACTTTGTTTTGAAAAACATGTACGCCTTAAGCCTTGAAATGGAGGTAGTAAGATCTAATAATTCATAGTACTCCCTCCATCTTAAAATAGAAGTCTTAGATTTGTTAAAATTTAGATGAATCTAAACACTATTTAGTATATAGATTCATCTAAATTTAAAAAACTTGAGACATCTATTTTAAGACAAAAATTGACACCAAAGACTTGAATAATCTACAGAAGAACAACTAAATTGAAAAACTACTAGTGCATACTGTAGCGGTAATGGGTGGCAAGAACCGACTGACCGACAGCGCGAGGCCGGTCAAGATAGAGCGTGCGCGCAGCAGACGGATGAAGATGACCCATCGATCCTTTCATTATCAGCTCTAGTTAGGACCCTTGCTACAATTGTGTTTTAATTTTAGGTCCCTACTGGGTATTTTACCAATGTAAAGTCAACTTTGGGTAAATGATCCAAGGATGATGAAGTTTTGGACAAATAACCAATTTTCCCTTGAGTAAAACCTTTGGAAAATGATTTGAATTAAACTCTCTGACCCTAAACACGAAGTTTTGGATTTAAAAATATATTTGGTGAACCCTATAAAATAATTACTTTGTTTAAAGGCATTTCTAGCAAAATAAAATGTTGCTTTGATTTAAAAATGGTTTTTAGATGAAACCTTTGGCAAAAGATTTAACATTAAACACTTTGACCATAAACACTAACATTTGTGTTTAAAAATATATTTGGCTAACACTAGAAATTATTATTTGAATAAAATCATTTCTAGCAAAACAAAATGATTTAAAGTGGTCATTTTCACTAACTTGACTTAAAATGGTTTTGCCACTTTTGTAAATGACTAATAGATGTTTTAGAATGTTTATAACCTATTAGAAACCACTTTTCCAAATAAAACAATCTTTGGCATGCTTGCATACATTGCTTTGTTTTGATTATTTTATGTGTTGAATTGCTTGAATGGTAGATTGAATTTGTGCCTTGATTGAATTGTAGTGAAATTTGAAGAGTGTGACTATTGCAAGATCAAGGAGTGAACTTATATTCTATACCAAAAAGGCAAGTGATGCTTCATACTTTGTCCCAATATTTTCACTATGCATTAGTGATATTTCTAAGTAGGACTTGCATGGAATTTTCTAAATGTTAACTATGCCATGGGAAATCCTAGTAGATGAAACCTTATTAGAATTTTCCCTAAGTTAAGATTCCTACTACTATCATGCTTATCCTAGCTAGTAGAAAACAAGGGTGGATTATATTCATGCTATGGAATATTTCTAAGTCAAGGACTTGTGTTTTGTTTAATAAAACAACTAAGTGAATGAATCACCTGGGTGGAATGGTATTTCTTGGATGGATTTTTGTTGAGTGGTTACACAAGGCCAGAGGACTGGTGAACCTTGTGTATCACACTTGTGGAATGCCACCCAGGAACAAAGATATTTGAGATGTCAAATGTTGAGAAGCTTCAAGTGCAACCACTTGGCATTATGGGCTCTGCCTGGATCATATAGGTTGCAATAACTTAGCCAAATGGATAGTTGGTGGGAGGGGTGATAGGTTTGGGAACACGTCCATTCTGGTCTGAGGGAAGGCTTCTGAAAGATATTGTCTCGATGCATGTCGAGTCTTGTGGGGAAAGTGCACCACCTCTCGAGAGAGTAAAATCTAAGTACTTAGCCGTGTCCCCGGAAATGGACAATTTGAGCATCAAGACATGGAAGCTATCAAGAATCTCCTCATCCCAATTTCTAAGTTAAAACTTGTGGTTGAACAAGGGTTAAAGGATCTTCAATCAATGATTGGTAGATGCCTTGGGTGATTTTTGCCAAACAAAAACTTAGTGTTTTTGAAAGATAAGGAAAATCTATTTTGAGCAAAGCAAACCTAAGCTCCACTTAGCCAAATGCATATAGATGATAGATCACTTGCCAATACAAATCAAATGTATTGACCCTTGTGGCTGTAACTTATTATGTTGCAGGTTTGTTTGATGTTAGTGAAGTGTGTTGATTAGGATTACAAGTCTACAACCAACAGGATTGCCTGCGGCACTTTGAATATGAAGGACTCCATGCTATAGTTATTTCTACTGCATTGTAATAAGATAGCCAAATGAGCTATGTAAGATGTAATGAATTATTTTATTGCTGGTTATAAAGTTGTATCATGACCTTTGTTTCTTGATATTACATCTTAACTGTGGATGCTAGCTATTGATCCAGGGACTAGCATTGTAAACACAAGGATCTCTACCTTATTAAAGGCTGGGACCTCTACAGATGGTATCAGAGCACTGTGTTGCCTGTAGGATGGTAACCCTAGGATTGGACAAAACCCCATAGAAAAATAGGAGTTGTATTTGTTCCAAAACTTATTTACAAACAATCTTGTAAACTCTTCCCTCAACCTTTTGGTTTTGGTCCTACATCTCTTCCTTTTCAAACTTGATGGACAAAAAAACCACCATGAGCAAAGACTTCAACATGAGCAAAGGACTTCACCAACTCAAATGACTTCAACTTCAACTTCAACATCACCAAGGACTTCAACTTGGACAACACTAAGGACTACAAGTGAGACAAGAATGTTACTCATGACTTGATAACTTAGAAGAAACCATCATCACCTTTGAATTTGTGACCAAGATGCAAGAATTTTTCCAAGGATACAATGATCTTATTCATGAAGAAACAACTAAGAAGAAGGGAATGATCTCAAGTAAACCATATAGTTGGACCACCATACTAATGATTAGCTTAAACCCACCAACTTAAGTGGTGTAGCAAAAATATTTTGTTGCCTAAAAATGTGCTTGAACCTTGTTGTTTGAGTGAAATGTTGTTTGTGATTGCTTGCACATTGCTTGTGTGAAATTTTTGTGTGTGATTAGAATTCTTTCCCTAGAATCTTTTACCTATTCTAATTCCAATCCAACCCAAACAGATGACTTCTCCAAGAGACTCCAACAACAAGAAGGGTAACAACAACAACAACCAAGAGATGCACATGAGAGAACAACTACTAGCAAACCAAACCCAGTTGAATCAGATGACAACTTAGTTTTTAGCCAACAACAATGAGTTATACCCAACCATACAAAAGTTTTTGGAAATCCAATCTCAATTGTTGCAAGGGATGACCACTCAAATGATCAACATGAAAGACAACCTTTCCCAAGGAGTTTGTGACAACAATGATGTCAAGGATGACATTATAGAAGGAACTCAAGCTTGCAATATTTGTGGAGACATGGATCACACTTCCAAAGAGCATGAAGATCAATGCCCTAACTGTGAAGAGAAACATCCAACTAATCAATGCCCCACATCTCAAGTGACTTGTTTCCCGTGTGAAGGAAATAATCATGTTCCTATCCAATGCCCCATCTACCCTATAGTTCAACAAAGGAAACAAGGTGGAATGCATGAAGAGTTTGGAAACCCCCACGAGGAAACAACTTCTATCAAGAAGGATGAAGACAAAAGCAAACCTTAGATTGCACCTCCATAGATTAGGAATCACCTTGATGGACAAAAGAGGAAACATAGGTATTATCCAAGGAATCGTTCAAGGAACCGAGGAAGTTTTCCCACCTTTGAGGTGAGATAATAAGAACATGAACTAGAAGAACTCCTAGCTTTGGAGAAACCCAAGAAGCAGAAGAATAAGAGAATTAGCCAAGTGTGGTGCAACAACTGCAAGGACCTAGGCCATTATGTATCAATTTGTCCAGAGAAGATACGTGAAGAACTCAACCTTGTCACATGTTACAATTGTGGTGACCAAGGACATTATGCAAGCAATTGTCCAAAAAAGATGAAGTACAAGACAAGCAATCCTATGAAGGATCTCAGCCTTGTCACATGTTTCCAGTGTGGAAACAAAGGACACTATGCAGATGTTTGTCCAGAGAAGTTTCATTAAGACCCCAAGTAAGCCAAGATGTAATCTAGTTGAAAACCTTTTTAAGGGTGGTAGTACCCTAGTTTCCTTGAAGCCAACTTGAAACCTCTAGCCTTCCCAAATCTCGGGACGAGATTTCTTTTAAGGGTCGTAGCCTGTCACATCCCAAAGTTTTCCAAATTTTGAAAAGTGAAAATTAAATAAACAAAATAAATAATTGTTGAAATTTAGGGTGAAAAGAAACTTTTTGATTACAAATGGAAACACCAAAACCCTACTTGAACAAACTTTGAATGAAAGGTGAATCCAAAAAAATTCAAATCAAGTGAAATGCATTCATCAAAGAATGAATCTTGAAATTTAAACACTTGGAAAATAAATCAAAACTCCAAAACCCTAATGGAAGTAAATCATTCCAAGATTACTCTAAGACTATGGATTTGTTCCATATAAAATTTGTCAACAAACATTTATAAGTGATCAAAATGACAAACAAAAATATTATAAGAGCATAGAAATTGATTTCAT
Source organism: Avena sativa (assembly GCA_916181665.1). Taxonomy (NCBI): domain Eukaryota; kingdom Viridiplantae; phylum Streptophyta; class Magnoliopsida; order Poales; family Poaceae; genus Avena; species Avena sativa. Next base: position 402,969,207 of record OV702285.1, read on the forward strand.
TTAATTTGGAACCATAGATAAAAACTTATAAATTTAATAAGTTGAAAAGGAAACAATTACCAAAGCTAATAAAGCTCCTATCTAAAATCCATACCAAATTGTGAGCAAATGAATCCTAAAAGAGATTTAAAAGGATAAACAAATATTAATTAAAATTATACAAATTGGAAATAAAAAGATATGGATTCCATAACATAAAGAAAGAAATAATAAATAGGGAAAGACAAATTAAATCTTGGCCAAATCCATAAGAAAATGGAATAAAGAAAATCCAAATAAAACAAAGGAATGAGGATTGTTTAAATAAAATTATATGGGCTTTTAACCAAATTCTATTCCATTGGAATAAAGACAAAATCCCTAATAGAAATGATTAATTAAATCATGAGAAAATAATAAATGGGCAAAGTTATTAAATTAACAAAAATGGAATAAAAGAATCATTTGAATAAAAATTTATATGTATTTAAAACCATATTGAATTTTATTTGAATAAATACAAATACCCAATTTAATTGATTAATAAATCAAATTAAAAATATTTCAAATAATTCAAAGTGAATTATTTGACACCCTAATAATTAAATAAAACCTACTGAAAAAGGTTTGATAAACATTTGAATTCAAATAAGAGTTGAAATTATATTTAAAATCTTATTTGAATAAAGGCAAGTGCCTATTTTAAATAAATATAAACCATAAAGGAATAAAAGAATTTTTCCTAAAATGGTATTTAAAATACATGTTTAAACAACATTAAAACTTACTGAAAGTTTGGTAAAGATTTGAATTCAAATGGTGTTTGAATTATTGGAACAAAAATCAAAACAGAAAAATAGAAAAGGAAAAAGAAAAGGATTCATAAATAAAAAAGGAAAAAAAACAAACCAACCCAATAGGCCCAGTCCAGCCCATTTCCCAGCCCACCTCACTCCCCGCGAGCCCCTTTTCTCACTCGCAATCGCACCCACTCAGACACTGACCGCTGGACCCCACCACAAACCCCTCTCTCATGCTGACAACACGGCCCCACTCGTTAGTCGTCGTCTTCACCCACGCGACCAGTTCCTCCCTCCTCTCTCTCCTGTTTCTGCTTGATTTCCGCGGCTTAAATTCGTCATAATTCCGCGAGTAAATCGCCGCTGTAACTACGCTCATCAATGCGCCTCACTCCCCTCTATCTTTCCCCCCAGACGCTCCGCACTCACTGCCCATAGGCTGCCTCGATTTCGCGCTTGAACATCCTCTGCTCCGACGAACCTCCGCCAAAATTCTGGCAGCACCAGCCACCGCCTTTCCCCCTCAACAACTCGAGCTCACTCCCTAGCCTCTTGCGCATATCCCAGTGCCGCTCGTTTACCCGTGCGTGCCCTGTAACATCGGCAACCTCGACGGCAGAGCGACGCTGTCACTTGCATCCGCTCCGGCGACGTCCCAAGTGAATCTCGACCGCGCCTCCCCCTCTTCTAGATGCACCCGTACTCGCCTCTTCCGTGCGCAACTAACGCAACCATTTTCGTGCCTAGGCGTGACTTGTAACCTCGCCAGCGACGACGAATAGAGATGTCCGACGTCAGGCGCAACTCCGGCGAGCAATACCCGTCGAACCCGTGCGGCCCTTCGCCAACCAAGCATACGTTGAGCATCAGCAATATTCGGTGATTCTGGTGATCTTCTCCCCTCCTCTCGCCTCCTGTATCGCCGGCAACCTCACCGCCAGAGCCGCGCCTCCGCCAGCCACCGTCGTCGCGCCACCAGACTTTGTTCAATCGCATGTGAGCCGTAGGATCTTGATCAGATGGACACGATAGAATCTTCACCCGAAGGGGTACGTAGCACTCTGAGCCGCACGATCTGTTTTAAATCCAACGCTCCACGTTGATCGATCCTGCCGAACCGGTATCAACGAATCAGAACAAGACACGTGGCCTGAGTTTGGTTTTAAAAACAGAAAAACATGCCTATTAGATGTTAGATTTGAAAAATTCATAACTTTAAATCTACGCGTCCAAATTTTGCAAATTGTATATCAATAGAATAAGGAAAAAGAGTACTTTCCAACCATGCCATTTGTTTAATGATTTGCTTCCAGAAAATTAGTTGTTTTTACAGAAACATGTGCAGGCATATTTGGTGTATAGAATTTATTCTAAATTTTTTTAGGGTAAAATCTTTTGTAAATGGATAGTTTTGAACCTACTGACCATAGAAACCAACTTTTGGATTTAAAAACATATTTTGTGAGGCTAAGGAATAAATATTTGAATAAAAGAATTCCTAGTTAAATAAAAATATTCTTTATGTTTTAAAAATGCTTTTTGAGTAAAACCTTTGGAAAATGATTTGAATTAAACTCTCTGACCCTAAACACGAAGTTTTGGATTTAAAAATATATTTGGTGAACCCTATAAAATTATTACTTTGTTTAAAGGCATTTCTAGCAAAATAAAATGTTGCTTTGATTTAAAAATGGTTTTTAGATGAAACCTTTGGCAGAAGATTTAATATTAAACACTTTGGCTATAAACACTAACATTTGTTTTTAAAAATATATTTGGCTAACACTAGAAATTATTATTTGAATAAAATCAGCAAAACAAAATGATTTAAAGTGGCCATTTTCACTAACTTGACTTAAAAAGGTTTTGCCACTTTTGTAAATGAGCAATAGATGTTTTAGAATGTTTATAACCTATTAGAAACCACTTTTACAAATAAAAAAATCTTTGGCATGCTTGCATACATTGCTTTGTTTTTATTATTTTATGTGTTGAATTGCTTGAATGGTAGATTGAATTTGTGCCTTGATTGAATTGTAGTGAAATTTGAAGAGTGTGACTATTGCAAGATCAAGGAGTGAACTTATATTCTCTACCAAAAAGGCAAGTGATGCTTCATACTTTGTCCCAATATTTTTACTATGCATTAGTGATATTTTTAAGTAGGATTTGCATGGAATTTTCTAAGAGTTAACTATGCCATGGGAAATCCTAGTAGATGAAACCTTAGTAGAATTTTCCCTAAGTTAAGATTCCTACTACTATCATGCTTATCGTAGCTAGTAGAAAACAAGGGTGGATTATATTCATGCTATGGAATATTTCTAAGTCAAGGACTTGTGTTTTGTTTAATAAAACAACTAAGTGAATGAATCACCTGGGTGGAATGGTATTTCTTGGATGGATTTTTGTTGAGTGGTTACACAAGGCCAGGGGACTGGTGAACCTTGTGTATCACACTTGTGGAATACCACCCAGGAACAAAGATATTTGAGATGTCAAATGTTGCGAAGCTTCAAGTGCAACATCTTGGCATTATGGGCTCTGCCTGGATCATATAGGTTGCAATAACTTAGCCAAATGGACAGTTGGTGGTAGGGGGTGATAGGTGTGGGAACGTGTCTATTCTGGTCTAAGGGAAGGCTTCTGAAAGATCTTGTCTCGATGCATGTCGAGTCTTGTGGGGAAAGTGCACCACCTCTCAAGAGAGTAAAATCTAAGTACTTAGCCGTGTCCCCGACAATGGACAATTTGAGAATCAAGACATGTAAGCTATCAAGAATCTCCTCATCCCAATTTATAAGTTAAAACTTGTGGTTGAACAAGGGTTAAAGTATCTTCAATCAATGATTGGTAGATGCCTTGGGTGATTTTTGCCAAACAAAAACTCAGTGTTTTCTAAAGATAAGGAAGATCTATTTTGAGCAAAGCAAACCTAAGCTCCACTTAGCCAAATGCATATAGATGATAGATACCACTATTCTACCATAGTATCACTTGCCAATACAAATCAAATGTATTGACCCTTGTGGCTGTAACTTATTATGTTGTAGGTTTGTTTGATGTTAGTGAAGTGTGTTGATTAGGATTACAAGTCTACAACCAACATGATTGCCTGTGGAACTTTGAAGATGAAGGACTCCATGCTATAGTTATTTCTGCTGCATTGTAATAAGATAGCCAAATGAGCTATGTAAAATGTAATGAATTATTTTATTCCTGGTTATAAAGTTGTATTATGACCTTTGTTTCTTGATATTACATCTTAACTGTGGATGCTAGCTATTGATCCAGGGACTAGCATTGTAAACACATGGATCTCTACCTTATTAAAGGTTGGGAGCTCTACACCATGAGATCATGTCAATCACTAACATAGGAAGAGTAGCTTGATAACATCAAATGTCACACCGTAACAGGGTGACTATAAAGGTGGGTTCAGATACTCCGATAGTGTTATGTAGAGGCTAATGGATCAAGAGTGGAATTTTTCCATCCCGATCACGGAGAGATATACTCTAGGCCCTCTCGGTGATACCACATTAATATAGCAGGCAAGCAAGTGATGGGGGTCACTAGAATGTTATATCACAGGAACGAGAAAAGAGTACATGTCAGTAACAAGATTAAACTACGTATGGATATACCGATGATAGAATCTAGGGCATGTAAAATATCGCGAGACAAAGGGATTTAGTTACAATGTTAAGGTTCACATGATTACAAGAATTCATTGCTGAATGTGTGGGAGTCAGTACGGATCTCTAGGTCCCGCTGCTGATTATTGATTGGAGAGGGGTCTCGATCATGTCTGCCTTATTTGTGAACAGTATGTTGACACACTTAAGGGATACCGACACCATTTTTAGCAAATAATATGCTAGAGAAATAAAAATAAAGTGCCAAAATTATTTCAATGGAAACCAGAATTGTTTTGGGAGAAATTGCTGAAACTGGTTCTGCATGTGAAATTGAAATGTTGCAAGGGTTTTATGTGAATGTTTTTTAATTAATATAATTAATAAAATTCTGAATAAAACAAATAAAGGAGTTTTATTAAATGAGATCTTGCATTAAATTTGGTGGAAATTTAATGGAGGTGAGTGGAATTTTGAGTGGAGGATTTTTATGGGAGTGGGAGCTCCACCCACATGAATGTGAAAGAGGTGGGGGCACCCACCATGTCTTCCACGCAATGGCATTTGGTTGCCCCCTCTACCTATAAAAGGCCCCCTCTCCTCCTCTCATCTGACACCTCCTCGTGAAGGATCTCTCTCCCCCTCTAGAATTTCCCCATGGCCCCAGATCAATGAGATACATGTTCCTGGTGGATTTTTCTGGAGCAAGGATTTGCTGCTTCCGCTTCTTTGCTAGAGAAAGGACTCGGAGGTTATCGGGGTCTCGAACGTGTGTGTGATCACGGATGCACCGCTGCTTTGCGATGCTGGACTTGCTGGTGCTGGACCGGCTGGACTTCATCACGATCTTGAGATCAACAAGAGATCGACTACATCACCAATGATTTCATACTCGTAAAGCATTGTCGGTCTTCAAGGGTATGTATTCTGGATGTATATCCACCCATTGATTGTATCTAGATAGATGGATCATGGCATATACAGTTCCCATCATAGGAATTTTTTTGTTTTCTATGCCGTGGACCCAACACAATGAGTGTCTCAACACATAATGGGTATCGTTATTTTGTTACCTTTACTGATGATTTGAGTAGATACGGGTGTATATACTTGATGAAGCATAAGTCTGAAACCTTTGAAAAGTTCAAGGAATTTCAGAAGGAGGTAGAGAATCAACTCAAAAAGAAGATTAAGCACCTCTGATCAGATTGGGAAGGCTAATACATGAGTTATGAGTTCGACATGCATTTGAGGGACTATGGTATAGTACCACAGCTTACGCCAGCCAGAACACCACAACGTAATGGTGTGTCAGAATGACACGCACTCTATTGGATAGTGTCCGGTCCATGATGTCTTTGACTGATTTGTCTATGTCGTTTTGGGTCTATGCATTAGAAACCGCCGCTTTTATTCTAAACAGAGCACCATCCAAATCCGTGGAGACAACCCCATAGGAGATATGGTGTGGCAAGAAGCCAAAGTTGTCATTCTTGAAAGTTTGGGGATGTGAGGCTTAATTTAAGAAACTACAGCCTAACAAAATCGAACCTAAATCGGAAAAGTGCATCTTTGTAGGATACCCAAAGGAGATTATTGGGTATACCTTCTACAACAAAGTCGAGGGCAAACCGTTTGTCGCTAAGGACATCATCTTTCTACAGAAATAGTTTCTCGTGAAAGGAGTTAGTGAAAGAAAGATTGAGCTAGATGAAATTGTTGACCATTCTCTCCAAATACCGTGTAGCACAACAGAAACTATTCCAGAACCACCCTCTACAGTGGAAGAAGGAACGAATGATACAGGTCATAACATCGAATCTCCTACGGTTCGGAGATCTACAAGGGCTCGTGCTGTCCCAGATTGGTATAGTAGCCTTGTGATGTCAGTATTGTCAGATGAACAAGAAGAACCTAAAACCTACAAAGAAGCAATGGAGTGTGCTGACTCCGAGAAATGGCTACAAGACATGAAATCTGAGATAGGATCCATGCATGAGAACCAAGTATGGAACTTAGTGGATCTCTGTGAAGGTCGAAAGGCCGTGGAGAACAAATGGATCTTTAAGAAGAAGACATATGATGATGGCAATGTGATTGTCCATAAGGCGAGACTTGTCGCAAAGGGTTTCCGACAAGTGGAACGAGTTGACTATAGCGAGACATTCTCTCATGTGGCAATGTTGAAATCTATTCGGATTTTCTAGCAATTCCTACATATTATGATTATGAGATATGGCAGATGGATGTAAAGACCGCCTTCCTCAATGGTCACATTGATTAAGAGTTGTATATGATTCAACCATAGGGGTTTGTCGATCCTAAGGATGTTGGAAAGTATGCAAGCTTGAGCATTCCATTTATGGACCGAAGCAAGCATCTAGGAGTTGGAACAAGCGATTTGATCAAGTAATCAAGAGTTTTGGATTTGTCCAAAATCATCAAGAGTCTTGTGTTTATAAGAAAGTGAGTGGGATCTCGGTGGCATTCCTAGTGGTATATGTGGATGACATACTACTCATTGGGAATGATGTGGATTTATTAGGGAGCATAAAATAATATTTGAGTAGTCAGTTTTCCATGAAGGATCTTGATGAAGCAGCCTATATATTGGGCACTAAGATCTATAAACATAGATCAAGCCGCCTGATAGCGTTAAGTCAAAGTACATACATAGATAAAATTTTGAAAAAGTTCAAAATGGAAGACGCCAAAAGGTTTTTTTTGCCTCTCATGAAAGGTGTGCTATTGAGTAAGACTCAATGTCCAGCAACAGATGTTGATAGAGAAAAATGGTTAGTGTCCCCTATGCCTGATAGCGTTAAGTCAAAGTACATACCAATGTGGCCCTGGCTCTCAGTTGGCCAGGTCATTTCCAAAGTGATCCAGGAGTAGAACATTGGACAGCTGTTAAGAATATCCTGAAGTATCTGAAAAGAACTAAGGATATGTTCTAGTCTATGGAGGTGATGATGTAGCTCTGAACATAACTAGTTACATGGATGAGAGCTAGAACACGGACTTTGATGACTCAAAGTCTCAAACAAGATTTGTCTTTTTGGTGAATGGTGGCGTGGTAACCTGGAGAAGCGTGAAGAAACCAGTGGTGGCACAGTCTTCAATGGAGTCAGAATATATCACGGTCAACTCTGCGGCAAATGAAGCTGTATGGCTACAAAATTTCATCATCAAACTGGGAGTTGTTCCTAATGCAGATGACCCTGTGACAATCTACTGCGACAACATAGGTGCCATAGCAAACACGTCGAAACAAAGAACTCATTCCATAGCCAAGAACATCCAGCTTAGATCCCATGCCATTAGACAAAATGTTGAGAATGGCGAAGTAAAGATTTGCAAAGTGCATAGGGATATGAATGTCACAGTTCCATTGACCAAAAGTATTCCACAAGCCAAGCATGAGAAACACCGGGATAGTATTGGTGTTAAGACATTTCCTATTGTAAAACTAGATTAGTTTGTACTCTAGTGCAAGTGGGAGACTGAAGGAGATATGTCGTAGAGGCAAATAATAAATAATTTTTATTTGATGTATCTCTTGTTCATAGTATGTTTCTTACCATGCTATAACTGTATTAATACGAAACATTAATACACATGTGGTATGTAAACAACCAGGTCTCTAGTTACCTCTAGTAACTAGCTCATTGGACAAGTGATGATCTTATGGTTTCGAGATCATGGTGATAGTGCCGATTGACAATGAGGTCATATCATTGGAGAATGATGTGATAGACATTCACCCTAAAGTTAAATATAATGAGATCTAGTTACTTAAACATTCATCATTGATGATAACATAGAGATATCATGGATTATATCTTTTGACTGTGAGATAATGCATAATCACTATTTTGGAGGGAGACTTTGATGATATCAAGTATCAAGCCATGAAAGGATGATCATAAAGGTATTGTTGGGTTTTATGAAGAAATGAGTTGAGGAGTTTTTATCAAGACCAGGATTTCCCAATCCAAGTAACATATAGATACACATGGCCAATTCGGTGACGTTGCATTAACAAAGCTTGCAAGCGTATGATTGGATCATGGAATGCAACGACACGGGAACGAGTAAACGAGTTAATCGGTAACAAGATCAAACACAAGTATGGAGATGCTTGAGATGAAATATCGGATGACCTAGGTATCGTAAGGCAAAGGGAATATGACTACGCAGTTAAGGTTCAAGTGATGAGATTAATCGTGAGGGCATGGGGATCATTATGGACATCTAGGTACCGATGTTGATCATTGATACAAGAAGAGTCTTGGTCATGTATGTAGCATCTCCGATCCGAAGGATGGCACACTTAAGGGTGGGGACACTTTGGGATCGAACTGGTATCAAAGGAGAAACGAGAGAGAGAGAAACCGGAAAGGTTCCGGGTATTATACGATGTTGATTCGAAAAGGTCCGAAAGGAGTTTCGGTGTATGGAATATAGTAATATATGTGTTTTATATTAATTAGTTGAATTAATATTAAAACATATTTTATTTTATATTTTTATGGGCAGCCTTATTGCTATTGAGTCGCTTCTAGAAGGGCCCATAACAGCGCATTGGGGATCCCACCCCCAAGCCCTAGGGTTTGACCTTACCCCTCCCTACTATAAATAGAGGAGCCCCCTCCCCTCTATTTGCATCCCAACAATAATTTCTCTCCTCCCCCCTAAACCGTAGAGCTCTCTCCATTAGATTGGATCTAGCTTCTTGGTTTAGTTCTCCATCTCCTAACTACTGTCGTGTGCTGGACAGTCCGTCTTCTTTCTTCTTCTGTAGCTCTGCTGGATCAGATCCCGGGAGACATCCCTACACCGGACGTGTGTAAAGCTTCGAGGTGCAACACTTGGGGTGTTGTGTTCATTTCTATACCCCTTCCTACATAATGCGTGCCACGGTCTTCAAGGGTATGAACTCCGTTCTTCATCTCCGTTACTTATGTCTACATAGTATAGATCTTGGTGGTCGTGTTCGTGTAGGTAGAATTTTTGTTTTCTATTGTGAACCCTAATACCTCGTCGTTGGCGCGTGGCAGAGTGTCTTCAATGAAACCATCCCCGCAAAGGAACAGTGAGTGTTTCCTCTTCACGGCGCACATCGACCACGACCTCAGCCTTCCACCGCCAGAGTTCCTCAGCAAGGTACTCCGCCACTACGGCATCCAGCTACAAAACCTTCCCCCTAATTCTTTAATAGAACTTAGCGCTCATGCATCTCTAAGTGAAGGTTACCTCAGAATAAAATAGAGTATTACTCTTTTCCCGTACTATTATGGTACTAGGAAGAATTCGATCAGTGCCGTTGTTCCTTACATTACCGATACTCTTAGCTTAGTTCTTAGGAGAGATCGAGTCTACCCTAGGATATTAGCGAGTGAGTCGGTTATAAAATAGGCTGCCACGTTCTTTTAAAATAAGGACATGCTGGCTCCCGGCAAGACAGAAGGGCTGCCGACTTTCGTCGATAACGCTGCTCCCCACAAGGAATGCAGAGGTGCTGGAACTTTTCAAAGACTTGATCCTTGCCAAGAGGCGGATCAAGTTTTTGATGAAGCATCGGGGCCTACATGGCTCCGACTTAATTCACTACTGGCTAGATCATCGGATTCATCCACTACAGCACCACGACAAATAGTTGATGCATACAGTCACCGGGGAGAAGAAGGATAGCATGAGGGTTAGTCTGACATGGATTCCCACAGAGGACTATAAATCCCAAATGCAACTATTGGTCAAGGAGCGGGTGAACAAGAAAGTTCCAAGCCCTCCATGCCAATGTTCACGGCAGATAATCCTCTGACTCCGGTAAGTCTTCCGACATGTAATGTTTGTTCATCACTGCGTAATCCGAATCTGCCTTATTGATATTATTTTTGTCTTTCAGCTTAGTGAGCTCCCCGAGTTGGAGTTCAACCCCTCTAGAGGGTTATCCTCCGGAAGACTCGAAATGACGGAGGATGATGAGGTGGAAGAAGTTTAGGCCTTGGCTTCCAAGAAGCGCAAGGCTAAAGATGTTGTCACCTCTAGCGCACAAGTGTTGCCAGTGGTTACAAAGTTAGTACGTTTTATCTCCACTACTGGTTTTTTACTTTGTGTACTTTCTGAGTCTCCTCTAACATTTTGTTGTTTGTGTGACTTAGAAATAAATCAGTTCTAAAGGGAAAGTCGAAGTCGGCCAAGTCACTCCGTCAACAGAGACTTGTGCTATCTCCAGTTGTACCTCCTCCAACTCCAACCACCACCAAGTCTTCAGCGCCTGAGGTTATTTCCTCTCTGCGCGCTGGCAGTGCTAGTGTTGCCCTTGAAGATCGAAAGACTTCATACCCCGAAGTCACCACTGGTGGCTTGGTAACTGATAAGGGTGAACCCCTCACGGGTAATGATCCCATGGATGCATCTTCAGGGAAGATGGTGAAATTTGATGTCTCTGCTGCTTCCGGGATGATAAGGAAAAAGGACGAGATTCTCAAGCTGGCCCAAACCAGTCTCGAGAAGAAAGTTCCGACTCTAGAAGCAGCGAGTCAAGAGACAGAGGACGTCAAACTGGAGGGCCTCCTGGAACAGATCCGAGTGATGGATCAAAAGATCCAAACCGGAGAAATTCCAGAGAAAGACGCCCATTTATCTTGCCGAGAAGGTTTTCTGCAATACGAAATCTAGATTGGAAAACCTACACTTGGAGCATATTGTAAGTGTTTCGACTCCTTTCTTGCATTACTTATTATCATATCCTCTAGCCGAAAGCATAAAGCCGGATAGATATTATAATGTAGAATCCGAGTTGATGCTTATAAGAAGCAAAAGAACGGTGTAGCCCCCGAGGCTTGTGCTGAAATTTAACTTAGTGTAAATTGTGGCTCGAGTCTCAGTAGTCGTCTGACTTGAGATTATCTTGACTTACAGAAAGTTGTATCTCACAACCAGGAATTTTTGAAAATTATCTGCAACAAGTGCAAAGAAATCAAAGATTTGCGTCTTGAAAAATGCAAGATTAAGATTGAGAAGGATGAGGCAGAAAGTAAACGTTTCCGACACTAGGCCACAGTTATTTTTATTCTTAGTCAGAATGTCTTTTCGACTAATATTTTGATTTTTTCCTTTGCAGATTTTCTAAATCAGTCAAGCAAGATGGTGGAGGAGGCCAAGAACTTTAAGGTCCTTCAACTGGAGAATGATGAACTTTGCCAGGAGCTTTCCAAGCTAAAAGTTGAACACGAGAGCTCTATGATCAACATCTTGGAATCAAACAATCTTGAAACCGAGAGACTCAAAAAGTTGTTGTCCATCCAAGACAAAAAATTCGATGAGCTGAAGAAGTAGTTCAACAGACCGACGGATCTGGCGTTAGCCAGCCAAGAGGAGCTAAACAGCTTGAGGGAAGAACGTTCCCATAGGAACCACTACGTTCTTTGTAATTGTTCCAACCTTGTATTATTCCTTTTCATTTTTCCGACTTTGCGTCAGATTTTTCATTTTGTTCTTTTCCATGTCCTCTCAACCTTTCAGATGCCTCTAGCCCCGATCCTCGTTCCGATCAAATCAAGTCAGTCAGAGATTTGGTCTATGACTTCTGACAGATTCTGGTTCTTTGTGTTGTATTATGTAAGAACTTATGCTTTACTCTTAGAACTTTAGTATATTTTGTGGTGCTTGAAAATTTCTTAAGCACTTTGTGTTTATCCTTATCATTTATTTAGCTTTTTCACGTCATCCCTTTTGTGAGCCGGCAAACCTTCAACACGGAAACTCTACCGGGCAACGATGTGCACTTGCTAAACATAAAACCAGAAATAGAGACAGTTTCTAGTACCAACAATTCACTACTCGAAAAATACCTATGTCTAAGCAATCAGATAAAAATCAAAGTCTAAACATAAAATGAGATTTACACCCGAAGGTAACATCTTATTGGTTTTAAAAATCTTAACCAGAAAGAACATGAGCATGAAGTACTTTCAAGCATCCTGGTATTTTTGAAATTGACATGCTCTTTTGGAAACAAGATGGTATAAAAAAAATCTCAGGATAAAATATTAAGCAATACTTTATTTCACTTTAAACATGTATATATGTGTGATTACAAGAAAAGGAACCTAAGAATAAAAGGGACGTAGTTGTGCAATGTTCCATGGACAATCTAGCTCATTTGGGTCTGTGATATCGCTAGATCTCTTTCTCTTCTGAGTATCAGGCCTTTCCTTGATTGGTCGCATATCGGTTAAATAGTATTACCCATTATGCAGTACTCTAGTGAACATAAAAGGTCCTTCTCAAATTGGGGAAAGTTTGTGCTTTTTTTCTGCACAAGTCGGAGAACTAAATTACCTTTTCTAAAAGAGTGATTTTGACTCTTTGACTATGATACTTGCATAACTTCTGTTGATAGGTTGTAGATCTCTGCTCGACAACAATGCACACTTCTTCAATTATATCGAGATCATATGATCGAGCAGTTTCGACATCCTCTTTGATATATGCAACGACTCAGGGAGATTGATGGATTAAATCACTCAGAAGTACTGCCTCTGCACCATAGACTTAGAATAAAGGAGTGTATCCTCTTGACCTGTTAGGAGTAGTTCGTAAGATCCATATAACAGACGGTAATTCTTTTGCCCAAGCCCCTGCAGCATGATGAAGTGGTTCTTAGAGATGAGTTGGAGGCCATGCAAGATAAGAAAGTTTGCCCTTTCGACTTTTCAACTGGCTTATGGATGCGCGACTGATGCAATATCAAGTCGGATCTTTTGAGCTTCGCAAAATTTGGCTAGTTCTCCCATGGAAAAGTTGCTCCCGTTTTCAGTGTGTGGATAACCAAATCGAATGATTACATCATCGACAAACTTTCTGGCTATGGCCCCATCGCAATTTGTTACGGGTTTGGCCTAAATCCATTTTGTAAATTTATCCACCATTACTAAAATATGGGTAAATCAAAATTTTCTGTTTTAAACGGCCCTACCATATTAATCCCCAGACCTCAAATGACCATGTTATAGGGATTGTTCGTAGCTGATCAACCAGAACGTGTGCTTGGCGGGCGTACTTCTGGTAGCCTTTGCACGTTTTGACTAGTTTCTCGGCATCCGTCTTAGCTGTGAGCCAAAAGAATTCTTGTCGAAAAGCTTTTTCCACTAAGGATTTAGCTTTAGCATGATGAACACATTTGCCTTTGTGGATTTCTCATAATTTTTCCATTCCTTCTTACAAATAAATACAATGCTAAAATACCCCCCAAAACACTCTATTTATAGAGCTCACCATTAATAATTGTGTAGGATTTTGCTCGTTAGACAATCTGTCAGCTCAGAACTTCGTCTTCGGGTAATTTTCCGTCTACCAGTAAGTCCAGATAGGGTTTTGTCTAGCTAGGAATAACAACCAGAACTGCTACTAAAGGTGAGTTGGATTTGATAGTTCTCATCTACTCCTATACTGGAGGGAACTTTTAGGGAACTTTTATCCTTAGAGGTGTTCTTGAACTTCTAGTTCTGCTGCTGCTTCGGCTCCTTCAGATTTGGTATAGCTAAGCTGTTCAGCAGGCTGTGTGAATCATCATCAGCATCAACATATTTTCCGGTCGTCTCTATCATCTCACCCAAGTCGGTAACTTTGTCATGCTTGAATTGGTGATGTAGTAATCCGATTGGTAGTCCTATGATGAAAGCTTCAATCGAAGTTTGGTCATTGACTCCTTCGCAAGAGTTTTTGGTGTCGATCCATCGTCCGAGATAGTATTGGAAGTTTCTCCGGGTTGTTGCACACATCATTAGAAGTCTCCAACGGTGAAGGGCCTCCTGTAAGTCCTTTCAAAATTCCTAAAGAATGCACTTTGCATATCAAACCAGTTATTTACCGAGTTTTCTGGAAACTCACTATGAGCCATGATTGAGCCATCTTCCGCAACATAAGTGGGAGATATCGAACTGCGACCAAGATGTTTCCTCCTTTGGTGATGCAGCAAGCCTGGAAGAAATCCTGAAGCCAAGTATCTGGCCGGGCCACACCGTCGTAGGGTTGAATGTGTTTTGCGATGCCAAATTTGACCAAATTTTTTTGTTTTGCAGATGCATGGACTGAATCACTTGGGTCCTACATACATGTCATCCTCCTAATAACATCACGCTTAGATGTTAGATTCGATGCGATGGCGAGTGTCGCTTGGTGAGAGTGATCTTTGCCTCGGATGCTCGTTGTGCCTACGGGGCGACGGATTTGGATTCTTCTTCTTCTCCTACTATTGCATTCTCCGTCCCGATGGCTACCACGACTATGATAAGAGCCATTGTGGTCACTTCTAGGTGGGGACAGTGGTTTCGGTGGGTTATTTCCGGCTAAGCAACGGCTTCCTTACGAATCTTCATTGCGCTGGCTCCGAGGTGGAACTTCATGAGGTCGGCCACCGTGTCGACTTGGTTCGGGGCGGTCTTCGTCGTTTTTTGTCTGGTGTTATTGTTGTTATGACGAGGTTCAGTCGTACGGATAGTATTTCTAGGAGGTGGCATTTTATTCCGGTCCCGCTCTCCCCGGCGCTGCGCTTCGACTTCGTCCCCGTGGCCTCTAGGTTGCCGACAATGGGATTTTTGAGGGACTCGTTCCTTCATGGCGTCGCGTGACGTGACCAGAAGAATTTCTGCCCAGCCTCGTGCAGTTCTGCAGTTATGACCCAAAGAACCATTTTTAGTGATTATCATCCATAGAGTTGGAGAGATTGTGCTGTTCCGGTTCCTTTCGGGGCCTTATATCAGTGTTTTGGTTCACATCAGTGTGGCATTGTTCGGATTTCGAGTGGAGCTTTCCGCTGAAACATCTGGTTGTTTTCTGTTGCTCCAAGCCTTTGTCGAGTAACATGATGCACTGTTGGACCTGTTCAGGGGACGGATTATTGGCAAGGATATCTCGAGCAGCTGCAGCGTTCTCCACTGGGGTGTTTTATACCTGGTTTCCGTTGCTATCGAGCCAGAACTTTCCTCTAGCTTTTCCGTCGAAGAGAGATTTGTGGACTTCGGATTTCTGTTGGCCAGAACCGGACCACACCTAGTTTTGTCATATGGTAGTCACTTGTAATCCGACTTGTACTATGCAGGATTACTGTCGATGCGTTGTTTGACGTCCACAATGTGAGAAGCTTCTTCGAGCAAGATTAAACGCTGATTTTCTAGTTCATCGACCCATTTCTCCATCTCCTTCAGTGTAAGATCCAAAGAAGTTGGGATCGATGTTGTTAATTATTCTTCGTAGATCTCACAGGCGCTCTCAGTGACCACGTGACCATCAACCGTAGGATCGTTCATGTTGGTATTGGCCAGATTTCCGTTCGGTTTCTCCAAATCGAGTTCTTCATCATATTCTTCTTCGACAATTTACTCTATTGGTTTGGCCGGTGTCAGAGTTTTCTTGTTTTTCTTCCTCCTTGCACGACGAACGGATTTTAACTGCATACCAGTGGCAAAGATGGCTTTTAGTCCGGTACCTGGAGATAAGGTTCCATCAGTACTTTCAGCCAGGATTGGCTCGGACTCTAGGACCTTGGAAGAATCTCTGGTTTCCATATAATCTTGTAAGGTGAAGTTGTCTTCATTGAAGTCCTCGTCCATGATGTCATACGGACTTGGGGGTGTATCTTATCCACCTTGCACTGCTTTGGATGTGTATTATTCACCATACGCCTCCATCTCCTTCTCGAACTCTCGAAGTTCTTCCGACGTCATTGATTCCCGAGGGAAACGGGTAAGTTGGTGTTTTCTCCGATCGGATTGAGGACTGAGTCATTTTCGGATTCAACATCGGCAGAGCCAAATCCAGAGCCAACATATCCCGCAAAGCAATGTACTTCTTCTTGATAGATTTCAGGTAATGGAATAGATGGCTTTTAGCGTCAACCTCCTCGTAACTCTAGATCATGTCGGAGATTTCTTGGAAGTTGGCGTATGGGTGCTTCATCTTCTAACTTATCCTGTGTCTCAATAGTGATTTTCCTGCTCCGACATGGGCCAAGACGGATCCAGAGTTGTAGTGTTCTTCATCCGTGGATCCGGTCTCATTAAGGAGAATAGATTCGGATTTTTCCTCCACCACTACTATCACTTCAGGAGAAGGTTGGGTGGGTTTAGGGTTTGCTGGGATCTTGAACTCTTCCGCCTCCGCAGATAGAGTAGATCCAGATTATTCTTCTGCCATGATTATCACCTCAGGGGTGGGTTGGGCGGGTTTAGCAAAACTGAGATAGATATCGATCTTGCCAATTGGCATGATGGTGTAGGTCATCACGGGATCCTTAGATGGAATCCAAGTCTCATCAAGATGGATGAGAGGGATGTCGCTGGCATAGAGAACGCGACCAACGACGATTATTTTGCCGATTCCTGCATGCGTAGATTTTTCCCAGAACAAAGGTCCGAAGGTCACCTGCCCCATGGTGGGTTCCAACTTGAGCATGGTCAAGTCCACCACATTTGAGTATGTGTATAGGTTCTGTCGTGCATAGATACTTTGGGTCAGTTTATCTAAGAGCACAAAATGCACAAGACACAACTCGGATATTGGCATAGAACACAACTAGAGGATTTCTTAAGATGCTTGGAAACATCGACTGCATGCATTGAGATGGAAAAATTGTACATTCACCTGGCAAGCTATGTGCAAAGGCCATACTGGAGAATGCAACGTGATACTAGAGGTTGTCTCACATTATGGCTTGTGGTAGCATTCTTTGTTTGGCATGGAAGGATCTCACAATGACATCAATGTGCTGCAGCGATCTCCGGTATTTGGCAGACTTGTTGAAGCTCATTCGCCGGCGGTGAACTATCTGTTCACACTACTACGAAAAGGCTTATAGAAAAAACTTACTATCAAGAATACACCAAAGGCTACTACCTATCCGGTGGTATTTACCCTAGATGGGAAACCTTCGTGAATACAATCTCCAACCCTCATACTGACGCGAGAGCTTGCTTTTCGAAATGTCAGGAAGCTTGTAGGAAGGATGTTGAGTGGGATTGTGATCCAAGCTCATTTTGCTATCATTAGGTGCCCTCCTCTTACCTGGTCAATGCCTCAAATATGAGAGGTGATGAATTCATGTGTGATCATGAACAATATGGTCATCGAGAGCGAGCACTGTGCTCTAGTGGTAGATGATAAGCTGTTTGAGCACATGTGCCCTCTTACCGATGCCGATCATGAGGTGCCATCCAATTTGGTCCTTTCCTTGTCATGCTTCAAGAAATCCGCGAAGAATAGGTGCATGCACAACTGTAAGAATATCTCGTGGATTATTTTTGGGTGCTCAAAGGAAACACACTGGCAAATGGACCCCTCCCAGCTTGATCAATTTGAACTATTTAAATTATTGTGTGAACTATATTTGGTTTTGTTACAATAAACTATGGTTTATTTAAATTATCGTGATTGAAATGTGTGAAATAGTCAAATTTGATTGTTCAGGGCGCGGTCATTGGGGGATGGCTGTGTGGGGAGGCTTCCCCAAACTGTCGGCAGTTTGGGCATCGCCCCGAAAGCAACAGCCAACATGTTTGTTGGCCACTGGTTGGGGGCGCCGGTGGATATGATATAACTAATAGTTGAGAACCAACCATTAGTTGGATGGTTAGGTCGTTGGAGGGCGGTGGCATTCCCGGTTCACTAGAAATCAAATTCATGTTTGACACTTTGGTGTCCCATTATCAATCATTATTCTAGTGGGTACCGACGTCTTATGTAAACTCTTACACCATTGGTCTGTGATGTAACAACATACTTGGCATCCTTTTCTTTGAAAGGGAGGACAATCCTTCTGGTTTTCGTATGACTATCATAATGGGAGAGAAAATTTTGATTTTGGTAATTCTCTTCCACAACACCAATATTTTGGCAGTTGTTTTCTCGAAAAATACCAATATGTTAGTTGTGTAGATGAAAATAGTGACATCAATCACCCCATACTTGTCTACTCGTCGTCTCGACTCATGGAGCATCGGTTTTTCTTGGTCACTATCAGCAACTCCCTTCATTGCCGACGTATTATAGATGCAAAGGACCTTAGCCCATCCAAACGTGCAACCTTGAATTGGTCCTAAAGCCTCCCCACGCCGATTGGAGTTGGAGGTGCCAATCTTGAGACTTTGGTGATGAATTCTTTGAAATCAGGAGTGCAGAGCTTGATTTCATGATTTTGTCGAAACAAAGAACTACCAAAAGATCCCTAAGAGCGTCTCCACTGGCGCCCCCAACCCGCCCCCAACGACATTTGGGGTATCGGTCGAAAAACCTCCCAGACAGGTGCTCCCCAACCTGTGTCGACCAATTGGTCCGCCCCCCGGAAAGCATATGGGCGGGGTCGGGGTCGGGGTTGCTAGAAACGTATGCCATGTCAGATTGGTCACGAGGGCCACCTCTTCCTGCAACTCAAAGCAACCCCATGCCTTATTTTCCATTCCCCCATTTTCCATCGCCCATTCCACTAAAAATACCCCCGTCCCTGATACTTTTTTGGGGCGGCATAAGCGAAAATTACCCGCAAAAGTTTGTTGCCGGTGAATGAGCATTTGCAGCACCATTTTGTTGCGGCACCTTATACGCCTTGGCAAACTCGATACCGGCGGACTTCTGGGGCCGTGGTACGTGACCAGAAAACCCAACGTCACCTAATACCATATTAGATCGATGGAGACAATTAACATTGCGTCATGGATAGTAAGCGTCGTGCTAACTTGTCAAAAGCATCACACTGAGTGGTGAAATCCACCACAACCAAGCTATTGGACTGGGTTATTTACAGGGTTCTTTTTTTAATCATAGACCCGGAGGATAATATTTAAATCCAGTCATAGTTTTTATTTTTGAGGAATAAGTCCGATGATAGTTAATGTATGTGTTTTCTTTTTTCATATCTCACAAATAAAGCATCACCGTGTGCGGTGACCCAGCATACCACCGCATGATGTAGTATACTATAGTCGTTGACATAACACCAATGAAACATCGTTCACTAGTATTACATCCCTCAGAATGGCACAACAGAAACACATCGGGTCCAATACATGGCTAAAGGTTACAACTCACTCTTTTACATAAGATCCAGAGAACACTCTAGGTTAACGAGATAGAAAGAACTTCCTACGAAGAAGAATCAAAGATAAATAACGCAAGAACGATTATACTATTAAGTCTAGTATTCTGGCTAAGAGGTTGGCATTGCTGCTATTGCAATGCGCTGCAGAAATAGGTTCTTTGGCTAGAGATTATATTCCTATCTAATCTGTAACTTCGTCTTCTCTTGAGTTGATGAATATGTTGACTTCCTTGACTTTATTGCAAAGCCTTAACTTTTGATGATTCCTGGAGCATAACTCGGTGTAGACATCGTCTTATTGGCTTCAAGATCTAGCAAGGGTTAAGAAGATACTTTGAGTACGAGCGTACTCAGCAAATTCACTAGAAAAGGAGTGTTTGGTGCACTATAACTACAGCCACAGACCGTAGGTCGTAGGCAATGCAAGTTTTCATAAACATTTCTTCAAAGGTTGCTTTTATTCTGAAAAGCTATGTCCGTCAGCCTTCACGGGTTTACCAGAACTTTCATGGAGTTCCTTTCCCGCCGCGTTCGCAACTCCTTCCCGGAACAGGGAGTAACAAGTTACAGTTCTTACACTCTGCAGAGGTGCGTCACTTTACCCATGAGAGATCAACTCTTTGTTGCACAACCGGGCAGCTTATTCCCATCCACAATTTCATGATGTGGGGCCCAGAAGATGATCCAAGCCAATCACTGCCCCCTTCGCTACCTCGCATGCCCCCTTGGTGTACACCATGCCCACATATGGGATTACGGCAATGGTTTGTACAAACCGTTAGATGCCAGAACTATCGTGGGACAATGAGGGTTCCCACCCATATGCTGCATATCCTCTATGAATTACCAATTAATATGCACGCTACAAGGATAACAGCCACGATCTGCACATCCGGCTTCATGCAAGAGGAAGAAGATACAGCTGACTTCTCCGTCCCATTCCAAATCTCATGGTCAACGCGTAATATACGGCGCAAGAATCACTGGCGACATTGGTTGTTAAGTCCTAGGTGATATAGTTCTGAACAGTGGTATTCCAACTGTCAGATTTAATAGATTAGCTGATCACCCTGGATCAGTAACCAATAGTTCACATTATTATCGAAAATAGTGTTTTTAGACCTTTTTCAAATGCAGGTAATAACAACACTGGATTTGTAAAATACTTTACAGAAAATAAACAAAGGACATGAGCAAGTGTGAACTTGCCTTTTGTGATTGCAAGATTATGCACTCATGGTCTTCGAGTCAGTGTATAAGATCCAAAATCTGAAATCAGCATCATTGGTCCGGTAAGGACTAATGTTTAAACAAGCAATATGCTTTTATGCATAAGTAATGTCATGCACGTTCTAAGCGCAAATCCCGGGGATAACGTTGTTCTAGGGTTAGGATTCCGAAAATGGTTACTTTGGAATGTGTAGTCTTTTTAGATAAGTTTCATATTGGTACTTTTATTAGAGCTTAGAAGTGTGTGTGAGCAACACATATTTATGTAGCAATAAAATATAGTCCTATGAAATGCTAGTCAAGATTGTTTATACAAGAGTTCTTGTTTGAAGTGGCAAAAAGAATAACCTTCGAAGAAAAGGTTTCTCTTCTAAGGTCTAAACAAGCTTTGTGGTTAGTTAGTGGTGGTTGATGTTATTGGTTTTCTCAAATAGTTTGGCTTGAGTTGCTTTATAGATTAACTACTTCAGACCAAAGTTAACTATAAAACATGTAGTAATGTGTATTGGATTATATTTAGATTCTTGGAGACTAAAGTTAACTTTAAAATATAGATAGTTTTGAAAGTATAGTACTTATACATTGGAATCTTGTATATATGAAATGTGTTCTTTAAGTTATTTAAGAATGGTTATTCTTTTACTTGGGGTAATTGTTTCTTGATTCTAAAATGGAGTAATATCATTTATCTTTTATAGATGAGTGAGTATAGTTTATAAACCAAAACATAATACTACTTAACTACTTATGGATTTTTATAGTGTTGTGGTAGTTTTTGTAATTTGGTAGTTAATATAGATAGAGAAGGCTTGGTGTATTCATAAGTTGTTCTTTAAGGTTTTTATTATAAATTGAAATAGTTTGAGAATATAATTTTCACTTAGGGTTAATGATAATTTAATAAAAAGATATTTTATAATATTTTAAACCATTAAAGCTTCATTTTATTAATATTTAAGATTAATACTATTTATTAAACTTAATTTACTCATTATAGGAATATTAATAAATTTTATTTATCCTTATATGAATTATTAATGAAGTAAATAAGTTTAAATTTGAGTTGTTAAAATATTTGAATTTTTATTTAACTCAAAAGTAAAATATTAGATTTTTAAAATGTAAATATTATTTTTGTGATCATTTTGGTATATTACATTTATTTTTGTGATTTATAAATAATAAGATATGATTTTTTACAATTCTTATTACTTTATAATTACTTAATAAATGATAAGTACTTAATGAAGTAAAATAATAATACATAATTATAGTTTTATATTATAATTATTATTTTTCCAAGATTTTTGGTATTTTATTTATATTTTTTTAATATTTACCACTATTAAATATGAATTATGAAATCTTTATTACTGATAAAACTTTTTATTAAATTATATTTATTTAAATAATCATCATAATAATATTTGATAATAAGTTTAAGTTGTAGATTTTATTTTTCTACACATTTTCATATATTATACATATTTTCTGAATTGAAAATCAAAAGTTATTACTTAAACAAGATTTAATCATTTATTAGATTTCTGGAATATTATTAATGGAATTGTAACATTTTATTTAACTCTTACGAGAAAATACTTTTTACACCACGTCTAGAGCTAGCCCCAGTCACTGACTAGTGGTCCAGTGCCCACCTCATCTCACTGGTTAAAGAAAATACATTTGTTACTGACCTTCTCTCTACTCTCAGTCGATGACACATGGGCCCTGGGCCACGTCACTTGCCACGTGGGACGAAGACCAGTCAAACTAGCTGACGTGGTTCAACCATGAGGTGAGCATTACGCAATGATAGCGTCAGCACCACCACCGCCGTCGATGAGTGGTCACCGGCGACGATCTACGGCGTCCTAACCAACGACATGGACCTAGTTCGAATCAGCGCAACCTACTGAACCTAAAAGTGGCGTCGCCGCTCGGAAATGGTCATCGGAGCTTCAGCTCCGACGAGCTCCGATGGTGGCCGACGGTGGCATATGGTGAAACGGCGATTTATAACGAGATCAGGCGATTCAGGGATGCTGGAAGGTTTAGGAACTCACCCTGATGATGATAGAGTGGTCGGCAAGGACAGGCGCGGTCGGAAACGAGCTCCCCGACGAGGATTCCGACAAACTGCTGCAAAGAGGAACGGCAAAATTAACCCGCTCCAGTGCTCCCCTTGATGCAAGATTCTACCTCGAGGATCTACGGAGGAAGGCGCTTCTCCATGGCTGCTCAGAATGTTGTGGGCAGATGTGTTTCGACGGCGAGGGGTGGCTCCGGTGAGCTAGGGTTTTGGTCCCGTTCGTATCTGAGAGGATAAGGAAGAATTGGAGATAGGGATTGAGGCAGGGCATCGCGGTGGCCTTCTTATCCCTCTCTGGAACGACGGCGAGCATCTTCGCGCACGGCTGACGACGACGACGGCATCGGGCGGCGGCGAGCTCCGCCAGCGAGCTGTCTGTGTGCGTGACGATGACGACGATGCAACTTTTGTGGATAACCCCCTGGTGATTTCTTCAGCTCAACCCGTGGTCCTCTCCTGACCCCACTTGTCAGTCACAGATAGAAAAGAACTGGGCTGTTGTGGGCTGCACAGGGGCGTCAGATAGGTGTAGGGGTGTTGGGCCACGGCCAGGTATTGTTTTTTATCTGTTTTATCCTTTATCTATTTTCTGTTTTCTTATTCAGATTTGAATTTGATTTATATTTTGAACCTTTCTTTGTATGATTTATTTTCTGTATATTTGCAACAATACTAAAACATATTTGGTATCCTTTGTGAACTTTTATAATTTCATCTTTTTGTATTTCTTTTATTTACTCAATATGAATCCCTTTTTTTAATAGTTTGTAGGAACTTTTCTTATTATTTTTCTCTTCTATTTAGGCTAGGGATTTCTTGAGTGATATATTATTATTTGCTTATCAACTTTACTCTAGTTGGCTCAGAGTGAGAATATAAACTTCTTTATATGTATAATGATCCTATATTCTTATTTGATGCATAAAATATAACAGATGTTGATATGGTGATTACTACTCCCATTAATTTGGAAAATGGCAATGTATATATTCTATTGTGATAAACAAAGAAGTTGAAGGTTTTGGATTATGAATATTTACCCTAAGTTTTAGGGTTTTTAATATACTTAGATTCCTTTATGGATATGAGTAAGGAATTAATAACTAAGCATATTATCTTCTGTTTGTGATATTTGATGACATCACCTTTTGTAATAGGAAGTTTATAATTAGAATGTTTTATAGAAAGGAATTGGTAAAAATATGCTTATAGGATTTGCTATAGGAAAATATTCCTATGAAGTGATATGGACATAAGATGATAGAGAAACAACATAAGATGGATATTATGTTGATCTGGGATTTAGAGTTGGTTGTTACCAATAATGTCTATTTTCCATAGTTCATAATTCTGGATCTTTAACAAGGAATTCCTTTCCTAGATATACTACCTCTTCTTCTCCATCATCATGATTAACATGATGAGCTTTACTTATTTAAATATTCTTATTCATATATCATTCTTCTAAACTCATGGATGAATCCAATGAGTTTGATAATAAAGCATTTCATAGTTTTCTTATATCCTTGCTTGATTATACCCACTATCCTACTATTGAAAATCTTCAATCCAACAAGTAGTTCTTTCCAACTCCACTCATGACCTTCCTTAATCATCCATCACTAATATTTCTCTAATAGTTGTATGCATCCAACTACCTTTCTCTAAAGTTGACTACCCTTTAAGATGAATAACACTACTTCTATAACTCTATGCTATACTAGCTTTAATTGAATAATATCATCTATATGTACTTTACTCCAACCCTGATTATATTTATGTGGCTTGCAATGACTACTCTAAGATAACTTATCTCTACTAAGGTTCTAATCATGTTCTGCCCACGATTATTATTTATACTACATATAAGCATTCAATATAGGTGGCTAAAGCATCACCATTATAATCCTTAAATCATTTATTGCTTAAGTTCTTAGTTGACTCAGCAAGGCTTTATCAATCCTACTTTTCATTGTCTTGAAATTATTTTCTTAGTATCTCATATTGGATTAAGGTTATTTATGGACTATGCCCTCTTTAAAAGATTTAAGTAGATATTATGATAAGATCAAGAAATAGTAGATCAAGGATTGATAGTTTAAGAGTTTGTAAATCAATGGTTGATTACTCAACATTGATGAACAACAGATATTAGGATAAGTTCCATAAATATTACTATAGAAAGAAAGATATATATAGTGGATGATCTTGACTTAATCTCTTTCCAATTCCAACTCATTAAAAGAGTTTTTAAGGTTAGGTGTTACTATGATACTCAGGATGTATGCAGATGAGATTAAGATATAGTGGTTACATTCTTATTATTTGTGTTATATCCTTAACTTGGTACTTATGAGTGATTATAATGAATACTATAACATGATCACCTAATGATCAAATATAATTCACATTGTATTAAGGTTTAACTTATAGTACATTTGATCTACCCTTAGATCAAATCTCCTTTACCCAAAATGAGGTTTTAGCAAAGGTCTTATTGAAACTTATCGCTGTCAACTTGATGATCTACTTCAATTCCATCAAGCTAAGAGAAAATTCAATCACTTTGACAAGTTTTGTTTAAAAGCGTGAAAATTATTCGGATTTTCTATGCATGAATGCAATGCACACATCGGGGTTCAGCTTATTTCTAAGCTCTAATACTGGGATGTTACAGACTCTCCCCCTTAAAATAAACTTCATCCTCGAAGTTCGCAAACTCTCATGTTTTAGAGTAAGAAATTGTTTTGTAGTGGTTGCTACATTCTCCCCTTCATGATGACCTTAAATGGAATTAATTGGAGTATTCCATAGCCTGATTAGATATCCTAATCCAATTCTTTTATCTAAACATCAAACTTTATTACTATTTTAAGTACAGTTTAGAGGTCTCCTTAAAATTAAGTTTTAAGTTTCTATATACCCGTGTTAGTAGTCAAAAGACTACCCTTCTATTCCTGTCATAGTATAGTTGATACTGGTATTCCTTCCAAAATTGGATTTGAACTTATTTAGTCCATACCCATTGGAATTCTTATTCTCTTCCTATGTCCAATTGGAATTTCTCTATTATTTCTTAAGATTTACTTAAGACTTGTTTCTTTTTGGATTGGTCGGTTAAATGTATCCTTTATCACCTTCAAGTTTAAACCTTCTCAAGATTTTTCACTAATCTTCCATTATTACCTATAGTACTTTCTTCCTCCTTCATTCATAATGTCTACTCTGCCCCTTAGATTTTACTAATAGTCTTTAAACTACATACATAGAGACCATTGGTTCTTAAACTCGAATATTGATCTCGGTTCAGCTTATATTTACCGGTTTAGGGTTTGATGAAAGATTATACGGTGTATCCACACAATTCTGGATCTCCGAGGCAAATCTTTCAGCACTATATATCGTACTTACTATTGGATATTTTCGCTGGGTAAGTCTAACTTTGCGAAGCCTCTAGAAAAACGATCGCCTTTAAAAAAAATATACTTCCTGAGGTTTTACTTAACTTAGGCCAAATTTAATGCTCTTTATGCAACTTTTAAGATAATTTGATTAACTATGTCAACCAGATACCAGCTGCGGACAAAATACCGACTGCGGATCAGAATGCCGGCAAAGGATTAGGTACCCAAGGCGGAACATTCTGGGTGGTAGGTATTATCTTACAGTTTCCGACCTACGAGTTACATTCTCTCTGAGTTGTCAGAGCTTGAATACCCTTTTGGTTCCAAGGCATCTTCTTGGTACTTTTTCATGATACTTCCATGAACTTAATACAACTCTTCATTAACTTATTAGCATCTTACCTACTTTGAATGAACTTTCAATTTATCATATCTTGTTACTCCTTACATCTCCTACACCATGCTTTCTTCCTAAACTGGCCAAGAATGTGACTTATGTTCTATCTATCCCCCAAATGGTGTAAATACCCCTTCTATCATGCTACATCCTTCAGGTTAATCTTCCTTATGATCTTTGAAACTCGTCACTCCCTTAGACGAATTCCCATTTCTATCTAGGTCTATAACATCAAGTAATAACTGGGTGTTACATCATGCATTTGCACACCTAATTAAACTTCATGTACAGATCTAGTCAATCAAGTAGAATCAAAAAGATCCAAAACTCGATAAACAACAAAGCATATACCCTGTATTATACATAGGTTTTAAATAATTTAAAAATGTACTAGATGTTCCAACGGTTTGCTCCATACCTATTTATACAACTATCTTACAAGTACTTCTTGCTCTTGTGGATATATCCTCACTTATTTTGGCAAACTCTTCAAACTACAATACGCATTACCCTCTATATACATTATTCAATCCCTCATCCCTTGGGATGTTGTTTCTCTCTCACTTTCATCTTCCTCTAGTGCTTCCTAGAGTTCCGTCCATGATGACGTGAAGTCCTACGACTGCCTTCTGGAGCATAGGAGCATCCAGGAGGTGCGTATTCTTGATTACAAGTACCGAGACTGAGATTAGTCATTGAAAAATGACTAGAGTTGGCGTAATGTTCCACTGAATAATCCGGGTTTTCTGGCAACGCTTCCTCATAATAAGTTGGTTCCTTAGCTTGTTCTTGGATCCAGTCATATATATTGGTGTAGTAGCTATCGGAATACTCTTCTAAGTTGACTGGATTAGTATTATCCCTGTATGGTCCATAAGGCTCTCTATGGTTATAGTTGGTCTCTTCTTCAATACCCGTATCACAAGGTATAGGATTTCCTATGGTTTTACCTTGAGATTCTATTTCCCATCCATACTTGTTATGCTCAGGATTACTTGGAATAACTTTATTCCATTCCTGTTGTTCGGAGTTATATTTGGTCCATAGGTCTTCAGGTGGCCTGAAGTCATTTTGGTAATAGGCATAATTTTCTGAGTTTGGGTCATCAAACTCAGTTTCCTCAAACACTTCTCCTGAAGGTATGTATTTGGGATGCCTAGATTCTTTATCTAACTTCTTCCTACGAGCCATTGCTTTATCAGGATCAGTAAAATCCTCAATGACCGTATCCAGTTCCCAAACTAAGACTTGGTGAGTGTTATGATAAGTGTTTAGCAAAGACCGATAACGATCCATATACTCTACAGCTAGAGTTGGTTCAGCTTGGACTAGGGTAGAGTGATCTAACTCATGCTCTGAGTTTGAGGTTTCATGTGGTATAATGGTGTGAGTACTACCTTCTAGAGCTTGGGATTTATGCTCCCAGATCATGGTTATGGCTGCTGCTACGGCAATCTGATATGCAGATGCCATGCACCTTGCCTCTCCTGCTGGCATTTCTCCCTTAAGTCCTAACTTCTTGGGTAACATGATCATGACACGGTATTTAGCTAATACCTGCCCATCATAGTAAGTGTAAATCTTGACCAAAAGTCTTGATTCACATTCCAGACTCCATAGAAGTTGTTAGAGATTGTCTGTCCAATCCCCTTCGTAGTCATCCAATGTCATGTTCATCACTTGAACATTCCGGGGTGGATATCGAGGTGCCATGTGGAACTGTGAATAAGAAATTATCATCAGTCACATAGAGTTAAAACTCTTGGGTAGTGATTGGAATTGCAATCATATAAAAGAGTTATCGCACTAGTAAAATAACAGGATTATTCTCAAGTGAATATCCCTCATATCACTAGAGAACTCCTTATTATTGCTAGGATGTTTCCCACAGTATCTACCCATTTACTAGGTTTCCAACCTAAGGTCAAAGCATATGCTCTGATACCAACTGCGGTGACCCAACATAGCACTGCATGATGTAGTATACTATAGTCATTGACATAACACCAATGAAACACCGTTCACTAGTATTACATCCCTCAGAATGGCACAACAGAAACACGACGGGTCCAATACATGCCTAAAGGTTACATCTCACTCTTTTACATAAGATCCAGAAAACACTCTAGGTTAACGAGATAGAAAGAACTTCCTACGGAGAAGAATCAAAGATAAATAACGCAAGAACGATTATACTGTTAAGTCTAGTATTCTGGCTAAGAGGTTTCCATTGCTGCTATTGCAATGCGCTATAGAAATAGGTTCTTTGGCTAGAGATTATATTCCTATCTAATTTGTAACTTCGTCTTCTCTTGAGTTCATGAATATGTTGACTTCCTTGACTTTATTGCAAAGCCTTAGCTTTTGATGATTTCTGGAGCATAACTCGGTGTAGGCATCGTCTTATTGGCTTCAAGATCTAGCAAGGGTTAAGAAGATACTTTGATTATGAGCGTACTCAGCAAATTCACTAGAAAAGGAGTGTTGATGCACTATAACTACATCCACAGATCGTAGGTCGTAGGCAATGCAAGTTTTCATAAACATTTCTTCAAAGGTTGCTTTTATTCTGAAAAGCTATGTCCGTCAGCCTTCACGGGTTTACCAGAACTTTCATGGAGTTCCTTTCCCGCCGCGTTCGTAGCTCCTTCCCGGAACAGGGAGTAACAAGTTACAGTTCTTACACTCTGCAGAGGTGCGTCACTTTACCCATGAGAGATCAACTCTTTGTTGCACAACCGGGCAGCTTATTCCCGTCCACAATTCCATGATGTGGGGCCCAGAAGATGATCCAAGCCAATCACTGCCCTCTTCGCGACCTCGCATGCCTCCTTGGTGTACACCATGCCCACATATTGGATTACGGCAATGGTTTGTACAAACCGTTAGATGCCAGAACTATCGTGGGACGATGAGGGTTCCCACCCATATGCTGCATATCCTCTACGAATTACCAATTAATATGAGCGTTACGAGTATAACAACCATGACCTGCACATCCGGCTTCATGCGAGAGGAAGAAGATACAGCTGACTTCTCCATCCCATTCCAAATCTCATGGTCAACGCGTAATATACGGCGCAAGAATCACTGGCAACATTGGTTGTTAAGTCCTAGGTGATATAGTTCTGAATAGTGGTATTCCAACTGTCAGATTTAATAGATTAGCTGATCACCCTGGATCAGTAACCAATAGTTCACATTATTATTGAAATATTGTTTTTAGACCTTTTTCAAATGCAGGTGATAACAACACTGTATTTGTAAAATACTTTACAGAAAATAAACAAAGGACATGAGCAAGTGTGAACTTGCCTTTTGTGATTGCAAGATTATGCACTCATGATCTTCAAGTCAGTGTATAAGATCCAAAATCTGTAATCAGCATCATTGGTCCGGTAAGGACTAATGTTTAAAGAAGCAATATGCTTTTATGCATAAGTAATGTGATGCACGTTCTAAGCGCAAATCCCGGGGATAACGTTGTTCTAGGGTTTGGATTCCGAAAATGGTTACTTTGGAATGTGTAGTCTTTTTAGATAAGTTTCATATTGGTACTTTTATTAGATCTTAGAAGTGTGTGTGAGAAACACATATTTATGTAGCAATAAAATATACTCCTATGAAATGCTAGTCAAGATTGTTTATACAAGAGTTCTTGTTTGAAGTGGCAAAAAGAATAACCTTCGAAGAAAAGGTTTCTCTTCTAAGGTCTAAACAAGCCTTGTGGTTAGTTAATGGTGGCTAATGTTATTGGGTTGCTCAAATAGTTTGGCTTGAGTTGCTTTATAGATTAACTACTTCAGACCAAAGTTAACTATAAAACATGTAGTAATGTGTATTGTATTATATTTAGATTCTTGGAGACTAAAGTTAACTTTAAAATATTGATAGTTTTGAAATTATAGTACTTATACATTGGTATCTTGTATATCTAAAATGTGTTCTTTAAGTTATTTAAGAATGGTTATTCTTTTACTTGGGGTAATTGTTCCTTGATTCTAAAATGGAGTAATATCATTTATCTTTTATATATGAGTGAGTATAGTTTATAAACCAAAACATAATACTACTTAACTACTTATGGATTTATATAGTGTTGTGGTAGTTTTTGTAATTTGGTAGTTAATATTGATAGAGAAGGCTTGGTGTATTCATAAGTTGTTCTTTAAGGTTTTTATTATAAATTGAAATACTTTGAGAATATAATTTTCACTTAGGGTTGATGATAATTTAATAAAAAGATATTTTATAATGTTTTAAACCATTAAAGCTTCATTTTATTAATATTTAGGATTAATACTATTTATTAAACTTAATTTACTCATTTTAGGAATATTAATAAATTTTATTTATCCTTATATGAATTATTAATGAAGTAAATAAGTTTAAATTTGAGTTGTTAAAATATTTGAATTTTTATTTAACTCAAAAGTAAAATATTAGATTTTTAATATGTAAATATTATTTTTGTGATCATTTTGGTATATTACATTTATTTTTGTGATTTATAAATAATAAGATATGATTTTTTACAATTCTTATTACTTTATAATTACTTAATAAATGGTAAGTATTTACTGAAGTGAAATAGTAATACATAATTATACTTTTATATTATAATTATTATTTTTCCAAGATTTTTGGTATTTTTTTAATATATACCACTATTAAAATATGAATTATCAAAGCTTTATTACTTATAAAACTTTTTATTAAATAATATTTATTTAAATAATCATCATAAAAATATTTGATTATAAGTTTTAGTTGTAGATTTTATTTTTCTACAAATTTTCATATATTATACATATTTGTCTGAATTGAAAATCAAAAGTTATTAATTAAACAATATTTAATCATTTATTAAATTTCTAAAATATTATTAATAGAATTGTAACATTTTATTTAACTCTTAACAGAAAATACTTTTTACACCACGTCTAGAGATAGCCCCAGTCACTAACTAGTGGGCCAGTGCCCACCTCATCTCACTGGTTAAAGAAAATACATTTGTTACTGACCTTCTCTCTACTCTCAGTCGATGACACATGGGCCCTGGGCCACATCACTTGCCACGCGGGACAAAGACCAGTCAAACTAGCTGACGTGGTTCAACCATGAGGTGAGCATGACGCAATGATGGCGTCAGCACCACCACCGCCGTCAGTGAGTGGTCACCGGCGACGATCTACGGCGTCCTAACCAACGACATGGACCTAGTTCGAATCAGCGCAACCTACTGAACCTAAAAGTGGCGTCGCCGCTTGGAAATGGTCATCGGAGCTTCAACTCCGACGAGCTATGACGGTGGCATACGGTGAAACAACGATTTACAACGAGATCAGGCGATTCAGGGATGCTGGAAGGTTCAGGAACTCACCCTGATGATAATAGAGTGGTCGGCGAGGACAGGCACGGTCGGAAACGAGCTCCCCGACGAGGATTCTGATGAACTACTGCAAAGAGGAACGGCAAAATTCACCCACTCCAGTGCAAGATTCTACCCCGAGGATCTACGGAGGAAGGCACTTCTCCTTGGCTGGTCAGAATGGTGTGGGGAGATGTGATTCGACGGTGAGGGGTGGCTCCGGTGAGCTAGGGTTTCGGTCCTATTCGTATCTGAGAGGATAAGGAAGAATTGGAGATAGGGATTGAGGCAGGGCGTCGCGATGGCCTTCTTATCCCTCTCTGGAAGGACATCGAGCATATTGGCGCACGACTGACGACGATGACATCGGGCGGCGGCGAGCTCCGCCAGCGATTTGTCTGTGTGCATGACGATGACAACGACGCAAATTTTGTGGATAACCCCCTGGTGATTTCTTCAGCTCAACCCGCTGTCCTCTCCTGACCCCACTTGTCAATCATAGATAGAAAAGAATTGGGCTGGTTACTGGGCTGTTGTGGGCTGCACAGGGGCGTCAGATAGGTGTAGGGGTGTTGGGCCATGGCCAGGTATTGTTTTTATCTGTTTTATCCTTTTTCTATTTTCTGTTTTCTTATTCAGATTTGAATTTGATTTATATTTTGAACCTTTCTTTGTATGATTTATTTTCTGTATATTTGCAACAATACTAAAACATACTTGGTATCCTTTATGAACTTTTATAATTTCATCTTTTTGTATTTATTTTATTTACTCAATATGAATCCCTTTTTTAATAGTTTCTAGGAACTTTTCTTATTATTTTTCTCTTCTATTTAGGCTAGGGATTTCTTGGGTGATATATTATTATTTGCTTATCAACTTTACTCTAGTTGGCTCAGAGTGAGAATATAGACTTGTTTATATGTATAATGATCCTATATTCTTATTTGATGCATAAAATATAACAGATGTTGATATGGTGATTACTACTCCCATTAAATTGGAAAATGGCAATGTATATATTCTATTGTGATAAACAAAGAAGTTGAAGGTTTTGGATTATGAATATTTACCCTAGGTTTTAGGGTTTTTAATATACTTAGATTCCTTTATGGATATGAGTAAGGAATTAATAACTAAGCATATTGTCTTCTATTTGTGATATTTTATGACATCACCTTTTTTAAAAGGAAGTTCATAATTAGAATGTTTTATAGAAAGGAATTGGTAAAAATATGCTTATAGGATTTGCTATAGGAAAATATTCCTATGAAGTGATATGGACATAAGATGATAGAGCAACAACATAAGATGGATATTATGTTGATCTGGGATTTAGAGTTGGTTGTTACCAATAATGTCTATTTTACCTAATTCATAATTCTGGATCTTTAAACAAGGAATTCCTTTCCTAGATATACTACCTCTTCTTATCCATCATCATGATTAACATGATGAGCTTTACTTATTTAAATCTTCTTATTCATATATCATTCTTCTAAACTCATGGATGAATCCAATGAGTTTGATAATAAAGCATTTCATAGTTTTCTTATATCCTTGCTTGATTATACCCACTATCCTACTATTGAAAATCTTCAATCCAACAAGTAGTTCTTTCCAACTCCACTCATGACGTTCCTTAATCATCCATCACTAATATTTCTCTAATAGTTGTATGCATCCAACTTCCTTTCTCTAAAGTTTACTATCCTTTAAGATGAATAACACTACTTCTATAACTCTATGCTATACTAGCTTTAATTGAATAATATCATCTATATGCACTTTACTCCAACCCTAATTATATTTATGTGGCTTGCAATGACTACTCTGAGATAACTTATCTCTACTAAGGTTCTAATCATGTTCTGCCCACCATTATTATTTATGCTACATATAAGCATTCAATATAGGTGGCTAAAGCATCACCATTATAATCCTTAAATCATTTATTGCTTAAGTTCTTAGTTTACTCAGCAAGGCTTTATCAATCCTACTTTTCATTGTCTTGAAATTATTTTCTTAGTATCTCATATTGGATTAAGGTTATTTATGGACTATGCCCTCTTTAAAAGATTTAAGTAGATATTATGATAAGATCAAGAAATAGTAGACCAAGGATTGATAGTTTAAGAGTTTGTAAATCAATGGTTGATTACTCAACATTAATGAACAACAGATATTAGGATAAGTTCCATAAAGATTACTATAGAAAGAAAGATATATATATATATATAGTGGATGAACTTGACTTAATCTCTTTTCAATTCCAAATCATTAAAAGAGTTTTTAAGGTTAGGTGTTACTATGATACTCAGGATGTATGCAGATGAGATTAAGATATAGTGGTGACATTCTTATTATTTGTGCTATATCCTTAACTTGGTACTTATGAGTGATTATAACGAATACTATAACATGATCACCTAATGATCAAATATAATTCACATTGTATTAATGTTTAACTTATAGTACATTTGATCTACCCTTAGATAAAATCTCCTTTACCCAAAATGAGGTTTTAGCAAAGGTCTTATTGAAACTTATCGATGTCAACTTGATGATCTACTTCAATTCCATCAAGCTAAGAGAAACTTCAATCACTTTGACAAGTTTTGTTTAAAAGCGCGAAAATTATTCGGATTTTCTATGCATGAATGCAATGCACACATCGGGGTTCAGCTTATTTCTAAGCTCTAATACTGGGATGTTACACCGTGCGCCTCCTCCCATCGTTCTCGTGTGCGGATTACATATAGAAGAAACGTGTTAAGCAATTTCTTTATGGGTACTTTGAGTAAATGCGGGCCAAAAAGCTGGATGCCTTTGTCGCACTTGCTCAAATGGCCCAGACTTGCAACTCTCCACTCCTCACTCTATATAATCAAGGAACCCTAGCAACTAATATTTCAATCCCTACCTGACCCCACCACCTCCAACTCTCGAACCCAACTCCGCACGCACCATTTTGCGTGGCACTGCCGTTCTTCTCCATTGATTTTTCCAGACAGTAGGTTTGTTCCTCATCTTCTATACACGTCTTGGGCTGGTATATTCTTTTAGATCCTCTCCTTTGTTCTTTCTCCTCTTGATCATCTCCCTTATGTTTATTTTAGTTCCAAGCAAAGTTATTAGCATATGGCGTGTGCTCTAAGGTAGATCCATTTTGATGAGGTTGGCAGGCATAGGTTCTTTAGCGCAATAATGAAGTTAATGTCAAATAAAATAGAGAGGCCCTCAAGAACTATAATATTAGATAGGACACTTCTCTTAATTAGTTATAGTTTTAATTTTAGAGGTAGATCTGCTGGATAGAGAGGGGCTCAAGACAATATGTTATTAGCAGATGCTATCTCTAATGTAATAATCAGAGAGGGGCTCAAATCTAGTGTAATATGATGTAATACTTTATATATCAATAAACTGGAAATTTCGAATTGTAATGGAATTAGTAACATAAATTAATTATTGTTAATATAGTTAACTTTCTATAGAAGATACATGTAACGAGTAGTTGGTCATCCTGAAAAACTTATCCTCAAAGACCGAAAGTTTTAACGAGATTCGATCTCGTGGGTGATGTAGATGCCGATCTCAAGATCGAATAGACGAGCACTGCAATCCGGCAGCGTCTCCGTACTTGGTCACACGTATAGCTTGATGACGACTCTTATTCCCTCGATCCAGGGAAGAAGCAAAATTCCCATTAAATGAATAAAATAATTATTTCTTTATTTTACTATTTTTCAATTCTATTAATTAACAAACATTAACATATACCCCTTGTGCTATTTCGATATCCCCGAAACAATTCTAGTGTTTCTCGAAATAGTCCTCGAAGCAATTCCGGTGCTTTTCAAACTTTTCTCCGACATACTGTATCTACTAAAAAGCATCGATGATCCTTAAGTGTCACCCTACGGTTCTTGAATAATACATACATGATACAGACACCTCTCCGATCAATATCAACAACGGGACCAGAAATCCGTAATGACTTCCACATATTCCATGATGAATCTTGTGATCGTGTGAACCATTAACGTCGTAAACAATTCATTTTGTCTCATGATATTTTATTTGTCCGAGATCCGATCATCGGAATCAACCGTACCTAATTCGAACTCGTTACTGAAAAGTACTCTTTACTCGTTTCATGATATGACATCCATGTGACATAGTCACGTGCTTGCAAGTTGTGTCAATGTGATATTACCGAGACGGACTAGACTATATCTCGCCGTCATCTGGATGGACAAATCCCACTCTTGATCCATGGGCCTTAACTACTACTTTTAGAGTACCTAATGATACCTTTATAGTCACCCTATTACGGTCTGATATTTGATGACATCTAAGAACTCCTCTGATGTTAGTGATTGACATGATCTCATGGTCTGAGGATTAGGGTTAATTCTTATCTGTATGATACAATAATGTAAACTTAATGACTTGATGGTAATGCTATACTTACTTTGGATGTATGCTCATGACATCATTCTCCTAACAACATGATCCCATTATTATCAACATCCAATGTTCATGATCACGAAAGCTTGATCATTGGTTAATCAACAAGTTAGTTAAATAAGAGACATTATACAAACTCTTGTTTGTTTATTAGAAACACATGTATTTATCTTTCCGGTTAATATAAAATTTTAGCATGAGAAGTGAACATCTATCATAAACATGAAATAAGATAATAACCATTTTATTAATGCCTCTCGGGCATATTCCCTTCAATACTGGCGCGACGGAGGATCGTCACAACTGACCGCAATAAACGTTGCGGCCACGCCATAGAGAACAGGAAGTCCTCTGTGGAGCAGACTTCGGTGGCAGCGTACATCCAAATGCAAGGCAACAACGGGACACAGTGGAGCATCATCACCGTCTAGTCCCACCAGATCACATTACCCTCGTCATCACCTTTCTTCGAGGAGAGATCCGGGAAAGCGCCGCGTCCCCTATCTCGCTTTTCCTCTCGCGAGATGGGCGAGAGTGAGAGATCCCCAGCTGATCCCAACATGGTGTTCTTACCGATTTTCGATGACGAGGGTGCATGTTAGAACCAAGGTCAACACCTCGACCAAGACTATACCTGGTCGTCGGCCTTGTGCAGGGGCCACTCTCCTTCGACGACATTGGCGAAGGCACCTTCCAGGTCGGGTTTAGCCTGTTCAGCGGTCAAGGATCTGACGCCCACGAGGTTCTTGACAGAATGTTCGGGAGCGAGTGCGCCAGTGCCATGTTCAGGGTGATCCATGGCAACAACGGTTACATTTCCGATGACACGGTAGACGACATGGAGGATTATGAAGAGTACGAGGATGACGAGGGGGAGTGGATGAGGAAGTGGAAGTGGTAGAGCTTGACGACCAGGCCAGCATGATCTAGGCGATGAACGTCCAAATGACCGAGGAGGCGAGAATCTTGACCCCCGATACATCCAAGATGAACGAGATTAGGTTCCATTTGTTGGTAATTTCTGGAAAGCTAACATTGGCATTGCTCCTGAGTTAGCCAAAGAGATCGCAGAAGAAGTGGTATTAGGCCAAGATTTCGGACTCTAATGCTCGCGCAGGCTTGTGGCGGCGATGAGGACGATAAGGGTTGTACCAGTGGCTGCACCAGCGTGGGCACCGACATGGGATCCATCATAGACACCGACGTCAACGGAGCTGACGTAGGTGGTGACCGATGATAGCCAGGGTTTATCTAATCTCTCGGTATGTAATAGGATATCGCCGTACTATGGTGATTTGGGCCGCTATGGCCTTGACTTTGAACATGAACTGGCCTATGTGTTTTTGTGCTTGTGCGTTTGAACTATTTTGGATGACGCCGTGATCATTGGGGGTGTCGGTGTGTGATGGCCTGTAATATCCCAAAAATATTGAACTAGAATCATCAAACTCTAATCATCAAAATTAGGGTTAACAAAAACTTTTCTAAATAAAAATATGAAAGCATGCATGTGTGTATGCATTCCAATTTGAATTCTTTTAAATTACCTTGCTTGTGTGTTTCTTTGCTTGTAAAATGATTCTTAGGTGAAATAAACATCATCTAAACATTTCCCAAACTTTTCCCAAAGACAAATAAATCAAAACAAACAAATTAAGTGAATGGTCACTTTTGCCAAATTAACTCCCATGCCTACTTTGGCTATCACTAACTTTCAGAACTTAACAGAAACTTGTTTGGATCTTTGCACCCCTTGATAGTACTCATAACAAAGTATCAAGGCCCACCTTGTGATCATCCAGAAATATTCAAATGCATAGTTTAAATGACAGTTTAAAATTGAATCTATATCATATGGGAAGATCCCACTTTTTCAAAAACCACTCCAACAAGCTCAACTTTCAAAACCCAAGCATCTACAGACTCACCAGCACATGCCTAGCACACCTACCAAAAATCTTTTCAAAATTCAAAACTTGAATTCATGCGGCCATTTCATCAAACACCTTGCAGATACAAATCAAACAAAATCAAAACACTATAGTGTGCAGTGTTTTGGGCCTAACTTGTTCTCTCTCTAGACACCACTAGCCTTAGTAGATCATCTAACAACCTAAACTAATCTCTAGCACCACTGTGAGCTAGCCATTATCATCAATGGTGAGCAGTCCGAGTGCATCATTGCCACCCACATGTCGACAGCACGCTAGGAGAAGCACCAAGCCTAGCCAGCAAGTCTGGGATGTACCCCATGCCTCACCGCCCCCTCTCGACCAGCCCTGCCTCGCAGACAATGCCCAGAACCGCCAGGAACGCCGCGCCCGTGCCGCTGTCGACCATGCCGACGTGCGCCGCAGAGCACGCACCGTTCCCACGCAACCCGACCACCTCGAGCCCTCGCCGCCCGCCAACATGCTCCCTACTGTCCCAGGAACACGCCAGACATGCCTATTTCACCGCCTATGCCCCGTAGCCACCGCTCGCCGTCGAAGATGCCGCCTCTGCCGCGTAGAACGTCGAGCATTCCAGACCGTTTGCCACCGCCCCAACACACGCATTAAAGCCAATCGCCACCCTCGGCCTTGCCTCTAGCAGCCCGTAGCCATGTCGCCATCGTCACCTGCCCATCCCGTTCGGTCTCACCGTCGAACCTATAAAAGGAGACGACCCCCAGCCGAATTGAGCACACCATCTCACTCCCCTCTCCTCACTGATCGTTCCACCCTATTCCCGGAGCAAGGCGAGCAGCGCATCGCCAGAATTTGGCCGGAACCCGCCGCTGCTGGAGAAGAAGGGAGCCAGCGATTGGAGCCGCCCCAGGAGAAGCTGCCGGTACCAGGAGGTTCGCCGTCGTCGAGTTTGTCGTTTGCCCGCCTCGCCGACCTTCGCCTGAGCCCTGGTGAGCCTCCCACGACCCCCACCTGCCCCGTATCGCTTCACACCCCCCGTCTCACTAACGCGTGGGACATCAACTTAACCAGCCCGCGTAAGCGCTGCGCGTAGCAGGCCGGCCCATTATCGTTTCCCGCGCAGCCCAGTCGTTTGAATTTGGATTTTTCCATTTTCATTCAAACACAGTTCTATACCTAGTTTCAAAAATCAACCCAGCTCGATTCAGTGAACCAAATTGAATGAAACCAATTTTGTTAGAAAGGTTTCGAAATGCTTAATCCAAGCCCGTTGGATTCAAATCATTTGGATCTGTAGATCACCCTTGGTAAAAAGAACAAGGCAGAAGCTTTTCTGCATTCAAACATTTTTCAAATTTGAACCATAATAGATTTTGAGTTGATTCCAACTCTCAAAAATCACATTTGATCATACCTTTCAGAATCTATAAAAATATATGGGTTTACTTACAGAAATAATGTTCAATTAATAAAAGGATGCCACATAGGCATTTCTAGTCACTTTATTTAAGTAAAATAAAAGGTTAAACCTTATTAAATTGTGACACCACTTTAAATCACATTCCCATGTACTGAAATGTGTGGTGATGACATGTGTCAGCATGATCCCATGTTTGGTTTGGAGAATATTAAATCTTAAGTATCTTTTTCAATGAGTAGAAATTACTTTTCTAAAAATAAAATAAATTAAACCAAGCTTTAATCTTGTAATGTTAGTGATGATGCTAGATCATCTATAGGACCCTTTTGTGTGATGATTGAAATTAGTTAAGTATTGTTTGGTGATTGTGTACCTCGTATTTATTTATAGACGCTAGTACCGACCAAGGATACAAGGAAGAAGGAGGATACTACGAAGAAGAAGCCGAGGAGAACTTCAACCACTGCTCTGCACAAGGCAAGCCAATACTTGCAAGATATTAACTTAGCAAGCTTATACTGATACTGATGCAAGCCAATACTTGCAAGCTATTAACTTAGCAAGCTTATACTGATACTGATGCAAGCCTAATACTACTGGTTGATTGAGCAAGCTAACACTTGCAATTATGAGAGTTAAAAAACCTATGCCATGCACTAAGCATGCTTGGTTAGACACATTTGATGATACCCAATCCTAGTTTTATTTGCAAGCTTCTACTTTATTTCTTTATCAAAGCTATTTACTTAGAGCTTACTTAAGTGAATTGTAGATTCTAGAGAGATAATTGAAGGTTGCATAAAGAGCATAAAA
Source organism: Avena sativa (assembly GCA_916181665.1). Classification (NCBI taxonomy): domain Eukaryota; kingdom Viridiplantae; phylum Streptophyta; class Magnoliopsida; order Poales; family Poaceae; genus Avena; species Avena sativa. The sequence goes on from OV702285.1 coordinate 403,009,834, forward strand.
CTTGGCCTAAGCTAGATAATCTTTATGTCATCCTAAGGCATGAGATTGAACTTAGTTAAACTCCACTAGTTACCACCCCTCATTAGTACTTACCCCCACTTGTAGATGCTAGTGCTAAGCATAAAACTTGATCAAATTTAGATGGGAATACTTGGTGGAAAAATGGTTATGAAAACCTTGGAATGATGAATTATTCTATTGAGATGTTTTGACATGTGTTTCCGAACACCAGATGATTTTGGTGATGAAAATGTTGAGGCATGAGCCTTAGCCCTTTATAAAACTGATGGTTGTTTGGATGCGATACCATTGCAATTTTACCGTACAACCACAATACCCGAAAATTGGGTAGGGCTTGAATGGAAACTTAATAACCTTAGTATTGGTTCCCTCACGGCCAAGGTCTAAGCTGAGGCTACCTTGTGAAGATTGTCCACCTGTGCAGTACCCAAGATGACAGTTGGTCATGGTTGGGAGGCCAAACTCACAGGAGAGGTGCTTATACTAGGGCGTGTAATTGAAAGGTTAGGATTGATTATCCGCATACTGAGTATGGTGAATTCAGGATTTGTTCCTGACGGATGTATCGAATGTTGTGGTGAAAGTGTACAATCTCTGCAGAGTGTCAAACTATTTGAATAGCCGCGTCCACGGTTATGGACAGTTGGAGTGGCCATACTGTTCCACTGTCAGATGTTTTCAAAATAACTTGTGAAATGGATTGAGATTTTGACTTGACCACAACAGAGTTGTGGCATGAGATACAAGTTTCCACTTAGGTGTTATAAAACTTCAACTAGCATTCTTTGCTTCTAAACTTAGTAGAGGTAAATCTGGCTTTTTGCAAAACAACCCTAGAGCTTAGTGTCCTACTACAAAAACCCCCTTCACTTGTTAGTATTAGTTTGCGAGTACTTAAAGAGTACTCATGGCTTTGTCTCTGGCTATTCCCATGGCCAGACTATGAAGAGGAGTACCTGGAGGATGGACCCCAGGAAGGTTACGACAACTAGGATCATCTCCCATCGTCAACATTGCATGTGACCCCGAAGATGAAGCTTCGCCTACGCTACCGTTATTATTATGTATTTCCGCTGCTTGAGTTGTATTAAGAACTGGATCATGGGATCCTTATTTGTATAAGACCTTATGTATGGTTTGTAATGGATGATGTACTGTGGTATCCAAATCTGTTATGTCTCGCCAAAATGGTAATCCTAGGATTGCGATGTATGGCATAACAGGCATCTGGGATTAAAAATCCGGGTGTTGACACGGCCACCCCAAACATCTGACATTTGAACGTCCTCAAAGTTATTGCTGGCGCTATTGCCGGACACGGTTTGAAATGGGCCGGTGCAGATGCTTTTAAGAAGAGAGAAATATAGAATTTGGTAATTCATCTCCATGATGTTAACATGGAAAGTTCACGGATAAAAATGCTAACGTCACGATAATAATGTCTTAATAGCAGGTGACGTAGCTTTAAGGTGAGCTCTAGCCGATTTATTGCGAGTTCATGGGATTGTTGCGATGAGTGGCCGTGCAAAGTTGGACGTTTCTTGCTACTCCTACCGGGGGTTCCGACGACGTTTCTTGCGAGGCTGTTGTTGGTAAGTGGTGCACCCATGCATTGGAACCGCTCGTGTGGACATTGTCAGCTACGGCTTGTGGAACGGATGGACGGCTAGGATCAAGCATGAACAGATGCGGAGGAAAAGACGAGGTAAGTATTGGACGGCTGAGATGACGCAAGGCACCACTCCAGCAATCATTCACAGACACACGCTCACAGCCTCACAGCCTCACAGTCATAGGTACAGTGAATGCACCGACACGCGACATCTCCATATGTCTTCATACATTAATTTTTTGCATCCCTATCTTCAGCATTCTTTACCATTAGATAGATGATGGATGTCAAGATGAAACGAATATGAACAGTGGCAGTATCACACAAAAAAGAAATCTGCAGATAAGAACAAAAAGAAAATCACACGACATCTGTCAGATCACCACCAAATCCAAATCACGTTCTGTCAGGTTGACATAAGCTGTTTATATGCTGCTTTTTGAAACAAAGATCACATCAGTGAGGCATTAGCTACTCCTCTACTGGAGTGAGTAGCTTTCGGTAAGGCCCCGTTTGTTTCCGCTTCAGCTTCAGATTTTAGAGCTTTTTGGACGCAGAATCTGTACAAGAAACAAACAGTCAAATTTTCAACTGCGCTGGTGAAAAGCAGGGCCGCACTACCGAGCGCGGTTTGTCAAAAGCGGGATGAGGGCCGCTTCCCGGGGTTCTCTTCCGCTTCTCAGATGTAATTTCCGAAATTATCCTCTACAGTTCAGATCAATTACATTGTAACAGCCACCGAGAACAAACACCGTTCCTGACCACAACCTTTGTTCCTGACCCCATCGTTTTGTAACCTCTCTTCACCATGGAAGCAGAGGATTCTCCGCCTGCCATCCTTCCCGCCGTCTCCCTTCCCCTTCGCCGATTGCCGTCGACTTCATCTTCTTCGATGAATCGAGCCATTCCCCGACCGCAGCACCACCCTCCCGCCACCATCCTCGCTGCCGCCATTCGTGCAACCCTCGCTACCGCCATCCGCGCAACCATCGCCGTCGCCATTCACAGCAACCACCGCCGCCGCCATTCCCTACAACCACCGCCGCCGCCATCGGCAAATCGAGGGTCGTCGTCTTTCCCCGCAACCACCTCCGCCACCGTTCCCCGCAACCACCGTCGCCGCCGTTCCCCGCAATCGCCGTCGCCGCCGTTCCCCACAACCACCGGCGCCGCCGTTCCCCGCAACCACCGGCGCCGTCGTTTCGTTCCCCGCAACCGCCGACGCCGCCGTTCCCAGCAACCGCCGATGCCGCCGTTCCCAGCAACCGCCTCCGCCGCCGTTCCCCGCAACCACCACCGTCGCTGCCATCGGCAAATCGGATCAGTGCGTGGTGTTCGTGGCCCGTGACCAGTGCGTGTTGAAATTGGATCAGGGGCATTATACAACAAGTTTAATGTGTACCTAAATAATATTATGCCAAATAAAAATGGGTACATAAATATTTTATTAGCAAAAAAAGGCAAATCGAATGGTAAATAAAGCTAGAAGTCAAAATAAAGCCAGTTTACGATTTAGCTGGTAAAAAGTTTATTTTAGAAAAAACATAAAATGAGATAATTTAGCTCTTAAATACAATACTTATATAAAAACCGTTAGAAAAAGCTAATTCATTTCAAATCAATACTTATACAATATCATTTACACTCAGGGGCATTTCAGACATTTCATCTCTAATACTAGAAACAGCAGGTATCAAAAGCACTCGTGCCAAACACCAAATTTCCAGTTCAATAGCTGCTTCCTACAGCCAATTTTTCACAGCTAACTTTTCACAGCTGATTTTCAACAGCTACAGCCCAAACAAACACACACTAAACCCGCTTTCTCCTTTCTTGACTTTGGTTTCCATGATTTGACGAGTGTCGGGAGGGTTTCCTGGCTTTCTCCCATGATTCTAGCTTCTAGGTACGTGTACCTCTGGCTAGCCTCCATCGATCCTTGCGTCCGTTGCTGTTGGCGACTTCATGTCATCATCACTGTGGCTAATTTCTTATGACTTGTTTCCCAATTTTGTGTATAGTGAGTAAATGCTCTCAGGTTGTCAATTGTCAATCCAAATAACATGTCAGATGTTTCCAAGAAGAATAAGAAAAACATGTCTAAAACAGAAATATGACAGTAGTATACCTGATTACCAAATACTCCCTTCATTTTAAAATATAAGTTGTTTTAGATTTATTAAGAAAATATATCTAGAATTGTCTTAGTGTATAGATTTACTTAAAACCTGAGTAAACCTACGTGCTAAAAAAAATCTAAATACATTTGCTTCATAAAGATAAAGCATCTTATAACTTAAAACGGAGGAAGTAGTACTAATTCATAGGAGTAGCTAGACAGCATACGTGAGCAAGGCACGTCCTGGATGATTATGATGATTTCCCAATAGCTCAGGAGTTGTGTACTTGCTACAGAGATATACTGTAATGGAGTGAGGACAGGGTATACTAGTACTATATAATCATAAACAAAGGCAAGTACCCCCTAGGCTACGAAGCTGTCTCGTTTCAACCGGAGATTCTGTGCGCACTCTTCCTTTCAAATCGACCGAAGATTCTGTGCCGCACACACACGGGCACACCAACTTGAAACCAAGCCTGTACTTCATTGCAGACATGGATCGAAATCAATAACTGGGCCATGCATGTCGAGTGAGAGAGGGGTTCTACGAGATGCTGTCACCCAACACTATACTCCCTCCGTTTCAGATTAGTTCGCATACCGATTTATCTAGGTGGTCTAATACTTTTTTATTTTTTATCTAATTTTTTTAGGATTTTTGAAATAGATAGTATAAAATGTGTACTAGTACGTATTATAAAATTTCCGGAATTTTTTAGATAAAAAATAAGAGAATATTAGGCCATCTAAATAAGCGTACGTGCAGAGTAATTTAAAACAAAGAATACAAAGGCCAAACGTGTGTCGTTGAAGTACAATAATAGGCTTCTAGGCCCGTCTATGTGGCACCTTTATCTATATGAAGGAGAGATAGAAAAAATAAGAGGAGTATACTCTAAAGCTGAGCACAGTATAAGTATCATAGATGGTATCATATATAACTGCATGTAAAATACTGATATGTCACATCATTTAATAAAGAGAAATGTGATAGTGATATCATAGCACATAAAAAACTAAATTTCCCAATACTAGTTCCTTCGTGCTATATGGAGAAAAGATATAAAAATGAAGGGACTAATCTCTAATACTTCCTCTGTTCGGGATTATAGGTCCTACGCATATATCTAGGTTGTTAATTTGACTAACAAAATATAATTTATATATCACAAATGTTATACCGTTAGAAAATATAACCTCTAAAGTTTCTAATGGTATAATTTTTATGCTATACTATTTATATTTTGTTGTGCAAATTGGCAACCTAGTTATCCGCGGGACTTATAATCCCAAACGGAGAGAGTACTATAGGAGTTCGCCTTTACAAGTGCTCCTAATCAAATTGCAATAAATTTATCGAAATCAATTAACTGGGCCGTGCATGTCGAGTGAGAGAGGGGTTCTACGAGAAGCTGTCACCCAACACTATACTCCATGTGTTTCAAATTACTTTGAATACACGCTTATCTAAATGGTTTAGTACTTCTTTATTTTTTTATTCAACTTTTTGAAATACCCTAGGTGTAGTCAATGAGTATACTACAATCATGTAAAATCTCAATGTGAAATATTCTATATTCTAAGGTACACAAATATGACAGAGTGTTGATCTACAGTGAATAGTGCACATTTCAAAGCTATACAACTTGTGAGATTTTATCATTTTTGTATATCTGATATTACAAAGAATTTTGCAATGAGATTCTGCATGTTTGTATGTAACATCATTGACAACATCCAAGCTTTTTTCAGAAGTTTTTGGAACTCATAATATTATGTTCGAATCTTAGAAAATAAAAGACCCGGTGCACTTCGTGCTCTCCATTTGTCCGCACTCAACTCAAGAGTCGAGAGGGGCTATTTCTCCGGTGCATGGAGATGATATTGAAGTGCAGACGTCTGACAAAAACAAAGATCACAGGTCTGACCCGTGCATTCAAATCTTCTCTGCACCCCAAGTCCCCAAGGCCTAGATTTTTTTTTATACAAGGAAAGGCCCCGAAGGACCGAGAGAAGACACTGCATTAATTTTCGTCGGTGGGGATACAGATTAAACAGATGACCTCAAAGAAAAGAAAAAATACAGTCAAGTCCTCTCAAAATGCATACAGGACCCTAGATCTGAAAAAAATGGCATCAGGTCCTTCTCCACCAAGATCGGATCTTAGCATCGAAACGCGGCCATCTTCTCCATCACCGGGGACTGTACCACTTGGGATGGAATCGACGAGGAGCGCCGCGCTGAAGCTGTAAGAGGGCCTCCTTCTAGGCACGCCGGCCAGGAGGTTGATGTAGAGATGACGCCAGCAAAGCAGCGCCAGAGCTCGGAGCAGCCGCCCTTCGGCTATCTGAATCGACGGAATAGCAACCCAAGGCCAACGATGCGCCGTCGATGATGAGCTCCAGATTGCAGTGTCGATCTCCTCTTCACCCACTCCACCTTCTCCACCACGAAGATCTGCAGAGGCATGAAAAGGAGAAGCCAAATCCCACGGATCTGACCACAAAACGAGCTTATTTGGGAGAGCAGTAGCTTTGGGACCTCCGGCCGCTTCGATCTCCGGCCACCGGAGCACTTGAAGCAGGAGGAGGACAAGGCTAACGCCCCAGGCACCGCTCGGGAGCACCCAGGACAAGATCAGACACGGTATGGCGCCAGACTCCACTAGGGATAAACTCATACTAGTCCTACTACTACTCTGTAGAACCCGCGCTGCGCATCCTCGTCCACGCCGGCCAGCGACGCCGCCGGAGAGGAGAGGGGAGCGAGCCGGGAGAACCTGATCGACTCTCAAGGGAAGGCGGTGGTGGGAGAGCAGAGGAAAGGGAAAGGGGAGGCTCCTCCTCCCCAAGACCTAGATTCAACCACCACCAATTAGCGAACCAACACTCCTCTCGAATGTGATTTCTTTACTGGGGCTTTCATCAATAGATCATGATATCCCCTGATGCATCAAAACGTGAGATTGTTCCAGCACCCCATGCATGTGGCCACCGGATTAAACAAGTGGGTCTGGCACGGTGTGGTGCCACGGAAAATGATGGACTCTTGCTTGTTTTCTTGTCCTAGAGCCAACCAAGATGGGATTCTCTTGGGTAAAGCGTGCGTGATCTTCCAACGGTTAGCAGATCAAGTGATGGCATCGGATAGAGCGTGAGAGTGATATTTGTACTGCTACTCCGCCAGCGAAAACCATCGGCCGGAGTTACTTCCACTCATCCATAATAAGGGGTCTTTGACTTTATACTAAACCAACGTCACTTGTATCGTAGAGTAATTAAATTACTGCTCTTATTACCATTTGTTCTTAGATACCAGTTTTTTCTTTTGAAAAGGGGCATGATCCCCGCCTCTGCAATCGATATACACAACCTTTTATTAAGACCGAGTATTTAGAGTATCAAATACGATTATTACGGTTCATGCTATCGAAAGTTTTTGGTTGAACAAGTGGATTCGTCTCCCCTCGGTTACATGTTAATATAGGGGCCAAACATGGGCCAAAGTTGTAAAAGGAGGACTCCAATACACAAACATATATGATCCTAAAACATGAAATAAAGGGACTATTACATATTCTAACACCCTCTCTTCATCTAAATCTTTTAAAAGGTTGAGATTATGTTTAAACTCATCAAGCTTCTTGACTTGGAAGGGCCTTCGTGAAACCATTTGCAACTTGATCTTCACTTGATATGAACCGAATAGCCAGACTATTATTGGCAACTCTTTTTCTGACAAAGTGAAAATCAATCTCAATGTGTTTAGTACGAGCATGGAACACTGGATTGGCAGACAAATAGGTGGCACCTAGATCGTCGAACCAAAGACTTGGTTTTTCCTGTAGCTTAACTCCGAGTTCAATAAGAAGGGCTTCAACCCAAATCAATTCAGCTGTAGCATTTGCTAAGGCTTTATACTCAGCCTCAGTACTAGACCAAGACATTGTGGCCTGTTTTCTGGCACTCCAGGAGACCAAATTTGGTCTAACAAATATAGCAAAACCACCTATGGAGCACATGTCCTCTAAGCAACCAGCCCAATCGGCATCTGAAAAGGCACTCAAGAAAGTAGATGAGGACTTTGTAAAAGTAATTCCAAGATTCAATGTATCTTTCACATATCTGAGAATACGTTTTGCAGCTGTCGAGTGTTCTGTAGTTGGAGCATGAAGGTACTTGAGGTGGCTGGTGATGGTGGAGCCTCGTTGGGAGACCCCAAGAGCAAGATGTGATGAGCACAGTAGCAAGTTTTCCTTTAGTTATGAAACCAAGTTTATCAAACCAGTAGGATCAAGAAAACAACTCCAAGGTGTTGCTAACAACTTGGAATCCTACACAACACAAACTCAAGACTTTGCCCCAACTTACAGTGATGTTGTCAATATCACTGGTTTACTGAAAACAAATGATTAAACGTATAGTGTGGAAGATAATAGTTGCTTGTAGAAAGTAAACGATAACAGTAACGGTGGATGATGTATCAATGATAAATATTGGACCGGGGTCCAGAGTTCACTAGAGGTGTTCTCCTTAAGATAGATAACATGCTGGGTGAACAAATTACAACAGGGCAATTGACAGACTGAGGAAGCATAACAATGCAAATACTAGTCATCATGACTCCTATGAGATTTGATTGGGCATTACAACAATATACATAAACCGTAATCCAACTACATCCATGACTAATAATTCACCTTCAGGTTATCATCCGAACCCCCTTTAGTATTAAGTTGCAAGCAACAGATTATATTAAGCAATGTGTGTAAAGTAAACAATACAATTGTTCCATGAACAAAAGATTGTTCTTTTCTCCCTAGTAGTAACAGCACATCTATAACCTTAGAAATTTCTGTCACTTCCCTAGATTACTAGAGGCATGAACCCACTATCGAGCATAAATACTCCCTCTTGGAGTCACAAGCATCTACATGGCCAAGATAACTACTAGCAACTGAGAGCATGCAAGATCACAAATAACACACACATGATAGAATCAATAATCAATCTGACATGATAGAATCAATAATCAATCTGATATAGTATCTCAATATCCATCGGATCCCCACAAACATAACATGTATGATTACAAATAGATGATCTTGGTCATGAACGGAGCTCACAAGATCTAAACATGATAGCACAAAGGAGGAGAAACAACCATCTAGCTACTGCATGGACCCATAGTCCAAGGGTGAACTACTCATGCATCATACCGGAGGCTGGCATGTTGATGAAGAAGGCCTCCGGGATGATCTCTCCCCTCCGGTGGGTGCCGGGAAGAGCTTCAGATCCCCCCGATCTAGGGATGATGGTGGCGACGGCTACGGACTGTTTCATGGAGATCTGATCGGGTGTTTAGGGTTTCTGCATCGGGGTGACTTTATAGGTGAAGGGGCGAGGCGGGAGGGTGCCCGAGGGGGGCACACCAAGGGCTGGCGCCCCCTCCCCTTGGCTGCGCCGCCACCAGGTGTGGTCGCCTCGTGGCCCCACTTCGTTTGCCCTCCGGACTCCGTGTTCCTTTTGGTAAAATATTGACTTTGGCTTTTGTCCTATCCAATTTCGAGAATATTTCCTTACTAGCTTTTCTGAAACCAAAAATAGTAGAAAATAGACAACTGGCACTGCAGCATCTTGTTAATAGGTGAGTCCCAGAAAGTGTATAAAAAACCTCAAAGTGTAGACAAAGCATAGCAAAGTTGATACTAAACAAGCACGGAACATCAAAAATTATAGATACGTTTATGACATATCAAGCATCCCCAAGCTTAACTCCTGCTCGTCCTCGAGTAGGTAAGTGGTAAAAATAATAGTTTTTGAGGTGATATGCACCATCAAAATCTGGATCAAACCATTTGTAAAGCATTGAAAGCTGGGATCAAAGTACTCTAAACATGAGCATGAAAGATGTAGTTCTAACAATAATACATAGCAACTATGTTGCAACATGAAAGGGTACAAACAAAAGTTCATGAATAACATTTCATTGAAAGACATTTGTTTGTTTCACATATAGAAAACATAACACAGTGGTATTCAGCTTGTCCCTCATGGAGTAGCAAAACATAAATGTATAGGACACCTTCAAAATTCATAAGGGTGACTAGATACAAATAGTTCAAGAACAAGCAATATCAACATTATGAATCAACCAATAAGTTTTGGGACAATGGACATAGAACTAAGAATGACAATTATGCTATCTTAATTGGTGTATAAAGATAGAAGGTGGAGACTCAATATAAAAGTGGGAAGAAAGGCCCTTCACAGAGGGAAGCAGGGATTTCAAGTTTCATAAAGAGCTTCCAAAAATTATGGTACTTGTTAGCTTTCAGCTCTCATTGCCCCCATCATAAGCATCTTGAAGTGATTAAGGTTAAAGTGAACAAATATGGAGTATATGCTTGACAAATCATAAGTTGGCAATCTCATATCCCTTGAGTACGAGGGCCGTTCCACATGCTACTCAACTTTAGTCACCGGTAAGTTCTTGTCATAGTATGTATATGTGTATCATAGAGAACCGCCAACGGGGTACCCCTTGCCCCATGACACAGGAGCTATCTCATATCAAAATGACAAGGCAACAGACAGTGAGCATCTCAACGATCCTTTTATTTACCATGAGCATGGCACATATATTTTTTATCTCTTTTTTCTATACTTTTTTTGAGGATGCTTCATGGATTGCTCACTATGGTGATGCTGCAAGTTTCCACCATGATTAGGCATGGCATAGGTTAGCAGCCCAGGCGTTTCTCTAACACACATACATAACTCCATGGACTTACAAGCTCCCCTTTTATTTCACACCGTCGACATCCACAAACAAAAGATCATGATATCAACTGGGTAATATGTACAAGTGTTGAAAGCGTTCCCCATGACAGCATGGTTCTGCTAATTCCCAACTTATAAGTGCAAGCATATACAACATAGTTGACACAATGGTTCAAGTTTATTAGGGGCAAGAAAAATAAAGTGTGCCATCAAGTTTGTGAGAGCTTTAATCACTAATTTTCTCATAACAAGTTTAATTTGGAAGATAGATAAAACATGAATATACTTGGAATGGTGTAACACACCATGCATAGGAATTAAAAGTAGAATCTTTGGAATAACTTGGTTTCTTGGTAGTTGGATGCATGAGTAGAGCTTACTCAATACAAGCGGAGGCTAGCAAAAGATTGGGAGCGACCAACTAAGAGAGTAGTAATGGCCATAATCATGCAGATCGACAAAACATTATTAATCAAAGCATAAAGTGGTATCACAAGTCAAAACCTAAATGATCATAGAGGCTAAGGTGACTGGTTCATACTCATAACATGGTGTGATCATGTGCCAAGTCAACCCAAACAAAGTATCAAAGGAGAATACCATAATATTATGCTTTTGTAAGGTAAAACAACGCATGATTCTTTCAAGGTACATTAAGCAATCTCAATTGTTTGGAACAAGTGCTACAACAATAATCACTAAGCATAAGGTCAAAGCAACATCTAGCATGACATGATAAAGTCTAAGCCACAGTCAAAACAAGCTCCCTTTTATATCACTATAAGCATGAAACTTTCTACTCTTTTCCAACACCAATCAACTTATTTGAAACAACATACGCGTAAGCGGGGGTCCCACTACTTTATTCAAGCAAACAAAACATTCGAAAACCAAAAATGAAAACTAAGACGCTCGAAGAACAACACAACAGTGCATGAAACAATAAAAACGAAGTGTCTAGAAAGAGACCTGAGATTTTTATTGATGAAGAAGGGGATGCCTTGGGCATCCCCAAGCTTTGACGCTTGTACCTATTGAATATTTCTTGGGGTGACACGGGGTGACATCTCCAAGCTTGAGCTTTATCCATTCTTCATCTCATTACATCATTCTTCTCCTACACTTGAAAATTTCCTTCATACAAAACTTCACACAATCTTCATTAGCAACATTAGTGTATTCAAGATAATAGGCCTTTGGTTTTAGTTTCAAAACAAGGAAAACTTCCATTAGAACACAAAATACTGTAGCAATTCCTTTTAAAAGCTCAAGTGATCAAGAAGAACTCAAAAAGAAACCGATTAAGAAGCAAATGAAAATAATGGCAGAAATCTGTCAAAACAGACCAGCAGGTAAATACCATTTTTTTCGAAATCCTTCTGTTGCTCAAATCGAAAAGTGTTGAACTAATTAAAGTTAGATAAAAACCTGGGTCATTTACTCAGAAAATTAAAGCTCAATCAGACATACATATATTTTTCACGATTTTTTATAGTGAAACACAAAAATCTGTTTCGGGACCGCAACTTCCTCAAATCTTACTTCTCTCTCATTAGAGGTTATTCATGGCACAAAAACCAAACAAAAAGGATAATAAGAAGTTATTACAGAATTAATAACTTCCAAGACTCAATAAAACTATTGGGTTATCTCCCAAGAAGTACTTTTCTTTAACGCCTTTAAGTTATGCACAAGAAGCAAGAAATCAAGTATTTTCAAATGAGGAAGCATTAACATCAATACTCGAAATTTCTTCAAACAGGCAAGGTATCTCATCCGAAAGAGTTCTAGAGGATCCTCTCTCAACACTCTTGGGTTCACTACTTTTCATCAAACGGGTTTTCAAAAACAATCCAATCAAAATTCTTTTCTAAGGCTTCATGTATTCCTACAAGTTTAAAAGGTATGGGTATTTTAATTTTCTCTCCATTTGGTTGGGTTTTGTACAACTTTTCTAATGTACCAATAACTTCTACACAAGATCCTAGCATATTTAAATGATCAAAGACCTTTTTAGCTTCTTTAGCAACATCATTGAACTCCTTTAGCAAAGTTTCTAGAATAAAATCTCTCTTTTCAGTATCCTCAATATCATTAAGTTTAAGAAACATTATTTGCATCATGAGGTTAAGGTTAAAAAAACTAGCCTCCAACATATGAACTAAAGAAGCAGCAGCGATTTCATAATTAGGAGCAAGTTCTGCTAAAGATTTATTCTCAATATCCTCATGCTTGCCAATATGATTAAAGAATTTTTCAATATTTTCTTTTCCAATTATAGAACCACTACCTATTGAAAGGTCTTTGAAGGTGAACTTAGGGATCAATAAGGTGAGCTAGAACAAGGTGACAACTATAGGAGGAACTAATTTTTTGTGTTTTTGATAAGAAAAGGCAAACCAAACGAAACTAATTTTTTGTAATTTTTAGAGAAACAAACAAGCAATACAAAGCAAAAGAAACTAAGAAAAACAAAAACAAAGTAAAGAGGATAGTTGTGAGTGACTCCCCTTGTAAAGCTGTCCTTAACTCCCCGGCAACGGCGCCAGAAAATATTTATGTGGCTCCGTGATGGTAGAGCCTCGTTGGGAGACCCCAAGAGCAAGCTGTGATGAGCACAGCAGCAAGTTTTCCCTCAATTATGAAACCAAGTTTATCGAACCAGTAAGAGCAAGGAAACAACTCCAATGTGTTGCTAACAACTTGGAATCCTGCACAGCAAAAACTCAAGACTTTGCCCCAACTTATAGTGAGGTTGTCAATCTCACTGGTTTGCTGAAAACAAATGATTAAACGTATAGTGTGGAACATAATAGTTGCTTGTAGAAAGTAAACGGTAACAATAACAGTGGATGATGTTGATCAACAACTTGTTCAACTGTTTTCTAAGCATATTTCAGTTCATAACCATTTGCATTCGAGGCTTTATTGATCCAATTATGTAACTGAAATGCTAGAAAATAGGCAATGTTGATTATATGATCCACTTTACATCCCAGTTGCCATATTTGCAGGAAAGGTGCACAAAGGCACCTAAAACCCAGAGCAGTGCAAACATATTCCAGAGGCAGGACATACACTGTGCCAAGCCTCAATACAACAGCACTAAGAAGACAGGCAATACAAGGCTAGAGAACCAACAGTGCATTGCCAGTGTGTTGCTGACCAAGCCCAGGGCAAATCTGAGCAAAAGGCTACTGGATCAGTGCAAGCTATCCTCAAAGGGCAGAGAAAACCATTGCAACTCAAAGCATTACAGTCAGCAAGGCAATATAAAGCTCATGGCATAGGGAGATCCAAGCTGGTGTAGCACCAGAATTGCTCAGTGCAAAGCTTCTGCCAACAGTGCATTCCATTAGTCAAGGCAGAGCACTGCCAGTTCAAAGCCTAGACCAGGGCAATGTCAGTGCAAAGCCAGCACACGAGCAGAGCAAGGCCAGTGCAGAGCAGCGCTAAGGCAGAGCAAGCTCAGTGCCAAGGCAGACCAAGGCCGGTGCAAGACCAAGCCAGGGCAGAAGCAGCGCCAAGGCAGAGCGAGCAGTGCAAGCCAACAGGCCAGGCAGCACAGAACCAGTGCAGAGCCAAGAAGTTCTAATCTAGTGCAGATGCCTAGCAAGGTAGTGCTAGCCAACCTGAAGTGAAGTGCAAAGCCAGTGCACTACAAGCCAAGGCTGTGCACTGTGATCTAGCGCTTTACACTGCAACCCCTGCGCAGTTCATCGGTTTGGAAGAGGCAGAGCAGAGGGACCATCTTGGGAAAGAAGAAGAAAAGGCTAAGGACCAAAGAGCAAAAAGGGGCAGTGCATGCGCACTAGAAAAGCAGTAGTCCACACACGCAAGAACGACACACGGTGGACGGTTGGGACCAGGGTGGTGCACGCAAGGCGTGTGAGGCAGAGCACCGCAGGAGGCGGAGCCCTGTCTCTCTCTCCTTCTTCCTGGCGATCATCTCTTCCGCGAGTTCTTCTTCCTGGCGCCTGGATCTGGAGCAGCTTTTCTGGGGCTCTTCTTCCTCGACAAGCTCTTCTTCCCTCTCCTCTGTAATCTCCTGTTGCTCTCCCCCTCTCCTCTCTGTATCTGATCTTCTGTTCGGCTAGAACCTGTTCTGAATTGAAGTTGTAATCTGAACCTCTGTATCCCCTGCTGTGAAATAACCTGAGTATAAGTGTGATTGTGTGTTAATCTATCTTCCTGCCCTTTGCTGCAACGAATTACTCTCTGTGTGCTCGACTCTGCCTTCTCCTTCCTCTGTTTGCTGTCGAATACTGTCTGTACCTCTGTTCTGCACTGCTTGTTCTTCTTCTACTTCTGTTTGTGTTTGTCTGTTCTGAGCGCATACTGCCTAGTGTTCTAGGAAGTACTGTCTAGATTTCTCTCTCTCTCTCTCTCTCTCTCTCTCTCTCTCTCTCTCTCTCTCTCTCTCTCTCTCTCTCTCTCTCTCTCTCTCTCTCTCTCTCTCTCTCTCTCTCTCTCTCTCTCTCTCTCTCTCTCTTTCTCTCTCTCTCTCCACTCTGTCCTTACTCTGATCTATCTAGAAACTACTCTGTGTGTGCGATAGTACTGCTCTGATTCTAGATATTCTGCCTCTTCTAGTAAATTGCACTGCCTGTTTTAGTAGTTTCTGTCTTCTTTTACCCTTTGCTGTGTAGTTGCCGTGTGATCATTCTCTCCTTCTACCCCTGTTTCTCCTTGATCCCTGCCTTGTTTTTTCATTGTTCTGTTTATTTTTATTTACTGCTTGATAATCTCCAAAACAATTGTGCTTGCTAAGCTGTGTGAACCCAAACCTATTTAGCTTGATCCCTGTGGAAAGAACACGACAACACTCTATAGTATTAAAACCTTCATATCAATTTTGGTGCCGTTGCCGGGGATCAACTAAGTTAGGAATGGTAGTAGTGCAGACTTACTGTTATTTTCTGTTTGTTTCAACAGATGCTTGTGATCTGTTTTCCTGTGAATTATGATATGCAGGTAACAGGTGTATGAGTTACAGAGAAGAAGTGATACTGAATAATTTTGATCCTGAGATAGAGAGAAAATTTCTGAGATTAAGAAGAGAAAAACAAGCAACAAGAGTAGGAGTCATGGGTGATAACCAAAGAGTTTTGCTCAGGGACCTATGGATTCCAAGGGATCAGGGGTTTGCTTCTGGGATTATTTCTCCTGTGATTCAGGCCAACAACTTTGAATTGAAGCCAGCTCTGATCAATATGGTGCAGCATTCTCAGTTTATTGGTTCGGCCCTTGAGGATCCTCATGAGCATATCAGAACATTCCTTGAGTACGGTAATACATTGAAGCAGAATGGAGTTCCACCAGATGCCATCAGATTATCTCTGTTTCCATTCTCTCTCAGGCATGGAGCAAGGCAGTGGCTGCATTCTTTACCACCTCATCTGACAGATACCTGGGAACATCTGTCGCAGGCTTTTCTTAAGAGATACTTTCCTCCAACTAAAGCAGCTGAGTTAAGAGACAAGATTACCAGATTTATGCAGTATGATGGCGAGAGCTTGTATGATGCATGACAGAGATACAATACAATGATCAGAATGTACCCACACCATGGTTTGGAGAAGTGGTTGGTTTTGCAAACATTTTACAAGGGACTGACACATCAAACCAGAGCCTATGTTGATTCAGCAGCTGGAGGAGGAATAATGAACAAAACATTGGATGAAGCATTTACTCTGATTGAAAGCATGGCATCCCATCATTTCCAGTGGTCAAGTGAAAGAGCAGTAGCACCTCAAGCCCCTGGAATACATGTTCTGCAGCAAAAAGATTCTCTAGTAGCTCAAATTGAACTACTGAACATACAGATGGCTAGTGTGATGTAAAGCTGTGGAGCAACCTCAGTAGCTTCAGTTCAAACTGCTCAGCAAATTTTTGAAGCTTGTGGTCAACCTGGTCACTTGATAGTAGATTGTACACTTTATGCAACAATTGGTCCATCTGTATCTAAAGTGAATTATGCTCAAGGACAGAATCAGGGTCCATTCTCTCACAGTTACAATCCAGCTTGGAAAAATCATCCAAACCTGTCTTATAGAAGCAATGTGCAACCAACTTCTGGTCAGTCATTTGTTGGCTTTAAAGGAAACAATCAGCAAGATGGGACACAATATTACAAGCCACCAGAAAATCTAGTTCCACATAATTCAAGGATGGAAGGGCTGATAGAAAAGCAAATTAAGCTACTGGAATCTATGCAGAATCAGTTCAATGGCATGAGTAGTAAAGTTGACACCATGTGTGAAAAATTGGGTGAGGAAAAATCAGAAGGAAAATTTCCCTCTCAACCTGAACAGAATCCAAAGGCACACTGTCAAGCAATCTTAGTTACAGGAGCAGTTACTACAAGATCAGGTGCAGGTCTATTACCAACACCACAAATGTACCAACCTCCTGCATTGAGAAGTGCAACTGCAGATGAACCAGTGCCAGAAAAGAAAGCTACTCAACAGGAAAAAAGAAAGGATCCAATAGTTGAAAGTAGAGAGAAAACAAAAGTAGCAGTACTAGCAGAAAAGATCAGAATCCCATTTCCAGAAAGGCTAGAGAAAACTAAGGATGAAAAGCAATTCAGCAAGTTCTTGGAAATGATGAAAAAAGTGCAAATCACAATTCCCATTCTGTATGCTATAATGCATGTTCCAATGTATGCCAAGTTTCTGAAAGATTTGCTATCAAAGAAGAGAAGCTTGGATGGGCCAGAAATTGTAGCATTGTCTAAAGAATGCAGTGCATTGATTCAAAATCATCTGCCAACCAAGTTAGATGATCCAGGAAGCTTCTGTGTTCCTTGCATTATTGGGAACAAAACTTTTATGGCAATGTGTGATCTAGGATCATCTGTCAGTGTTCTTCCTCTGTTAGTTAGTCAGAAACTACATTTAGAAGAAATGCAGGACACAACTATCACTTTGCAACTAGCAGACAGATCATTCAGGAAACCAGTAGGGATGTTGATGGATATACCAGTTGTTGTGGGTAAATTTTCTTATCCAGTGGATTTCATAGTCTTGGATATGAATGACAAGACTGAAGCAGTAATTTTGGGTAGACCATTCTTAGCTACAGCTGGTGCACTAATTGATGTGCAGGAAGCAAAACTAACTCTGAGATTTGGTCAAGATGAAGTAATGTTTGATATGAAGCATCCCACTCATATTCCACAGAGCAATGAACAATGCATGAGAATAGATTCAGTTGGCAGCTGTTTTTCAGAATTGTTCTATGAATCAAAAGTTGAAAGCATTGAGTTGACTGGGGACAGAATTTCAGATGAAGGACATCACTTTGCTATCTATCAGATTGCTGATGACAGAAAGGGTGTAGCTGTAAATTCATTAGAGGAAAAATTTGAATTCAAACCCTTGCCAAGCCACTTGAAGTATGAATTCCTTGGAGCTGACAAGAAATTTCCAGTGATTATGAGCTCTGCTTTAACAGATGAACAGACTGCTAAAGTGGTAAATTTGCTAAGAAAATACAGGGAAGTGATTGGATATTCTATTGCAAATATGAAAGGGATAAGTCCAGCTGTCTGCAATCACAGAATATTTCTTGAAGAAGGAGCTGAGCCAACTAGAGAACATCAAAGGAGATTGAATCCAACTCTGCAAGAAGTTGTGAAAAGGAAATTATCAAGCTATTGTCTGCTGACATAATTTATCCAATTAGTGATAGTGAGTGGGTAAGCCCAATACATGTTGTGCCAAAGAAAGGAGGAATCACTGTTGTGGAAAATGAAAAGGGAGAGCAAATTCCCACTAGGAAAACCACAGGATGGAGAATGTGCACTAATTTCAGGAAATTAAATAGTGCAACCAGAAAAGATCACTTCCCTCTCCCATTCATTGTTCAGATGCTTGAAAGATTAGCAGGGCATGAATATTATTGTTACATGGATGGATACTCAGGGTTCTTGCAAATCCCAATTCACCCAAGTGATCAAGACAAAACAACCTTCACTTGTCCCTATGGCACATTTGCTCACAGAAGATTACCATTTGGTCTGTGCAATGCTCCTGGGACATTTCAAAGATGTATGATGTCCATTTTCTCAGAAGAAATTTAAAGAATCATGGAAGTTTTCATGGATGATTTCACTATTTATGGAAATAGCTTTGAGAATTGTATGAAAAATCTTGAAACAGTATTAAAGAAATGTCAGCAGCATTGTTTGGTGCTAAATTGGGAGAAATGCCATTTCATGGTAAAGGAAGGAATTGTTCTTGGACATCTGGTATCATCAAGAGGTATAGAGGTGGATTAAGCAAAGATTGAGGTGATCTCTCAATTGCCAGAACCAGTAAATGTGAAAGGTGTGAGAAGCTTTTTGGGACATGCTGGATTCTACAGAAGATTTATCAAGGATTTTTCAAAAATTGCCAGACCACTTACCAATCTGCTGAATCAGGATGTAATATTTGATTTTAATGAGAAATGTTCAAATGCATTTGCCCAACTCAAACAAGCTCTGATTTCAGCTCCAGTTGTTCAACCACCAGACTGGAAACTGTCTTTTGTTCTGATGTGTGATGCAAGTGACTTTGCTGTTGGAGCAGTGCTTGGACAGAAGAAAGACAAGGTTCTCCATGTGATCAGTTATGCAAGCAGAACTCTTGACAGATCCCAAGCAAACTACACAACTATATAGAAAGAGTTGCTAGCAATTGTCTATGCATTTGACAAGTTTAGGCAGTACTTGGTGGGAAACAAATGTGAGGTGTATACAGATCATGCTGCAATCAGATACTTGATGAACAAGAAAGAAGCAAAACCTAGGCTCATCATATGGATACTGCTCCTGCAAGAATTTGATATAGAAGTAAAGGATAAAAAGGGGACAGAGAATCTTGTTGCTGATCATCTGTCAAGAATTCCAGATATTCCAGCAGAAAATTTCCCCATCAATGAGAATTTTCCAGGAGAAGGATTGATGCAAGCATTTCAGTTGCAAGGAAAACTCCCATGGTATGCTGATATAGTCAATTATTTGGTATGCAAAATCATTCCAGTGGATTTCAGTTATCAGAAAAAGAAGAAGTTCTTGCATGATGTCAGAGAGTACTTCTGGGATGAACCCTACTTATTCAAACACTGCAATGATGGAATAATGAGAAGATGTGTTCCCGAGGAAGAGATACAGAGTGTAATCTCTGATTGTCACTCTTCCCCTTATGGATGCAGGTCAATCCAAAACATAAGCAAAAATTCTGCAAGCAGGATTTTTCTGGCCAACAATGTTCAGAGATACATATCAATTTGTCAAGAAATGCGATCCTTGCCAGAGAACTGGAAAGATTTATAAGAGAAATGAGATGCCTCAGCAAGGAATCTTGGAAGTTGAATTGTTTGATGTTTGGGGAGTTGATTTCATTGGCCCTCTGCCAGCATCACAAGGATTTAAGCACATCTTGGTTGCTGTTGACTATGTCTCCAAATGGGTTGAGGCAGTTCCCACAGTAAATGCTGATTCAAAAGCAGTTTGCAAATTATTCAAGAATGTAATATTTCCCAGGTTTGGAGTACCCAGAGTTGTAATCAGTGATGGAGGTGCACACTTCAATAACTGCAGAATTTGCTGAAGAAATATGGTGTGGTAATTCACAAAGTAACAACTCCTTATCACCCTCAAGCAAATGGCTAGGTTGAGCTCTCAAACAGAGAAATCAAATCAATTCTTGAAAAAGTAGTCTCCACAGCAAGAACGGATTGGTCAATGAAACTATCAGACTCCTTGTGGGCATACAGAACTGCATATAAGACACCAATTGGTATGTCACCTTTCAGGCTGGTCTATGGGAAAGCATGCCATTTACCTGTTGAACTGGAGCACAAAGCCAGATGGGCACTAAGGAAATTAAACCTGGACATTGACAAGGCTGTAAAAGCAAGGAAACTACAGCTATGTGAAATAGAGGAGCTAAGGTTAGATGCTTATGACAGTGCTAGAATTTATAAGGAGAAAACAAAGATTTGGCATGACAAGCACATACTCAGAAAGAAATTCTGTGCTGGAGATCTTGTGCTTGTTTATGACTCAAGATTCCACTTGTTTCCTGGTAAATTCAAGTCCAGATGGTATGTACCTTGCCAAGTGAAGAAAGTATTCAATAATGGTGCAGTACTGATTGAGAGTAAAACACAAGGCACATTCCTGGTAAATGGATAGAGACTCAAGCACTATCATGTTGGTGATCCAATGGAAATTGTTGAAGAAGATGAAGCAAATGGTGATGCTGAAGTGGAAATTCCAGCTGCACAGCAGCTGTGATCATCTTAGGATCTTGGTCAAGCTAATGACCTTAAACAAGCGCTTATCAGGAGGCAACCTGACCTGTAAGTTCATATTTTACTATCTTTCTAGGTTCCATAAATAATTAGCTTGTTGTTTTTGTTTTGTGTTTGTTTGTTTGTCTTTGTTATCCTTTAGGAATAAAAGTAGTTGATCAGAAACAAAAGAGAAGCAGAGTGTCCAGGAGGGTAGTGCAGAGAAATACTACTGAGAAAAACATCAATGGGAAAGGAGGACACTAGGTAGAGCTTTGTCAATTCATAAAGCAGTGCAAGCTTATGCATGAGCACCAAAGGCAGAGCAGTTCTTCAACAGAGGCAGTGCAAGTCTTTCACAAGATCAGTAGAGGCAGAGCAAGCTTTCTGCCAAGGCAGAGTAGGCTTCCTGCAGAAGCTCATAGGCAGTGCATGCCCCTTGCCGAAGCAGTGCAGATGCAACTTGGTGAGCTGTTTCTTACCCCAGCTAAGTTAATTACACTGATAGCAAATTCTAAGTGTGGGGGAGATGCATTTGCTGCATCATCATGTCATTATTGTGCATACTCTGAGCTGTTGTCACTTTGCAATGCAAACCTCTGTGCTAGCTGAAAATTTCTGTTGAAGCTTCTGGTTCCAGCTTTTAAATTGTACTTTGGCAAACTTTCTTTCAGTCTGGAATTTATTTGGCTCTGTACCTAACATGTTCATGGAAATCCTCTGTTCACTCGCTTATAATATATATGA
Source organism: Avena sativa (assembly GCA_916181665.1). NCBI lineage: Eukaryota > Viridiplantae > Streptophyta > Magnoliopsida > Poales > Poaceae > Avena > Avena sativa. Next base: position 403,031,403 of record OV702285.1, read on the forward strand.
TATGTTTGGTAATTGCTAGATTTCTTTGCTTACTTACACTGAGGAAAATTGAATTATGGAGATAAAAACTAAAACTATGTTACTGTCCATCTCTGAGCCTTATCTGGGCTAGTACAAGCATTAGCATGGTGTGTTCCAGGGAATGGCCATGTGAAGCAAAATGTACTAACCCACTGTTTTTCTGCCAAATCTTAAAACTAGTACAAGCATCAGCATGGTGTGTTCCTGGGAATGGCCATGTGAAGCACAAACTGTACTAAACAATTGCTTATGATACCAAATCTAAAAAAAATATGTACATGCATTAGCCTGGGGTGTTCTTGGGAATGGCCAGGTGAAGCAACAATGTACAACATATATGCAATTATGATCAGCACTAGCATTAGCATGGGGTGTTCCTGGGAATGGCCATGTGAAGCAATATGTGCTGATTTATAAACTGATTAAGCTGTTGCAAAGTTTTGTTAATAGGTAATTTGGCAGTTTTCTTTCCAAGACACAGTTTTGGACATCATCATAGATTTTCCTTCTGTCTCATAGATCAGTTCTTATCAGTGTAGGTAAATCTAAAATACTAGCAATTGACAACATATTAATATTCTAGAGCAAGTGAACATTTTCATTTCCATGATTGTGTTAGAGAAGATGTTACATAAAATCCAGATTGTTTGCATTTTTTTTCCACTGAAAGGTTTAATGCTGAAACCATTTGTTTCTGTCTCTGCCTATTTACTTGAGGACAAGCAAAAATCTAAGTGTGGGGGTGTTGATCAACAACTTGTTCAACTGTTTTCTAAGCATATTTTAGTGCATAATCATTTGCATTTGAGGCTTTATTGATCCAATTATGTAACTGAAATGCTAGAAAATTGGCAATGTTGATTATATGATCCACTTTACAGCCCAGTTGCCATATTTGCAGGAAAAGTGCACAAAGGCACCTAAAACCCAGAGCAGTGCAAACATATTCCAGAGGCAGGACATACACTGTGCCAAGCCTCAATACAGCAGCACTAAGCACAAAGGCAGTACAAGGCCGGAGAACCAACAGTGCATTGCCAGTGTAGTTGCTGACCAAGCCCAGGGCAAATCTGAGCAAAAGGCTACTGGAGCAGTGCAAGCTATCCTCAAAGGGCAGAGCAAACCATTGCAACTCAAAGCATTACAGTCAGCAAGGCAATACAAAGCTCCTGGCATAGGGAGATCCAAGGTGGTGTAGCACCAGAACTGCTCAGTGCAAAGCTTCTGCCAACAGTGCATTCCATTAGTCAAGGCAGAGCACAACCAGTTCAAAGCCTAGACCAGGGCAATGTCAGTGCAAAGCCAGCACACGAGCAGAGCAAGGCCAGTGCAGAGCAGCGCTAAGGCAGAGCAAGCTCAGTGCCAAGGCAGACCAAGGCCAGTGCAAGACCAAGCCAGGGCAGAAGCAGCGCCAAGGCAGAGCGAGCAGTGCAAGACAACAGGCCAGGCATCACAGAACCAGTGCAGAGCCAAGCAGTTCTAACCCAGTGCAGATGCCTAGCAAGGCAGTGCTAGCCAACCTGAGGTGCAGTGCAAAGCCAGTGCACTGCAAGCCAAGGCTGTGCACTGCGATCCAGCGCTTTGCACTGCAAACCCTACGCAGTTCATCAGTTTAGAAGAGGCAGAGCAGAGAGACCATCTTGGGAAAGAAGAAGAAAAGGCTAAGGACCAAAGAGCAAAAAGGGGCAGTGCACGCGCACTTGAAAAGCAGCAGTGCACACACGCAAGAAGGACACACGGTGGACGGTTGGGACCAGGTGGTGCACGCAAGGCGTGTGAGGCAGAGCACCGCAGGAGGCGGAGCCCTGTCTATCTCTCCTTCTTCCTGGCAATCATCTCTTCCGCGAGTTCTTCTTCCTGGCGCCTGGATCTGGAGAAGCTTCTCTGGGGCTCTTCTTCCTCGACAAGCTCTTCTTCCCTCTCCTCTGTAATCTCTTGCTGCTCTCTCCCTCTCCTCTCTGTATCTGATCTTCTGTTCAGCTAGAACCTGTTCTGAATTGAAGTTGTAATCTGAACCTCTGTATCCCATGCTGTGAAATAACCTGAGTATAAGTGTGATTGTGTGTTAATCTATCTTCCTGCACTTTGCTGCAACGAATTACTGTCTGTGTGCTCGACTCTGCCTTCTCCTTCCTTTGTTTGCTGTCGAATACTGCCTGTCCCTCTATTCTGCACTACTTGTTCTTCTTCTTCTTCTTCTACTTCTGTCTGTGTTTCTCTGTTCTGGGCGCATACTGCCTAGTGTTCTAGGAAGTACTGTCTAGATTTCTCTCTCTCTCCACTCTGTCCTTACTCTGATCTATCTAGAAACTGCTCTGTGTGTGCGATAGTACTGCTTTGATTCTAGATATTCCACCTCTTCTAGTAAATTGCACTGCCTGTTTCAGTAGTTTCTGTCTTCTTTTACCCTTTGTTTTGTAGTTGTTGTGTGATCATTCTCTCCTTCTACCCATGTTTATCCTTGATCCCTGCCTTGTTTCTTCATTGTTCTGTTTATTTTTATTTATTGCTTGATAATCTCCAAAACAATTGTGCTTGCTAAGATGTGTGAACCCAAACCTATTTAGCTTGATCCCTGTGGAAAGAACACGACAACACTCTATACTATTAAAACCTTCATATCAGATGTATCAATGATAAAGATTGGACCGGTATCCACAGTTCACTAGAGGTGTTCTCCTTAAGATAGATAACATGTTGGGTGAACAAATTACAACGGGGCAATTGACAGACTGAGGAAGCATAACAATGCAAATACTAGTCATCATGACTCCTATGAGATTTGATTGGGCATTACAACAATATAAATAGACCGTAATCCAACTGCATCTATGAATAATAATCCACCTTCAGGTTATCATCCAACCCCCCTCCAGTATTAAGTTGCAAGCAGCATATTATTGCATTAAGCAATGTGTGTAAAGTAAACAATACAATTGTTCCATGAACAAAAGATTGTTGTTTTCTCCATAGTAGCAACAGCACATCTACAACCTTAGAGATTTCTATCACTTCCCTAGATTACTAGAGGCATGATCCCACTATCGAGCATAAATACTCCCTCTTGGAGTCACAAGCATCTACTTGGCCAAGATAGCTACTAGCAACGGAGAGCATGCAAGATCACAAATAACACAGACATGATAGAATCAGTAATCAATCTGAAATGATAGAATCAATAATCAATCTGACATAGTATCTCAATATCCATTTGATCCCCGCAAACACAATATTTATGATTACAAATAGATGATCTTGATCATGAACGGAGCTCACAAGATCTAAACATGATAGCACGAAGGAGGAGAAACAACCATCTAGCTACTTCATGGACCCATAGTCCAAGGGTGAACTACTCACGCATATATAGGAGGTTAGAATGGTGATGAAGAAGACCTCCGAGATGATCTCTCCCTGCTGGCAGGGTGCCGGGAAGAGCTTCAGATCCCCCGATCTAGGGACGATGGTGTTGGTGGCTACGAACAGTTTCGTGGAGATCTGATCGGGTGTTTAGGGTTTCTACATCAGGGTGACTTTATAGGTGAAGGGGCGAGGCAGGAGGGCGCCCGGGGGGGGGCACACCTAGGGCTGGCTCCCTCCCCTTGGCTGCGCCGCCACCAGGTGTGGTCGCCTCGTGGCCCCACTTTGTTTGCCCCCCGGACTCTGTGTTCCTTTTGGTAAAATATTGACTTTGGCTTTTGTCCCGTCCAATTCCGAGAATATTTTCTTACTAGATTTTCTGAAACCAAAAATAGCAGAAAACATGCAACTGACACTATGGCATCTTGTTAATAGGTTAGTCCTAGAAAGTGTATAAAATACCTCAAAGTTTAGACAGAGCATAGCAAAGTTGATACTAAACAAGCATGGAACATCAAAAATTATAGATACATATACGACGTATCAGTACTGACAAACCTTATTTACTAAGAAGGATAAATCAAGGCATGTCAAAATCAAGTATTGTAAGGCTCCAAAAAGACTTCTGTATTGGGTATTATCTTCAGGGCCAAGAAGTGTACCGCCTGTAAGAGACAACTGCTCTATAGATGACAGAGGTGTGGGAGCAGACTTGCAGCCATGCATGCCAGCCCTGTTCAGTATATCTGTAGCATATTTTTCCCGTGTCAAGAGCAAACCATTATGTGTCCTTTTTACCTCAATACCAAGAAAATAGTGCAATTCACCTAAATCCTTGATAGCAAAATTCTCATTTAAATCTCGAAGAAGTGCAGAGATAGCATGATCATAAGAGTCAGTGACTATGATATCATCAAAATAAATAAGAACAAACATAGTGATACTTGATTTGTTGAAGAGAAATAATGAAGTATCAACCTTTGATAGTGTGAATCCAATCTCACATAGCTTAGAGACCAGCCTTGAATACCAGGCTCGAGGTGCGTGTTTTAATCCATATAGAGATTTGTCAAGTTTGTAAATATAATGCGGAGCGTGAGGATTTTAAAAACCTAGAGGTTGATTCATATAAACTTCCTCTTCCAGAACACCATGAAGAAACACGTTCTTGAGATCTAGCTGTCGTAGGCTCCATCCACGAGAGACAGAGAGAGATAAAACAATTCTAATAGTAGCAATTTTCACCACTGGGCTGCAGGTGTCCTCATAATCAATGCCATACCTTTGCTTGAAACCTTTTGCAACCAACCATGCTTTATATCTATCAATAGAGCCATATGCCTTCTTCTTTATACGATAACCCATTTATAATCAACCAAGTTTTTGTTGCTTCTTGGGGGAACAAGATGCCAAGTCTTGTTTTCAATGAGTGCATTATATTCCTCCTCCATAGCTTGACGCCAATTAGAATCATTAAGAGCTTCTGTAATTGTGTACGGTTCACCTGTAGAGGAGAGCATACTATATCTAACTGTGCCATCCGTATACTGTTTAGGATGACGTATACCTTTTTCTAGCCGAGTACGAACACCGGGTGGTGCGGGTGGTGGAGAAGCATCAGAATTTTCAACACTTCAATTTGAATCATTTGAATTTCTAGACTATCCAGAATTTGAGCTTGCAGGTTCGCCCCCACCACCACTGGCTGCAGAGGATCCTGCAGTGGAATCCAGTGTGGCAGGGGACAGTGACGGAGGACCAGGTGGGGTCTAGGACAAAGCAGCGTGTCCGTGCGTGCCAGGTGGCGTCGACGGAGTGGACGCGGGTGCGTGGTCCCCTGCGAGCGTGTGGCCGGCACGCGCCTCGGGAGGAGCCGATTCACCGCCACGACGCAGGAGGTGGCGTCGATGGAGTGGATGCGGGAGTGCGGTCCCTAGCGAGCGTGTTGCCGGCACGCGCCTCGGGAGCAGTCGATTCGCTGCTGCGGCGCAAGGGGGACCGACTCCGATTGTGCACCCCACGTGGAGATGGGACAGCAGGGGAGGCAGGATCCGCATCAGATTGGCGTGTCTCGAGATCTGCTGGGTTAGCAGAATATTCAGAGAAATCCTCTTCGTGTTCAGCGCTGCTTTCATCTTTTTCTAGAACATCTTCAACATCAGTTTCTACACTATTTTCTACATCGTTTTCAGCGGATTTTTCTTCTAGGATTGCATCTTCCTGTTGCACATTAGAAATATAAACAATAGGCACAATATGGTCAATGCAATTATGTACACTCTCATGGTAAGTGGATGTGGAAGATGGAAGAAGAAAAAATTCTTTCTTAAGAAGGGCACCGGCATTAGGATGTAAGGAGGCAAAGGAAAAACATTTTCATCAAAGACAACATCACGAGAGATATAGACACATCCTGTAGATATGTCTAGGCATTTAACACCTTTGTGAAGAGGTCTATAGCCAATAAAAACACACTGTGTAGAACAAAAAGCAAGTTTTCTTTTATTGTAGGGACGAAGATTGGGCCAACAGGCACAACCAAAAGTCCTAAGAGCGTCATAGTTGGGTGTAACATAAGGAAGACGTTCAGTGGGAGACTCAAAATCAAGGAATTTTCTAGGGAGTAAATTTATGAGAAAAGTGGCAGTGATAAAAGCTTCATCCCAAAACTTTAAAGGCATGGAAGCATTTGCAAGCAAAGCAAGACCAACTTCAACTATATGATGGTGTTTTCGTTCAGCTGAACCATTTTGTTGGTGGACATGAGGACAAGAGACATGGTCTGTGATGCCAACCTTTTGAAAGAAACCATTTAATTTCTCATATTACCTCCCCAATCGGTTTGCATAGTAATAATTTTCCTATCAAACTTGCTCTTAACATACTGATACGTTGGAAACGTATCTATAATTTTTGATACTCCATGCTTGTTTAGTATCTACTTTGCTTTACTTGTCCACACTTTGAGGTGATTTTTACATGTTTTCTGGTACTAAACTACTAACAAGTTGCAACATTGACAGATGTCTGTTTTCTGCTGTTTTTGGTTTTAGAAAAGTTAGTAAAGAAATATTCTCAGAATTGGACGGGACAAACGACAAAGTCAATTACTTTCCGTGGAGAACAAGAAGTCTAGAGGGGAGCCGGAGGGGCCAGCCAGGGGGGCCAGACCCACCCCAGGCGCGGGTGGGCCCAGCTCCGTGCCTGGCTAGGGTTTGGGCACCCTGGCCGCCTACTCGGCCTCCCCCTTCGCCTATAAGAAGCCCCCGATGCAGAAACCCTGAGTACCCGATCAAATATCCACGAAACCGTCTGTAGCCGCCACCATCATCCCTAGATCGGGGGATCTAAATTTCTTCCCGACACCCTGCCGGAGGGGAGATCATCCTGGAGGCCTTCTCTCCGGTATGATGCGTGAGTAGTTCCACCTTGGACTATGGGTCCATGTACTATCTAGATGGTTGTATCTCCTCCTTTGTGCTTTCATGTATAGATCTTGTGAGCTCAGTTCATGATCAAGATCTAATCTATTTGTAATCATGAATGTTGTGTTTGCGGGGACCCGATGGATATTGAGATTATTATGTTGGTTTGATTAATGGTTTTGTCTTTATGATTCTATCATGTCTGTGTTGTTTGTGATCTTGCATGCTCTCCGTTGTTAGTAGCTATCTTGGCCAAGTAGTTGCTAGTGACTCCAAGAGGGGGTATTTATGCTTGATAGTGGGTTCATGCCTCTAGTTTCCAAGGGAAGTGACAGCAATATCTTCGGTTGTAGATGTGTTGTTGCTACTAGGGGTAAAACAACGGTCTCTTGTTCATGGAACATGTGGACTATTTACCTTACACACTATGCTTAAAGCAGTTGTCTGTTGCTTGCAACTTAATACTGGAGGGGGTTCGGATGATAACCTGAAGGTGGACTTCTAGTCATAGATGCAGTTGGATGGCGGTCTATGTATTTGGTTGTATTGCCCAATTGAATCTCATAGGATCTTTCTGACTAGTACTTGCATTGTTATGCCTTGCTCAGTTCCTGTCAATTGCCCTGCTGTAATTTGTTTATCCTTCATGCCATGTTGTTTATCTAAGGAGAGCACCTCTAGTGAACTATGGACCCCGGTCCAATCTTTACCATTGATTCATATTCCACTGCTACTTGTTTACTTGCTGCAAACCATTGCCTTCCACACCATACGTTTAATCTTTTGTTACAACAACCGGTGAGATTGACAACCTCACTGTTAGTTGGGGCAAAGTCTTGAGTTTCTATTGTGCAGGTCTCCGCGTTGCTTGCAACACCTGTGTGATGTTTCCTTCCTCCTACTGGTTCGATAACCTCGGTTTCTTACTGAGGGAAAACTTGCTGTTGTACTGCTTCATACCTTGCTCTTGGGGTTCCCAACTGGCTCACATAAGCTGTGCAAGCCACCAAGCTTTTCTGGCACCGTTGCCGGGGAGGCTTAGGATGTCTTCACTAGGGCGGTCCTTCACTTCCTTTCCCTTTACTTGGTTTTTAGTTTGCTTTGTTTCTTTTGCTTGGTTTTGTTTGCCTCTTTTCAAAAAAACTCAAAAAAATTAGTTTGGTTTGGTTTGCTTGCTTTATTCAAAAACCCCAAAAAATTAGTTCCTGCTCTAGTTGCTGCTGCTGTTTTTGGCTTGCCCACCTTTGCCAAAATGAACTCTGCTGAGAACACCAAGTTTTGTGACTTCACTAGCACCAACAACAATGATTTCCTTAGCACTCCTATTGCTCCACCTACTCCTGATGCTACCTTTTATGAAATTAAGCCTGCTTTGTTGAATCTTGTGATGAGAGAGCAATTTTCTGGTGCTGGTTCTGATGATCCTGCTGCCCATCTCAATAGCTTTGTTGAACTTTGTGAGATGCAAAAGTATAAGGATGTAGATGGAGATATTATTAAGCTCAAGCCTTTTCCTTTCTCCTTGAGAGGAAAAGCTAAAGAATGGTTGCTTTCTTTGCCTAAAAATAGTATTGATTCTTGCACTAAGTGCAAAGATGCTTCTATTGGAAAGTACTATCCTCCTGCTAAGATTATATCTATGAGAAGTGATATTATGAAATTTAAACAACTTGATAGTGAACATGTTGCTCCAGCTTGGGAAAGAATGAAGTCTTTGGTTAAAAATTGCCCTACTCATGGACTCACTGCTTGGATGATTATCCAGAATTTTTATGCAGGTTTGAACTTCTCCTCAAGAAATCTGTTGGATTCAGCTGCTGGAGGTACTTTTATGGGCCTCACTTTGGGTGCTGCAATAAGGCTCCTTGATAATATGATGGTTAACTACTATGAATGGCATGTTGAGAGAGGTCCACATGGTAAGAAGGTAAATTCCGTTGAGGAAACTTCCTCTTTGAGTGAAAAGATTGATGTTATTATGGCTATGCTTGTTAATGGGAAAGCTCTTGTAGATCCTAATAGTGTTCCCTTAGCCTCTTTGGTTGCTCAAGAAGAGCAAGTTGATGTGAACTTCATTAGAAACAACAATTTCAACAACAATGCCTATAGGAACAATTTTGGTAGTAACAACAATTATATGCCTTATCCTCCTAATAATGGCAATTCCTATGGAAGCTCTTACAATAATGCTAGAAGTGCCCCCTCTGAACTTGAAGTCATGCTCAAAGACTTTATTAGCAAGGAAACCACTTTCAATAAGACTATAGAGGAAAAGATTTTAACTATTGAGAAAAATATATCCTCTTTGTCTGAAGCTCAGTCTTCCTTGATTAATAAAATGGCTGCTAAACCTAAAACCATGGAAAACACCTTTGGTGTTGCTCATGCCATACAAGTTACTATTGATGAAAATGTTAGGCTGTTAGCTCAACTTCATGCTAAGTGGGAAAGGTAAGCTGAAATTGATAGAAACAATAGTGTGTGCACTATCACCACTAAACCACAAGTAGTCCCTATTCCTACTCCTACTATGCCTAAGCCTATTGAGCCTACTACTAATTATGCTAAGTTTGATTTTGATATTGATGGTTGCAATATTTCTGAAGTGATTATGTTCTTGCAAAAGCTTGCTAGAAGTCCTGATGCTAGTGATATGCATGTTTCTTTCACTAAACATATTACAGATGCTCTTGTGAAAATTAAGGAAGAGAAGCTAAAAGATTGTTATTTAGATGTCCCACTCAATGATAATGCTAAGAAGAAACTCATGGGGAGTATTAATGATGTTCTCATCATGGTTAACAATGCTTATGTCCCTATTGATTTCTGTGTTTTGGATGTTGAATACAATGCTTCTTGTCCTATTACTTTGGGAAGACCTTTTCTTAGAACAGTTGGTGCCATCATTGATATGAAAGGAGGAACCATTAAATATCATTTTCCATTCAAGAAAGGTATTGAACACTTCCCTATGAGGAGAGAGAAGTTGTTTTTGCTCCTCCTTTGAAAACAAGATTTCATGTTAATGCTTCTTCATTTGAAAATACTTGATTCTTCTTGCTTCTTGTGCCTAACTTAAAGGCGTTAAAGAAAAGTACTTGTTGGGAGATAACCCAAGAGTTTCCTTGAGTCTTGGAAGTTATTACTTCAGTAATGACCTTTCCTTATCCTTTTTGTTTGCTTTTGTGCCAAGAATGACCTCTAATGAGAGGGAAGTAAGATTTGGGGAGTTGCTGTCCCGAAACAGATTTTTGTCCTCCACAAAAAAAATTCATGAGGCGTCTCTCTAACTCAGATTGAGCTCCAAATTTACGAATGAATCTCACAGTATGTTAGCTAACTTTCATTAGTTCAAAACTTTTTTATTTGAGCAACATAAGATGTTCGAAAAAATCGGTTTCTGCCTGCTGGTCTGTTTTGACAGATTTTTGCCATTATTTCCATTTGCTTCTTATTGATTCCTTTTTGAGTTCTCTTTAGGTAAATTGAGCTTTTTGAAGGAGTTACTACAGTAGCTTGTGTTTTTAGTGAAAAGCTTTGCTGTTCCAAAGCTTTGCCATAGGTATAATATCTTTTTAATACACTAATGTTGCTAATGAACATTGTGTGAAGTTTTGTATGAAGGAAAAAATTCAGGTGTAGAGAGAGAATGATGCAATGAGATGAAGAATGGACAAAAGCTCAAGCTTGGGGATGCCACCATGGTGTCATCCCAAGAAATATCCAAGAGGTACAAGCGTCAAAGCTTGGGGATGCACAAGGCATCTCCTTCTTCATCAATAAAAAGCTCAGGTCTGTCTAGACACTTCGTATTTATTGTTTCATGCAAATGTTGTGTTGTTCTTGGAGCGTCTTAGTTTTCATTTTCTTTGCTTAGGTTGTTTAGTTTGCTTGAATAAAGTAGTTTGTGCCCCCGTTCTCGCTGTGTTGTTTTGCAAATAAGTTGCTTGGTGTTGGAAAGGTGTAGTAAGTTCTTGATTGAAGTGCAAGAGGAGCTTGCATTGACTGTGACTTAGACTTTAGCATGACATGCTAGGTGTTATTTTAGCATTATGCTTAGTGATTATTGTTGTATCATATCTTGTTACAAACAATTGGGATTGCTTAGTGTGCCTAGAAGTAATTATCGGTTGTTTTAGCATGAAAAAGCATAGTATTGTGGTATTCTGTTGTGATGCTTTGCTTGGGTTTACTTGGCACATGCTCACACCATGTTATGACTCTCACAAGTCACCATTATCCTCTATTATCATTTAGTCCTTGACTTGTATTACCACTCTTTGCTTTGACTAGTATGATTTGTTGCACTTCATGATTTTGGCCATTATTGCTCTCTTAGTTGGTTGCTCCCAGTCTTTTGCTAGCCTCCACTTGTATGAGTAAGTTCTACTCATGCTTCCAACACCCAAGAAACCATGTTTTCCAAAGTGTCCACTATAAAATCCTATGCATGGTGTGTTACACCATTCCATATATATTCTTGTTTTCAACTATCTTCCAATTAAAAACTATTTTGTTATGTGAAAACTTAGTGATTAAAGCCCTCACGAACTTGATGGCACACTTTATTCTTTTCCCCTAATAAACTTGAACCATTGTGACAACTTTGTTGTATATGCTTGCACTTATAAGTTGGAATTAGCATAACCATGTTGTCACGGGGAACGTTTTCAACATTGCACTTGTACTCTGTACTCAGTTGATATCATGTTCTTTTGTCTATGGATGTCACCGGTGTGAAATAAAGAGGGAATTTGTAAGTCCATGGAGTTTGTATCCTGTGTTAGAGAAACGCCTCGGCCGCTAGCCTAAGCCATTCGCAATCATGGTGGAAACTTGCAGCGTCACCATAATGATCTATCTATGAAGCATCCTCAATAAAAAGCTATGCATATGGTAAATAAAAAGATTGCTGAGATGCTCATTGTCTGCTTGCCTTGTCATTTTGGTTATGGGAAAGCTCCTGTACCATGTGCAAGGGGTACCCCGTTGGCAGTTCTCAATGATATGCAAATACTTACAATGACAAGAACTTACCTGGACCCAAAGTTGAGTATGCATGAGGTGTGGCCCTCGTATTCAAGGGACTTGAGATTGCCAACTTATACTTCGTCAAGTGACGACTGTCTACGCACAGCCTATTGGGAACCCCAAGAGCAAGGTGTGAAGTAGCAAGAAGCAAGTTTTCCCTCAGTTGAGACCGAGGTTATCGAACCAGAAGGAGGAAGGAAACATGACACAGGTGTTGCAAGCAACGCGAAGACCTGCACAACACAAACTCAAGACTTTTCCTCAACGAACAGTGAGGTTGTCAAGCTCTCCGGTTTGATGTAACAAAGGATTAAACGTATTGTGTGGAAGGTAATGGTTTGCAGCAAGTAAACAAGTAACAGTGGAAGATGTATCAATGGTAAATATTGGACCGGGGTTCATAGTTCACTAGAGGTGCTCTCCTTAGATAAACAACATGGCATGAAGGGTAAACAAATTACAGCAGGGCAATTGACAGGAACTGAGCAAGGCATAACAATGCAATTACTAGTTAGAAAGATCCTATGAGGTTGATTGGGCAATACAACAAGATACATATAACGCCATCCAACTGCATCTATGACTAGAAGTCAACCTTCAGGTTATCATCCGAACCCCCTCTAGTATTAAGTTGCAAGTAACAGACAACTGCTTTAAGCAAAGTGTGTAAGGTAAACAGTCCACATGTTCCATGAAAAAGAGACCGTTGTTTTCTCCCTAGTGGCAACAACACATCTACAACCGAAGAGATTATTGTCACTTCCCTTGGAAACTAGAGGCATGAACCCACTATCGAGCATAAATACCCCCTCTTGGAGTCACTAGCAATTACTTGGCCAAGATAGATATTAACAATGGAGAGCATGCAAGATCACAAACAACACAGACATGATAGAATCATAAATACAAAACCATTAATCAAACCAACATAATAATCTCAATATCCATCGGATCCCCACAAACACAACATGCATGATTACAAATAGATTAGGTCTTGATCATGAACGAAGCTCACAAGATCTATACATGAAAGCACAAAGGAGGAGATACAACCATCTAGCTACTACATGGACCCATAGTCCAAGGTGGAACTACTCACGCATCATATCGGAGAGAAGGCCTCCGGGATGATCTCCCCTCCGGCAGGGTGCCGGGAAGAACTTCAGATCCCCCCGATCTAGGGACGATGGTGGCGGCGGCTACAGATGGTTTCGTGGATACTTGATCGGGTACTCAGGGTTTCTGCATCTGGGGCTTCTTATAGGCAAGGGGAAGACCGAGGAGGCGGTCAGGGGTGGAAAACCCTAGCCAGGCGTGGGGCTGGGCCCACCCACGCCTGGGGTGGGTTTGGCCCCCCTGGCTGCCCCCTCCGGCTCTCTCCTCTGGACTTCTTGTTCCCCATGGAAAGTAATTGAATTTTTCCTTTGTCCCGTCCAATTCCGAGAATCTTTCTTTACTAAATTTTCTGAAACCAAAAACAGCAGAAAACATGCATCTGGCACTGTTGCAACTTGTTAATAGGTTAGTACTAGAAAAAGATGTAAAAAACACCTCAAACTATGGACAAGTAAAGCAAAGTAGATACTAAACAAGCATGGAGCAGCAAAAATTATAGATACGTTTCCAACGTATCATCAAGCATATACTCCAGCTTTGCCACTTTACCACTTCAAGATGCTTATGATAGGGGCAATGAGGGCTGAAAGCTAACAAGTACCATAATTTTTGGAGGCTCTTTTTGAAACTTGTAATCCATGCTTCCTTTACAAAAAGGCCTTTATTCCACCATTATTGAGTCTCCACCTTCTACCTTTAGGCGCCATTAAGAGAGCATAGTTGTCATTCTGTGTGCAGTGTTCCAAAGCTTATTAATTGAGGCATATTGTGATATTACTTGTTCTTGTGCTATTTGTTTCTAGTCACCCTTGTGAACTTTGTAGGTGTCCTATGCATATATTTGCTACTCTATGAGGGACAAGCTGATTGCCGCTATGGTATGTTTTATGCATGTGAAACAAACAAACGTTTTTTAATGCATGTTATTCATGATCTTTGTTTGTAGCTTGTCATGTTGCATGCATAGTTACTATGTCCTATTGTTAAAACTCCATCTTTCATGCATATGTTTAGAGTTCTTTGATCCCAGCTTTCAATGCTTGCAAATGGTTGGATATTTATTGTGAGGGTGCATGTCACCTTAAAAATTATTCTGTTTATCACTTACCTACAGGACGAGCAGGATCTAAGCTTGGGGATGCTGATACATTGGAAACGTATCTATAATTTTTGATGCTCCATGCTTGTTTAGTATCTACTTTGCTTTACTTGTCCACACTTTGAGGTATTTTTACATGTTTTCTCGTACTAACCTACTAACAAGTTGCAGCAGTGCCAAATGCCTGTTTTCTGCTGTTTTTGGTTTCAGAAAAGTTAGTAAAGAAATATTCTCGGAGTTGGACGGGACAAACGACAAAGTCAATTACTTTCTGTGGGGAACAAGAAGTCCAGAGGGGAGCCGGAGGGGCCAGCCAGGGGGGCCAAACCCACCCCAGGCGCGGGTGGGCCTAGCCCCGCGTCTGGCTAGGATCTGGGCACCCTGGCCGCCTCCTCGGCCTCCCCCTTCGCCTATCAGAATCCCCCGATGCAAAAACCCTGAGTACCCGATCAAATATCCACGAAACCGTCTGTAGCCGCTGCCACCATCGTCCCTAGATCGGGGGGATCTAAAGTTCTTCCCGGCACCCTACCGGAGGGGAGATCATCCCGGAGGCCTTCTCTCCGGTATGATGCGTGAGTAGTTCCACCTTGGACTATGGGTCCATGTAGTAGCTAGATGGTTGTATCTCCTCCTTTGTGCTTTCATGTATAGATCTTGTGATCTCCGTTCATGATCAAGATCTAATCTATTTGTAATCATGCATGTTGTGTTTGCGGGGATCCGATGGATATTGAGATTATTATGTTGGTTTGATTAATGGTTTTGTCTTTATGATTCTATCATGTTTGTGTTGTTTGTGATCTTGCATGCTCTCCGTTGTTAGTAGCTATCTTGGCCAAGTAGTTGCTAGTGACTCCAAGAGGGGGTATTTATGCTCGATAGTGGGTTCATGCCTCTAGTTTCCAAGGGAAGTGACAATAATATCTTCGGTTATAGATGTGTTATTGCTACTAGGGAGAAAACAACGGTCTCTTTTTCATGGAACATGTGGACTGTTTACCTTACACACTTTGCTTAAAGCAGTTGTCTGTTGCTTGCAACTTAATACTGGAGGGGGTCGGATGATAACCTAAAGGTGGACTTCTAATCATAGATGTAGTTAGATGGCGGTCTATGTATTTTGTTGTATTGCCCAATCGAATCTCATAGGATCTTTCTGACTAGTAATTGCATTGTTATGCCTTGCTCAGTTCCTGTCAATTGCCCTGCTGTAATTTGTTTACCCTTCATGCCCTGTTGTTTATCTAAGGAGAACACCTCTAGTGAACTATGGACCCCGGTCCAATCTTTACCATTGATTCATCTTCCACTTCTACTTGTTTACTTGCTGCAAACCACTGCCTTCCACACCATACGTTTAATCCTTTGTTACAGCAACTGGTGAGATTGACAACCTCACTGTTTGTTGGGGCAAAGTCTTGAGTTTGTGTTGTGCAGGTCTCCGCGTTGCTTGCAACACCTGTGTGACGTTTCCTTCCTCCTACTGGTTCGATAACATCGGTTTCTTACTAAGGGAAAACTTGCTGCTGTACTGCTTCATACCTTGCTCTTGGGGTTCCCAACAGGCTCACATAAGTTGTGCAAGCCATCACATACTGCTGATAATTAAGAAAGGCTTGATAAACATCAGAACGCTTCTTAAGAAAATATATCCAAGTAAATTTACTTAAATCATCGATAAAGCTTACATAATATGCATGTTTCCCCACAGAGAGAGGGACAGGATCCCATACATCAGAGAATACTTGCTCCAAGGGAGCTGTGGAGACACTAGAGGACATAGGATATGGAAACTGATGACTCTTAGCTAACTGACAAGAATCACAAACATATGGAGTACTCTCTAGGGTGTATGCTATTTTATTTCTCCTAAGAACTTGCTGAACCACAAATGAAGATGGATGTCCTAAACAGTTATGCCATGTAGAGGCTTACAGCTTTATTGATACGAAGACATGCTTGGCGGTCTCATGGAACATGGGCACCAAAGGATAGAGACCACCCCAGCAGGGGCCTCTAAACAAAACTCTTCATGTTGCTTGGTCCTTGATTAAAAATAATAAAGGATGAAACTCAATAAAGACATGATTATCAAGGATAAATCGATGAACAGATAATAGATTTTTGGATGCACTGCGAACATGGAGGATATTTTTAAGATCAAAGGAACCATGAGGAGTGCGCAAAATTGAATTACCAATGTGACTAATGTTCATACTTGTGCCTTTAGTAGTGCATACCCTGTCTTGCCCATGATACTTGTTGGCAATGAGGAGCTTGTTTAGCTCGCTAGTGATGTGATCGGTTGCCCCTATGTCAGTGTACCAGTTTGTATCAACACCATATGAGGCAAGATGTGCCCCTTCCCACCATCATATTTGTTCTTCTTATCATCTGAGTAGCACCACCAACACTCACTGGCGGGATGGCCATGTTTCTTGCAAATATGACAGTCAGTGTCAACGTACTTGGTGGGTGTACGATCAGGGAGACGTCCACCACCATCAGGGAGATGGTAGCAGTCACCCCCACCATCATCTCGGCGCCTGTCATGACGTTCATCACGGCGGTCACCTCGGTGCTCATCATGGCGCCATTATCCACGGTCATCATCGCTGTCATGGTAGTAGCCACCACCTCCACCTCCACGGTATGCACCATGATCAAGGTTGCGGCCATGAGGGGGAGGGCTGTGGCCACGATGGGGCGGGGTGTGACCACGGTCGGTGGAGTACGGCCACGTGGGCGCTCAGCACCATGGCGAGCAAGGTTTTCCGAGGACACAAATTCTCCGTTTCCTTCAACTCCATTGCGCATATCATAAGAACACAACTGCTCATAGAAATCATCAAGAGTAGTACCAGAATTTCCATTAACAGAAGTGATCAAAGCATTGTATTCACCCTTATCAATACCATGCAGCAAGTAACCAAGCATCTCATCCTCTTCAATAGGTTTACCAAGGGCTGAGAGTTACGAGGCAAAACCTTTCATCTTGGTGTAGTAGGTGTTGGCTGTCATGGAGAGATTCTTTGTGTCATTGAGTTTCTCACGAAGATGTTGGGCCTTGGTGCGTGAAGCCATCTTGAACATGGCATTGATAGCCGACCATGCTTCAGCAGTAGATCTCACATCAAGGAGGTGCGACAAGATTCTGGTGATAGTGTGTTAAGGAGAAACCGAAGCACCTGCTGGTCACGGGAAAGCCACGTAACATACGTAGGATTCTCGACCTGAACCTTGTTCTTCTCTGAGTCTTCAGCTTCCATAGTCTTGGCAGGGGCAACGTCGGTGCCTTCAAGAAGTGCCATGACATTGGCACCACGAAAAGCAGGGAACATGAGGGCTTTCCACAGCAAAAAGTTACTACGAGTTAGCTGCCGCGCGGGGGGAGCACCGAGGGAAGCGGCCAACGCCGAGCTTGAACTATAGGAACTCATGGAAGCGGAAGATCGGATCGATCTGGGGGGTTTTGGTGTTGGGTTTTTCGGATCAGCAGAAGTGCGTGATCGTATGTGGGGTTTTGGGATCGGCAACGAGGCACGATCGAATGTGGGTTTTGGGATCGGCAGAAGGACACAATCGGATGCGGGTGTTTCTAGGTTGTCTAGATCGGATCAAAGAACACGATCGGGAGTTGTTTTTTGGGTTTTCTAAGGCCGGGAATTGAACCAGGCTGGGTTTTTGGTGTTGGTTGTAGGCAGCGACATCTCAATGAGCGACGGCGGCAGGGTTGTTTGGGCGGCGGCGGCTTCAGGAGCGGTGGCGGCGGCGAGGTGTCGAGAGCTAGATGTCGGGGAAGAGTCGCTTTGATACCATATCGAAAGTTTTTGGTTGAACAAGTGGGTTCGTCTCCCCTCGGTTATGTGTTAATATAGGGGCCACACATGGGCCAAAGTTGTACAAAAGGAGGACTCCAATACACAAACGTATAGGATCCTAAAACATGAAATAAAGGGAGTACTACATATTCTAACATATGGGTCAACCCAAGGGATACAAACATCAACCAACGAAAAATAAAAATCATATACCACTAAGCATCTTATAGTCTACTAATATGCCGCCATCCAGCTTGAGAGAAGATATCATGTGCGAGACCGTCACCAGATGATTTTATCCAATAACGATAGCATCTCGCTGGTCTGGTGGGAAGAGATAACCCATAGCCGCACCCAATAAGCCATCATATAACCTGCAGAAAATTAAAAAAAATTATCTTGTAGAAAATTATATCATTTTGGCATTTCCAAATTGACCAACATAAGGCTAAAACTCTTGGCTTAGAAAGTCTGTTTGATCAATTTTCAAACATATTTGTGATATTAGACTATTAGCTGAAAATTACAAATAATATTGGCAATGCGCCAAATAATACTAACAAAAGTACAAGACATAAATAGATGCTCGATAGTTCACCCCACATAATTCCTTTTTGCTAAATTATCTTTGTGAATATAATTTATTTTAAGAAACCACATGAATATTTTTTATCTTTAGAGCTATTTTCAACTTCCATCGGCATATTCCACAAAAATACGTATGGCCATTCATAAGATTCTCATACATAGATTTAACTGTGAATATTCCTGAAAAAGTTAGTTTTCGCATAAATCTATTAGGTTTTTATAGCTGTACCATGTACCATCGTTAGCAGTTGGCATAAGTGCAACCAGGCTGCCCACTTATAGTCGGTTAGTAACTCTTCTGAATCCAATATTCAGCGGTACTTGAGCCAAAACATTTGCAATAGTTATATTTTTCCCTTCGCACAGTGTTATATAGAGATAGATATTGGTTAGCTAAAGATGACTCGCCAAGCCACACATCTTTCCAAAATCTTGTTGATGAGTCGTCACCAATTTTCAAGTGACCCCTACTAAAGAAGTCATCATTCACCCGCATGATACCTTTCTGAAAAGGTAAATCAATGGGCTTTGCTTTAACTTCGGATAATGTATTTTGATTGATATACTTATTATGCAACAGTTTCTGCCACATCCCCTCTTTGCTAAGTTATTTAAAAAGCCACGTAGTATTTTTTTAGCTCCAATACCTCAATGCCAAGACCTCCTTGATCTTTTGGTCGACCGATAATATTTCACTTAGTCAACCTATATTTGCTTTTATTCTCATCACTTTGCTAAAATAAATGAGATCTATAAAAGTCTAGTATTTTCCTCACTCCTCTCAGAATCTCAAGGAAAGACAACGTAAACATATATAGAGTATTTAAAACAGAATTAATAAGGACCAAACGATCACCGTGTGATAATAATTTTACCTTCCAACAACCTAACTTTCCTTTGAAGCGAGTTTCCACTAGGTACCAATTTGAATTCTTAAGTTTTATGTAATGATGGGTCAGCAAAAAAATTCTTACGTACTGTTGTTTTCTTCTTTTGCCTTTCCAAAAAAAAAAACGCTTATGTGGAAATCAATTTTGAGACAGAAAGTTGCTCGAAATTTTTATATTCACACTTTTCTTTAAGTCGTGTTTTATAAACAAAATGGTATCATTCGCATATTATAAAATTGAGGCTCCCCTCAACTAAATGAGGGATCAAGCCTATGGTCTATCCATCATTTTTTGCTCGTGCAAAAAGAATAGTCAACGTATCTGCAATAATATTAAAAATTAGGGAAGGGGTGCTCTCTATCTCGGTCATTTCTTGGTTTGGAAAAAATGATCAATATCATCATTTGTCTTTATAGTGACACTGCCTCTTTGTAAAAACTGTGTAATGAACCTAGCAAATCCTTTGAGACCAGCTGCTGGGCCCATTTTTCATTGATTCTTAGGAGACTCTTAGCACGTGCATGTGAACGTGCACATGTGCGCCGCCAGATGGCAGCTTGACCAGACAATCACTCGTCCGGTATCACCAATTGACAGCACAAAGTAAAAATTGAGGCAAGATCTGGCGATGATGGGTTGGAAATAATGTTTTGCTGCAGCCTGCAGGGGTTTGTCTGGTTTCAGGTTCATGCATGATGCCAGGATGTTGGGTCAAGGAGATGAAGGAGCAGGAGACCAAAACCACCACTACAACTAATCCATTAGTAATTTAGTATCAGCAGTTGCAGCAAGAGAGGACGTTTGTTTTGTTGCGCTTGGATCAGGATCCATGAGTGCTGCAATCTGAAGCTGCTGGCGTGGCGTACATGGGTTCTTCCGGTGCTAAAAGGCACCGGATACCATGGATTGTGGAGACGCTGCGATTACATAAGGCTCTCACCATAGGGGCAGGAGATAAAAGAAAACCTAGTACTACGTGCTTACATGTCTTCCGCATTTCTTTTTCAGTTAAGGGCGCAGCAAACAGAAAGGATGCATCGGTCCAGTGTTAAACTGATGACATCCACGGCGGAAAGATGCAGAGCTTTTACAAGCGGGAATTGTGCACATGTACGCATGATCAGGCAAACAGAAATCAGGCTAAACAGCTGGAGGCCGCACCGAGAAACAGCGGATAAGATAGCTTACTTAGAGCAACTCTAGCAGACCCTTTAAAAAGATGGAATCAGAAAAATAATTGTTATTTTCTGGTTTTATTCGCGAAAATTGGCCAGACTAAAACCATATAGCCCCTGAATCAGAAAATTTTTAGGGGGGGGGGGGGGGGCAAAAAATGCCCCTCGAAACCACATATTCGTAGGTTTCGACCGCGACCTGGAGGCGATCCGTATCGCTGCGAATCGTTGGCGGGAGGGACATTTCAACTCGTTCCCCTCCCTTTCACGGCCACCCGTCGTCGTCGCCGCCGAGCGCCGCCGTCGACTCAGGCCCCGGCAGAAAAATTCCTCCCATCTGAAATGGATCGTATGGGCACCTAGAGGGGGGGGGGGTGAATAGGTGCTAACCAATTTTTAATACTTTTTTAATTTTAGGCTTGACACAAAGTAAATTCTCTAGATATGCAACTACGAGAATTTTCATATATGCAACCCTAACTACTAAGCACGTAGAGAGAGCGAGGAAATCGTAGTGGAGCACGCGGAGACACAGAGATTTATTTTACCGCGGTTCCTTCCTTGTTAGGGGAAGTACATCTGCGTTGAAGGGGTGGGCGGTTCTAAGACCACCACGCCACAATAGGCCTCACCCTATTCTCCGATGGATCTCGCCACGAGAGGCCTGATCCACCTTCTCCACTATTGGATCCCTTCGAGGCGGGAACCTGTGCCTTTTACAACACTATCGGGGCACACATCCACAACCGAATTGGGGGCTCCCGAGATGACAACAAGCTGCCACAAGCACAAAGTTTATCAATATAAACAAAAACAAGGATCTAGGTATTTGCAAGAAATACTAGATCGGTGGTTCTCCAAATAAATGGAGAGGAGATGAAGCGCTTGATTGCTGATGATGAAGATCGAGTTCTCCTCCTTCGATTCCCCAAGGGACGGGGCCTTTGGATGGATCTAGGTGGAGCTCTCTTGGAAGAAGGTTGCAGATCAGATCTCGTCTTTTTCGAATAAATCAAGAGATCTGGCAGGAGGGGGAAGGCTGGCTTAAATACCCCCTCCCCAGATCTGGCCGTTGAGCAACTTTGGGGGTGGATTATCCGCCCCCATGGGGAAACTCCGCCCCAAGGGCGGATTTTCCGGGGGAAACTCCGCCCCCTCTTTAGGGCTGGCGCCTGCGTGACTTGGTGAAGATCTTGGGGGGGGGCGGATAATCCGGTCCCCTCCTGGGGCGGATTATCCGGCAAGGCCGGAAAGTCTGGCCAACACTCCGCCCCCTCTCTGGGGCTTGCGCCTTGGCGGTGAGCAAGGGGGGCGGACAATCCGGCCCCCCTAGGGGCGGATTATCCGGCGGGGCCGGAAAATCCGGCCAAAACTCCGCCCCCTTCTGGGGCTTGCGCCTGCTAGGGAAGAGGGAGGGGCGGATTATCCGGCCCCTAAAGGCAGAATCCTTCTCCCTTTTTCTCAGAGAGAGCTACAACAGTTCAACACACATCAAATAATCCTTGATATTGTTATCTAACACACAAAACACTAGGGATTATAAAATGTTCTTTCAATCTCCCCCTTTTTGGTGTTAGATGACAATATTAGGATTTGCAATGAAACCGGCTAATGCCACCTTAAAAACTGAAAGACGCTCCCCCTAGATGTGTGCATATTTACAATTTGCGTTTGAATACAAATACACACACTAGAGAGAACATAACTTTTCATAGCAACGATAATTGAAACAAGGTGGGTTGGGAAACAAGGTCATACCACCAGGATGTGATTATAGCCAAAGAATATAATTAGCTTGATAGCCTCCAAGCACATCCCAACAATACCAACAATATTGATGCATACATTAGATAGACCCATGATTCCATATGCCATCAAATATGCTCCATTGATAAATCCAGAATTCCATGAGATCCACATATAGTACCAAACATAGTGGAGCACGACATAGTCTTACATAATCAAACACAAATAGCAAATAAGTTCACGCTAAAAAGGCACAAGCAAGCAAATAAAACGACTGAAAGATAGATGCTTGCGCCCGACCCTTGCAAATCCACGAGACCTAATAGAACTACTTCTCCCCCTTTGGCATCAAAACGCCAAAAAGGAAGAATAGAGATGTTAACGCCCCTGAAGATCACTCCTCCTCATCCTCGTCGTAGTCATTCTCGTCCCCTTCCTCTTCATCATACTCATCATCATCGTCATCAGCTGGAGGAGTGGGTGCCCTCGGTGGTGGAGGAAAGAGGCAACTCTCTAGCTCGCCATAGTTGATACTGGAAGTGTTCCACTGAGCATACGGTTCCGGAGCAGTGGGAGGAGGTGGATGGCCAGTGGCACCTGAGACATGGTGGAGAATAAGCTGCTGCGTGTGATCCCTCTCATGATCCCTGCGGTACGCCTCATATTGGCCCTTGTGAGTGTCAATGCCCATGCAAAGAATGTGCCGCTAGAACCAAATGAGCTTCTTAACCTCGCGTGCCATTGGGGACACCGTGGAATGACGACCACTAGCTCGTGCATCACGCATGAAGGACTCCGGGGCAGTGGAAGGGTGATGGGTCTTCTGAGCCTTGTTGTAGTTTTTCTTGGGCTTGTGAACCCCGTCCAGAGCAGTGCAAAATCCTCATGGGGCAACATATGCTTGATGAGCATCATAATGAAAGGAGCATAAGGAATAGAGAGCCTGTTGATCATAGCATCCGTCATCTCATGATATATGTAGTCCGTGACATCCAGTTTGTAACCTGTAGCTGAACCAGAGTTGGCGGCACACTCGTGAGCAAAAGCAAGTAGAGGAACCAAGTGGCCACGGATCTTGTCATTGTTGCCACCACTAGGAGCGATGCAGTCCCTAAATATGCCAACAAGGGAGGCATACAAGGGAGAGAGTCCAGCGAAAGTACCAGCAATACCATCAGACGAAAGGCAAGGTGCGAGCACAGTGTCCTTGGATGGCTTTAGTGGAGAAATGATGCGGTGACCAAAGGGAGTGTCACGACCATGGAATGCATAACCAAGAACCTGCCCAAAGGTGCGAAAGTCTGACTGAATCATTGTGGTCCCGGTCATCCACTTCATAGTGCGGTGCTCATCACCACAAATCACAAGTGTCGAGAAAAACTGCCGCACCACGGAAGAGTCAAAGTTGCATTGAATAGTCATAAGGTGGTGGAGCCCCATCTTGTTGGTCACATCCAATGCCTCAAGGAGCCTTGCCTTGGATTGAGCCTCAGTCAAGTTGATGGGGTGCATAGGGCGAATCCTGAGGGTGGCATACACATCATCATGGATAGCCCGAAAGTGGGCATTCCAAAACATAGAGTCCTCGGGGGGACCATCACTGTCAGCCTCATCATAGTAGTCTGGCTGGCGAATGGTGGCATACTGAATACTGTCCATAGTCTTGTAATTGGGCCGAGACTGTTTGCCCTTGCGAGATGCGGTCCTCTTAGTTTTCTTACTTGCCTCTGCCATCCGTTCAACCTCTCTTGCTGCTCTGCTGACCTCGGTTTCGTCAATGAACTTCCCTTCTACAGTAGGCTTGAGATAACGGGCACGTGAACGGCGGGAGAAGGTCTTGGTCGGCTTGGAACCACTTGTGAAAAGCATTAGAGGGATAGCATGGAGATAAGCATACACACAAGTCCAGGAGAAAACAAGGAGAAAGAGTAGCAAAGCAACCCATATCCAATGATGTGTATTGCAGGAGCAGGGCCAAAACAGACTAGAGGTCAATCTCCAGGCCGGATTATCCGACCCTGGCAGGGGCGGATAATCCGCCCCCGCGAAAATTTTCTGGATTGGCCCAGATCTACCATGGCAAAACAGATCAGGCACTAGGGTTGCAATTCTACTGATTTTAGCATGTAAGGAATAACACCAAGAATCTTCTACAACGAGATTTCCACCAAATAAAATGCATCCCATACAAAAGGAGAGAGATGAGGGAGTTACCCTCACTCATTGGAGGAAAATCACGGAGGAGAAGATACCCGGAGGCGAGGTGAAGAAGATCCGGGGAGAGCCCGGAGAATCCGGTGGTCAAATCGACTCCGGGAGGGGCGGATGCTCCGGCGGAAGCTGGGGGCTAAGGGAGGGTTGGGGAAGGACTGGCTGCTCTGTTTGAGCCTGCCCTCCCTGACCCTGCCTTTAACAGGCAGATTTTGCCCGGGGCGGACCATCCGCCCCCCACTTAGGGCGGGAAGTCCGCCCCCCTCTGAAAATTCTGTTAATTACAGATTCAGGCCGGAGCAACCTAGCAAAACCTCTCGATGGTGTTTTCGAGGACTTGTGTGCAAGAATAGATGGTTTAAGGAGGGAAAGAAAGGCTTGGGTTGAGAGCATCAAACTGAGATGGTACTACACACCCAAATTTGCAAGGTTCAAATAAAAAAAGCCAAAATTGGGTGTGTTTTCCATAAGAACAAGAGATATGCAAGAAAATCCAATGAGACCCATGAGAAACCAACTCTTCTCTAGGAAGAGGGCGATGGCCGAAGCCACCATGTTGGAGCGCATGGCATGACACCGCGAAGATGTATCTTGAGTTCAAAACCAATGCTCATCGATGACCCACATATCACAAAATGATATTAAGGGAAATGATTTTACTTGCTTTCGGCATTATGGGGGGAGGGTTGGCCCAATCAATTAGGACCACACTCTCCCTATGTCTATGCCCGCATCTAAACCAAATACATGAATAAGAGCAAGTGAGTGTGCAAGGGTAGTCAAGCCAAGCTCCTTGAATCTATGATATTTAGCTCATTCCTCAAATAACAAAATCTTGCTTCATCAAGAGGCTTCGTGAAAATATCAGCAAGTTGGTTCTTCATGCTCACAAAGGATAGGGAAATATCACCACGAGCAACATGATCCCGAATATAGTGGTTGCGATTCTCTATATGTTTTGTTCTTGTATGCTGCACGGGATTGTAAGCAATTTTGATAGCACTTTCATTGTCACATAATAGAGGCACTTTGTCACAATTGACACCATATTCCTTTAAAGTTTGCCTCATCCATAACAATTGTGTACAAGCACTTGCAGAAGCAACATATTCAGCTTCGGCGGTTGAGAGTGAAATACAATTCTGTTTCTTTGAAGACCAACACACTAGAGACCTGCCCAAGAATTGACATGCACCAGAGGTTGATTTCCTATCATCTTTGTCACCAGCCCAATCTGAATCAGTGTAACCACATAGAGAGAAACTTGAACCCTTGGGGTACCATAACCAAAAATTTGGGGAATGAACCAAATATCGGAAGATTCGTTTGACCGCCACTAAGTGGCTTTCTTTAGGAGCGGCTTGGTACCTTGCACACACTCCTACACTTAATACGATATCAGGCCTAGATGCGCAAAGGTAAAGGAGAGAGCCCATCATGGATCGTTATACCTTTTGATCCACGTCTTTACCCTTGGGATTGAGCTCAAGATGACACTTTGTTTGCATTGGAGTAGCAACGCCATTGAGATCCGTCATCTTGAACCTTTTGAGCATGTCTTGGATGTACTTATCTTGATTAATAAAGGTTCCCTCTCTAAGTTGTTTGATCTCAAATCCAAGAAAGAACCTCAGCTCACCCATCATGGACATCTCAAACCTATCAGTCATAAGCTTTGAAAATTCATCGTTAAAAGCTTGGTTAGTAGAGCCAAAAATAATGTCATCTACATAAAGTTGGCATACAAAAAGCTCCCCATTAACCTTCTTAGTAAAAACAGTGGGATCGATTTGCCCAACTTTGAATCCACGGTCTAGCAAAAGCTCTTTAAGGTGCTCATACCACGCACGTGGGGCTTGTTTAAGGCCATAGAGTGCCTTATCAAGTTTGTAGACATGGTTCAGAAATTTGTGGTCCTCAAAACCCGGGGGCTACTTGACGTATACTAACTCATGTAGAGGACCATTAAGGAATGCACTCTTAACATCCATTTGTTGTAATTTAAAATTATGATGGGCTGCATATGCAAGAAGGATACGGAAGGACTCAAGACGAGCCACATGAGCATAAGTCTCGCCAAAATCAATTCCTTCCACTTGAGAGAATCCTTGAGCCACGAGTCGTGCTTTATTCCTCACAACAATGCCATTTTCATCTTGTTTGTTCTTGAAGATCCACTTGGTACCGATAACATTGCGGCAGTCCTTGGGTTTCTCTACGAGCTTCCAAACTTTGTTGCGTTTGAAGTTATTTAATTCTTCATGCATTGCAACAACCCAATCGGCTTCAAGAGCATCAAATACCTTCTTTGGTTCAACCATGGAAATGTGAGCTTGATGATCACAGAAGCTTGCAAGTTCTCTTCTAGTAGATACCCTTCTTCGTAGATCACTAACAACCTTGTCAAGAGTGTGACCCCTTAGTTCAAGGTTCCGATCAGCACAAGCCTTGCGACGAGCCTCAATGTCCTTATTGTTTCTAGAAGGAGTTGATTCAGTATTTGTATCCTTGTCTTGATCACTACCTTGCCCTTGATCTTGGTCTGAGTTAACACCGGGAGGTTGCTGCAGAGCTTGATCTTCAGGGCCGGATAATCCGCCCCTTGGAGGGGCCGGACTATCCGGCCTGGGAGATGAAACACCAGTGGCTTCTTCCTGAGCATGCCTGACAGGACTTGGAGAATCAGAGCCAGATAATCCACCCCCCGGGGTCGGAGAATCCGGCCTGGGAGATTCTTGGCAGTTGTCTTCTCCTCCGTATCCCCTGGAATGAGTTGGAGTGCCAGGGGCGGATTGTCCGCCCCTTGGAGGGGGCGGATAGTCCGGCCTAGGACTACCAACTTGTCCAGGAGACAGATGATCTTCAGCAGGTTGCGGTGTTGGTGTAGAGTTTTCTCCAACAGTAGGAGCTAGTTGATCTTGTGTAGATGAGGGCTCCACATGAGTGGAGCATTGTCCTTCCCGATCTGCCACAAGGGGTTCCTCAATGGGGCGGAAAAATCCCACGCCCATTCTTCTTATGGCATCTTGGGGTATTTCAACATCTGCATCACAAACATCAACTTTCCCTACAAAGGAGCCGTTATTTTCATCGAACTCCACACTACAAGATTCTACAACAATCCCAGCGAGCTTGTTGTAGACTCTATAAGTGTGGGATTCGGCACCGTAACCAACAAAAATACCTTCTAAAGCCTTGGACTCAAATTTTGACAAACGGACACCTTTAATAAGAAAGAAACACTTACACCCGAATACCCTGAAGTATGAGATGTTGGGCTTGTTACCGGTAAGTATTTCATATGGAGTCTTGTCCAAAATCTTTCGGAGGTAGAGCCGGTTCGATGAGTGAAAAGGAGTGGATATGGCTTTAGCCCAAAATTTATAAGGAGACTTGAATTCAGCCAACATTGATCTTGCCATATCCATCAAAGTCCGGTTCTTCCTCTCGACTACACCATTTTGTTGAGGGGTGTACGCAGCGGAATATTGATGTCTAATCCCCTCTTCGCTTAGAAACTCATTCAAAGTGTAGTTCTTGAATTCGGAGCCGTTGTCACTTCTTATTGCCAAGATAGGAACATTGTGTTGACGTTGAACTTCATTGGCAAAGTCAATGACAGTTTGTTGAGTCTCACTTTTCATCTTGAAGAAATAGACCCATGTATATCTTGAGTAATCATCGACAATGACCAAGCAATATTTCTTCCCACCAGGACTTGCATGAGAGGGAGGACCAAATAAATCCACATGAAGTAATTCCAAGATCCTCTTTGATGACACAATAGTCTTCCTCTTGTGGGGAGAATCATGCATTTTTCCTTCTACACAAGCCCTGCAAACACGATCTTTGGCAAAAGAGAAATTGTCTTTTAGTCCAAGGATGTGGCCACCCTTCTGGAGACTTTGCAAAGTTCTCATGTTGACATGGGTTAAACGGCAATGCCATAGCCAGCCCACGTCGGCCTTTCCGAATAGACACATCAGACCCGAAGTGGTTTTCCCCAAGAAGTCCACCACATACAGGTCATTTTCGACGTATCCAACGAAAGCGACCTTTAGAGACTTGCTCCACAAGAGTACCACCAAATCATCATCGATAAAAACAGCAAAATCCATCTTGCCAAGGGCACGGACAGAAAGAAGGTTGTAACCGAGGGTCTCAACAAGCATGACGTCCACGAGAGAGCTATCGTGGGCAACCACAACCTTGCCAAGACCCAATACCTGAGATTTAGACTTATCACCATAGGAGACTGTGATATTATCATGATTTGGACGCATCTCCGTGATGATCTCCTTGCTTCCGGTCATATGACTAGTGCAACCACTATCCAGCACCCATTTCGACCCACCGGAAGCATAGCCTGCAAGAGAATTACTTCTTGGTTTTAGGTACCCATTTTTCAATGGGTCCTTTCATGTTAGTAACAAGGGTCTTTGGGACCCAAATAGACCAAGCAATATATTCATCAAAGGGACCGACATAATAAGCATAAACGTCGCCATAATCATCACAAAGAGTTCATAATTTGGATTGTGAGACCCTGCAAAACCAATATTGTTAGTCTTGTCTTTTGTGACATTCTTCTCAGCGGTGCTTGTCTTTGATTGCACATTCTTGGACTTGTTCTTCTTGGTTTTCTTTTTCTTGGACTTGGTGACATACCCAAGTCCCTCTTTACCATGATTTGACCTTTGCTTGCCAAGGACTTCATCAAGCACACCTTTATCCTTGGGATTGATGTCCTTGATCACTTCTTTTTCCACACTAGCATTTTCCTTGTGACTATATGTTAAGTTGTATGAGCTAGGAGCATCATATTTGGCCAATCGACTTTGAAGCTGATCATGTGACTCATTGAGAATGGAGAAATCGTTTTTCAACGCCTTGTGAGCATTGTCAAGTTTCTCCAATTCCTCGGAGAGTCTATCATGAGCAGCCCCAAAGTCAATCTTTTCCTTCTTTAACTTCTTTGCTTTGGTGATTGCATTGTCACGTTCCTTAACAAGTTTAGTCACAATTTCTTCATGTGACTCTTCAATAGACTCAAGCCTCTCTTCAAGAGAGACCCGAGCCTCTTCTTCTTATTCAAGAGCATTTTTAAGGATGCAATTTCCATTGCATCCTCCCTTTCAATTATGCCATTTTCTTCGAGGAGAGCTTCGTTTTGGGCCAGCTGATCCATAAGAGCTTCAAAACGAACTTTGTGCTCACCTTGCAAGTTAGTATAGAAATAATCCAAAGCAATAATCTCTTCTTTAACCTTAAGACTAGTAGGATCATCCATGTCAATCATAGCCTTAGGAAAAGAAGAGTTAGAAGAAGTTATCTCGGAGCTTCTTGCCATGAGACAAGTAGCATTCTTGTTAATGATGTTTTCGTTCGGAGAGTCAAAGAGAGATGTTGAAGGAGACGTGGTGGCTATAGCAGCCACCTCTTGAGAGCTATCGTCTTCGTCCTCATCTTCACTTCCTGATGAATATTCTTGTTGAGCCACTAGAACAATCTTTGGTTGCTTCTTGAAGGGAGCATTCTTCTTTACAAACTGTTTCTTGCGTGGAGCCTTTGACTTGTCCTTGAAAATAAGTCTTCCTCCATTATCTTCCCTACTTTGATATGGACACTCAACTACAAAGTGCAACCGATCACCACAGTTGAAACCTGTTCTCAGCTTGGGACCACTTTCTTTTCTTCCATAGGCTCCACTCTTGCGTTCTAGTTCAGCTTTAGCCTTGGCTGGATCATTCCAAAAGTTTCTAGCATAAAGGGCCAAGTATTGTCCGTGGATCCTTTTTATATCCTCGGGACAGTCCATACCTTCTATGGCATATTCATCGTGATCAATCACACTAGTCTTCAAGGCCACGTTGACCCCCTTTTGCATCCCCATAGCTCGAGCACGAGCATCTTCGGCATTCTTGGCAGCCACTTTCAAAGCGGCCATTTCTTGCATTACCTCATTGGATGTCATGAGGTGATAGTTATGCCTACCTTGGAGACTTTTCAAATCTGTGGGCTCAAATGGCATAAGAGCACTGACATACTTGCGCTTGATCCATGCATCATCAACATGAGCGGCACCATGGTTTCTGAAATTTGTGGCTATTGACTTAAGCCTCCTATACATGTATTCATGGTCTTCTCCATCCAACATATAGAATCCTTCAGCTTCATTGCTCAATGCATCATATCTATTCCTGTTCATACTTTCATTTCTGATGAAGAGCTCGGTGAGAGCATCCCAAGCTTCCTTAGCTGTACTAAGATGCTGAATGTGTGGCATATCTTTGTCACCCACACCAAGCTGTATCATGTGTAGAGATGTAGCGTTGAGTTGGCTATCGATAACTTCTCTTCTTATAAGATTGTTGGGATTTACAACATGAAGACCATTTTCGATGATCTTCCACAACTCTATGGAGGAACTGCACACATGAGATTTCATCAAAAATTGCCATTGAGTAAAAGTAGATGCAGAAAGTTTGGGTGGATCACCCCTATTATGTATATGTGGGTGAGGGATAGGTGGATCAGGGGAACACACATGAGAAACCTCATTGTATCCATCCTTACCGCTATCCTTTTTCGAGGAGGAGCTCTTACTAATGTCATCACCAACCACTTCGTTATCTTTGGAAACAGTTTTACCCGTTTCCTTGGATTGCGGAGTGGTATCCTCAGAGTTAGATGGAGGTGATGCTGCGGATGTGGAGAGACGCATTATTAATTGACGCATATCTTCCATTTTAGCCTCCATTGAACTCACCAAGGTTGTTTCCAACGTCTTGAGATCGTTCATGGTGACTACCTCCGGAGCATCACTCCCATCTACCTTGGAACCCATTCTTCTCTTAGGCGGTTAAGCCCGAAATAAGAGCCGGGGCTCTGATACCAATTGAAATGGATCGTATGAGCACCTAGAGGGGGGGGGGGTGAATAGGTGCTAACCAATTTTTAATACTTTTTCAATTTTAGGCTTGACACAAAGTAAATTCTCTAGATATGCAACTACGAGAATTTCCCTATATGCAACCCTAACTACTAAGCACGTAAAGAGAGGAGAGAGGAAACCGTAGTGGAGCACGCGGAGACACATGGATTTGTTTTACCGTAGTTCCTTCCTTGTTAAGGGAAGTACATCTGCGTTGGAGGGGTGGGCGGTTCTAAGACCACCACGCCACAATAGGCCTCACCCTATTCTCCGATGGATCTCGCCATGAGAGGCCTGATCCACCTTCTCCAGTATTGGATCCCTTCGAGGCGGGAACCGGTGCCTTTTACAACACTATCGGGGCACACACCCACAACCGAATTGGGGGCTCCCGAGATGACAACAAGCTTCCACAAGAACAAGGTTTATCAATATAAACAAAAACAAGGATCTAGGTATTTCCAAGAAATACTAGGTCGATGGTTCTCCAAATGAATGGAGAGGAGATGAAGAGCTTGATTGCTGATGATGAAGATCGAGTTCTCCTCCTTCGATTCCCCAAGGGATGGGGCCTTTGGGTGGATCTAGGTGGAGCTCTCTTGGAAGAAGGTTGTAGATCAGATCTCGTCTTGTTCGAATAAATACCCCCTCCCGAGATCTGGCCGTTGAGCAACTTTGGGGGCGGATTATCCGCCCCCCACTAGGGGCGGATTATCCGTCCTCTTGGGGAAACTCCGTCCCAAGGGCAGATTTTCGGCGGGAAACTCCGCCCCCTCTCTAGGGCTGGCGCCTGCGTGACTTGGTGAAGATCTTGGGGGGAGGGGGGGCGAATAATCCGGCCCCCTCCTGGGGCGGATTATCCGGCAAGGCCGGAATGTCCGGTCAACACTCCGCCCCCTTTCTGGGGCTTGCGCCTTGGCGGTGAGCAAGGGGGGCGGACAATCCGGCCCCCCCTACGGGCGGATTATCCGGCTGGGCCGGAAAATCCGGCCAAAACTCCGCCCCCCTTCTGGGGCTTGCGCCTGCTAGGGAAGAGGGAGGGGAGGATTATCCGCCCCTGGTGGGGACGGATTATCCGCCCCCCAAAGGCAGAATCCTTCTCCCTTTTTCTCAGAGAGAGCTGCAACACTTCAACACACATCAAATAATCCTTGATATTTTTATCTAACACACAAAACACTAGGGATTATAAAATGTTCTTTCACCATCGAGACGGCCTCCGCTACTCGACTATCACGTTCCCAACCAGAGCTGTGACAGAAATTGATCCGGGACTAGGATCTACCTCGAGGCGTAAATACACTAGTTCATTGATTTAAGAACGAGTTCATCCCACAACAAGCTATGAAACATAAATCTAGTTAACTATTTCACTTCCACTGCCGCTTTACTCGCCATCCTCCTCCCCCGCGCCACCGGCATCGTCCTCCTCATCAGACGGAATCTCCACGATTTCGGCATTGTTTGCCGCACGGAGGAGCTCTTCGCGGCGAGCGGCGGCGATGACGGTGTACTTGGTGCGGCCAGGGATGGACCAGAACTGCTCCCTTCCTTCCTGATTGGGAAGATTCAGGTGCACCAGCTGCCCGTACACGACGCGCAACCCTAGCTTCGCTTTCCACTCCCTCTTCAACTTCGCCGGCTAGTACAGACTCGTAGCCACGTACCAGGGCATCGCCCTCTTCCACGCCGGCATCTGGCGGCGTCACGCCTCGATGTTACTCCCTATCTCAAATCGGCCCGGGAGCGGTGCCAACGGCACACCCGCGTAGCTGATTCGCCAACCATTGGGCACCGTCGCTCCCGGCAGCGCAATGATGTCGTAGTGCGCGAACATCACGGCCTTGTAGAAGTTGAGTGTCGGCGCCTGCATGGTGGCACGATGGAGAGTGGAGAGGGAGGGGATGGATCGCGTCGGGCCTCCTATTTGTACATGAAGATGGATGGAATCAAAATGGAATATTCGTTTTTCTCGTTCGGGTATATGGGTTATGTTCCTCCACGTCACACGCAGCCCGAAAAAACGCGAAAAACTCGACTTAGAAATGCGATTTCTGGTTCTAGCAGAAATCAGAAAACCGCTGGACCCATATAGTTCCGGCGGGGTTACGGCCGAGCCGTGTTTTTTGGCCCAAGAAGACACCACAAACAGAGCCTGACCCAGATTTTTTTTATGGGGGGCGACAAATCCACCCCCTCGAACTATATAATTCTGGTTCTGAGGGTGCTTTGTGCATCTCGACCCATCTTTCCTCCACCGCCCCCTCCATGCCCCCGCCACGCATTTGCTCACACCCCTTCTCAAATCGACGAGATCCGGCGAGAAATTCCTCGGCGCCCGCACTAGATCCGCTACAAGAAGCATCACGCGCTGGTACCGATCGCGCTTCTCTGTCCCGAGACAGAGGATTTCAAACGCCGCATGTGGGGGAGGGGATTTCTTCGCTCGCACCGTGAACTCCTCTACCGCAGGTGAAGAAGGAGGAAGAGGAGGATCAGCTCCCGGAGGGCCGCGTCGTCACCAGCGCCGACTACACCATTGACGAGGCCTCCTTCGAACGTTTGATGGAGGTCATCCAGCAGCAGAGCATCGCCGAGGCCGAGGTCGATCCCGCTCGAGCTCACCGATGAGGACATCGACAACATCTTGCTCGAGCAGGAGGCTCGCCCGCGACCACGAAGACCGCACGAAGAATCTCCAGGGCGATGTAGGACAACAAGTACGTCGACCTCGGCTCCGACACCACCTCCGGCCTCTCCGACGACGAGCTCTGAATCTACCGATGAAAGCGTTGCCACTTCTCTATGAGGCTCCGATGAGCCCCATTTTGCATGCGGGTTAGGTTTTAGCGGCGGCGATGGCAGTTCCCCCTTTAATTTAGTATAATTTGTGCATTTTGTACCTATGACCATGGCTATGTACGTATGAACATATGAAATCTCCTGCGAATGTTCAAAATTCAAGTTTTTATGGTTCGTATTTGTGGTTTCTGTTCTGGCCACGAGAAAACCCGAGTAAAACCGAGCAAAAACATGACCCTTAAACGCCTTTTTATGGTTCAGCGGATATGGTGTCTGCTAGAGTTTCTCATAGAGCATCTCTAGCAGTGTCCATAAAAGGGCCAAAACCATAAAATAATCGTCGGTTATGCACTACAAGTGAAAAATCGGCACCGATCCGTGACCGTAAAAGGGCTGAAACCATAAAACTTTTTATGGGCGCCTATAAAAATCATGTGCGGAACTGGGAATCTCCAGTTTCGCGCACGAAACCGACGTGCAGCCTGTATCCCCTTCCGCCCATTGGTGGGAGGGACATTTTAGCTTGCTCCCCTCCCATGCCCTATATCCTCCGCCGTTGCCAACGCCGCTTTCCCTCTCCCCTTTATATTCGGCTCCCCCACCCGGAATCGACGGCATGGATCTCTCTGTCCTCCCACCGGTCGCTACCAATATCACGGCACCGCCGCAGCGGCTAACCCCCAAGGTTCCGGCGGCTCTGTCCGCCGCTACCATTGCCAACACGGTGGCCTCCACCTCCGTGAAGAAGAGGCGGCACGCGGACACCCACCTCCTCCCGATAGGCGTTGCCACTGTTGTTGTGTCTCCCGCACCGCCCGCTACCACCACGACGAGGCCCCGGATGCCGAAATCAAAACCCCGAGCAGTGCTGACTCCCGCTGCGGCTACTCCTTCCGCCACTCCCTAGAAGAAGAACCAGGTGGTCAAGCGCAAAGCGAAGCCTCCGTTTGCGCCCGAAACCACCACCATCGACCCGCAAGCCGGCGACAAATTTGTCGAGCACAACATGCTCGACAATATGTCCGAAAGGTATAAAATCTGAACTTTTAGTCATTTCTCCTGTCCTATTCAATAATATGCGATGTGACTAGATAAAATTGCGATGTAATGACAATGCAAATGGCACTCCTCTCTCTTGTTGGAAGAGCTTTGACCCTTCAACATTGTTGGAAGATTCTTGAACATTGTGAGAAGTGGAAAAAAATAAATCAAGAATTAAAACCCAAGAGAGAGGACATGGTACAATTGGATGATACCAAGGAGGATGGAGGAAGGAAACAGGAAAGAAAAGGAGAGAATAAAGCTTGAAGCCGAAGCCACCAATCTAAGCAAGAATACTGAGGACATGGTCAAGTCCAAGGAGGTGTGCTTGGATAAGGCATTGCAAACAAAGGTTCCCTTGGCCGACAAGAAGAATGCCATCAACCAAGCAGGGTGGGAGGAGATCCGAGAGGATGACAAGCGCAAACAAGATTTTGAGGAGAGGAAGCTCGAGCTTGAATATAAGAAGGACATAATGGTGCTCATAACCAACAAAAACAAGATGATCATGATGGATCTAAGCACCATGGATGCCTTCACAAGAGAGTGGTGGGATATGAGGAGGGAGGAGATCATGGAGAGGAGAAGGCTAGCGCGTCTTCAATCTCATGCCAACGGTGGAGGTTCTCCGATGGGTGGCTCCGGTGCTGGTGCTCCGGTGGGTGGCTCTGATACATCGTAAATGTATCTATAATTTTTTATGCTCCATGCTTGTTTTATATCATCTTTCTTATGTTTTGTCTACACTTTGAGGTATTTTTATACATTTTCTAGAACTAAACTATTGCTAAGATGCCGCAGTGCCAGTCGCCTATTTTTTGCTGTTTTTGGTTTTAGAAAATCTAGTAAGGAAATATTCTCGGAATTGGACGGAACAAAATCCAAAGTCAATATTTTACCGGGCGAACACGGAGACCAAAGGGCAGCTGAAATGGGGCCACGAGGTGGGTATACCATAGGGTGGCGCAGGCCCACCCTAGGGCACGCCACCAGGTGGTGTGGGCCCCTCGGGCGCCCACCAACCTTACCCTTCCGCCTATATAACACCCTCGATGCAGAAACCCTAGAGGGATCTACCTCCATCCACGAAAAGTTCCGCAGCGCCGCCGCCACCGAAGAGGAGATTCGGGGGACATAAGTCTCTATTACGGCACCCTAGCGGGACAGGGAATTACACCCGGAGCCATCTCCATCGATCTCCACCACCATCTCCATCACCATTGCTGACTCCCATGATGAGGAGGGAGTAGTTCTCCCTCGAGGCTAAGGCTCTACCGATAGCTATGTGTTCATCTCTCTCTATGCGTGATCTTATTATGGTCATGAGCTTTGTAATCAAGTAGATCTACTCTGCTACTCAAGAGCTTTAATTGTAATCTCCGGTTATCCCCATGTGTGTGAAGTTGACAGTGTGCACACCATGTGGCACTTAGGCTAAATATTACAGAAATACTTATCATGAGTTATATTTTGATTTGGATGTCTCTATGAAATTGTGGTGTTTTTTGGAACCATCTAGCGCTCACGGTGACAGTGTGGGGTTACCTAGATGGGGAATGCGAACTTTAAGGAGATATTGTTGGAACATCCCAAAAATCTTGATCATGATTATCAAATTCTAATCACTAAAATTAGGGTTAACAAAAACATTGATTAAATAAAAACCAAATTAATGCATGTGTGTATGTGATGATTGTATGAATGAATGGACTTGTGTGATTAACCTAAATAGCAAGGAATGGTTTAAAATGAAAATAACATCATCTAAAACATTTCCAAGCAGAAACAAATCAAGAGAAAATCAAAAACAAAACAAATAAAGCAAGTGGTCATTTTTGCCAATCTTGCTCACTAGGTCACTTTGAGTGTTTCTAGTACAAGATTTCAAACCGAAACTTTTCCATTTCTTTTCACCCCTTTCAATACCAAGTAAAAGTGAATCAAAGCCTACCTTTCAAACTTACAGAAACATTTGGCAACTTGATTCAAATGACAATTGAAAATTGAATCTATAACATATGTGAAGATCACACATTTTCAAAACCCAACCAAACCAGTGCCCCTTGACCAATCCAACTAACCCAAGACTCCCTGGTATGTACCTAGCAAACCCACCAAGTTTGAATCCAAAATTCAAATTTGAATTTCTTTCAGCCATTTCATCAAACACCTTGTAATCAGCAAATAAACAAACATCAAACACTATTAGTAGCAGCGATTTTAGCCAACCTTGTCCCCTCTCTAGCTCACTCTACACTCTCAGTAGATGATCAAACTAATCTAACTAGCCTTAGCATCACTTTGAGCATGCATAGCCATCAATGGTGACCATGCCGAAAGCACCCTTGCCACCCCCATGTCGCGAGCAAGCTAGGAGAAGCTCTAGCCTAGCCAACCTTATCTGGAGAACTAACCACCGTCCACCGCCACCTATTGTCTAACGCTCGAGCCTTGCCAGCCACTGGACCACACGACAAGCTCGCGCCCAGTTTCTCTGCGTGCGTGCCGAGAGCGCGCTAGTGCGCCATCAGCGACACGAGCCCACAGACCGCGCCCCGCCCTCGCCGCTTGCGTGTGTGATCGCCAGCACCCCAGCAACCCACCAGACAACCCCGTTCACCGCCGCGCGGATCATGGATGTTGTGCGCCATTAAACTTGCCGTCGGACCTGCCTAGAGCGTCGCGACGTTCCGACCATTCCTCACTGCCCCACGTCGCGCCATCAAGCCGTTGAGCTTCACCAGGAGGAAACGCACCGTCCCCTATCGTCGCCCATGCCATTAGCCCACTATGCCGACGACCACGACAAGCTCCACCCGCACTATTCGGTACCCTTCAGGCACTATAAAAGGAGGCCACCCCCGTTCGATTTGAGCACACCATCTCACTCCCCACCTCGCACTGATCACACCCACTCACCCCCGGAGCAAGGCGAGCACTAGGTGGCGAGAATTTCACCGGAGTTCGCCGCTGCAGAGGAGGAGAGGCGTCGTGGATTGGAGCCACCCTAGGAGGAGCTGCCGGTACCAGGAGGATCGTTGTCATCGTCTTCGTCGTTCGCCCCCATCGCCGACCATCGCCGGAGACCCTGTGAGCCCCCGTCGACCCCGACTGGCCGCGCTAGGGTTCAACCTCGCTGCGTCCTGTTCAGGCATGGACGATGAACCATAGCCGTAGGATTAGAACTAGATCGCACGGCCAAGATTAACCCGTACCGCTTCGCCACTCTCTATCTCACTGACGAGTGGGGACCGTCACTTAATCAGC
Organism: Avena sativa; assembly: GCA_916181665.1. NCBI lineage: Eukaryota > Viridiplantae > Streptophyta > Magnoliopsida > Poales > Poaceae > Avena > Avena sativa. The sequence continues at coordinate 403,069,933 of OV702285.1, forward strand.
CTGCGCGTGTGCTGTGCGTAGTGGGCCCGGCCCAGTTAAACCTCCCACGCGACCCAGCAATTCAAACTTAGGTTTATTCATTTAGTTTCAAAATCAGTTATGTACCTAGATTCAAAAATCAACCCAGCTCGATTCACCGAACCAAAATGCATGAAACCAATTTTGTTAGAAAGGTACTGGAGTGCTTAATCCAAGCCGTTGGATTCAAACCAATTGGAGTTGTAAATCACCCATGGTAAATATAACAAGGCAGAAGCTTTTCTGCATTCAAACATTTTTTAAAATTCAACCATAAAAGATTTTGAGTTGATTCCAACTCTCAAAAATCACATTTAATGATACCTTTCAGAATATATAAAAATATATAGGGTTACTTGCAGAAATAATGATCAAGTAATAAAAGAATGCCCCATGGGCCACTCTAGTCATTTTATTTAATTAAAATAAAAAAGTTAAACCTTATTAAATTGTGACACCACTTTAAATCACATTTCCAAGTACTGAAATATGTTGTGATGACATGTGTCAACATGATCCCATGTTTTAGTTGTAGAATATTAAATCTTAAGTCATTTTTCAATGAGTAGAAATTACTTTTCTAAAATAAAATAAATAAGACAAGTGCTTTAATCTTTGTGATAATAGTGATGATGCTAGATCATCTAGTGTGACCCTTTGTGTGCTAAATAGAGTAGTTAAGAATTGTGTGGTGATTGTGTACCTCGTATTTATTTATAGACGCTAGTACAGACCAAGGATACAAGGAGGAAAGAGGATACTATGAGGAAGAAGCCGAGGAAAACTTCAACCACTGCCCTGCACAAGGCAAGCTACTATCTAAGCAAGCCTAATACTACTAGTTGAATTAGCAAGCTACTATCTAAGCAAGCCTAATACTACTAGTTGAATTAGCAAGCTATTGACTTTGAAAGCCTATACTTGCAATCTTGCAAGCCTTACTATATAAGTTGACCTATCAAGCTTACACCTTGATGACACACCATCCTAGTTTTACTTGCAAGCTTAGTATTTTATTTCTTTATCAAAGCTTTCTATGAAAAGTTTACTTAGTGGCTTGTAGATTCTAGAAAGATAATTGAAAGTAGCATAAAGAGCATAAAACTTGGCCTAAGTTAGATAATCTTGATGTCATCCTGAGGCATGAGATTGAACTTAGATTAGATACACTTTCTTATCACCTTGCATTAGTGTTTATCCCCCACCTGTAGATGCTAGTGCTAAGCATAAAACTTGATCAACTTTAGATGGGAGTACTTGGTGAAAATGGTTATGAAAACCTTAGAATGATGAGTCATTCTACTGAAATATTTCTACATGTGTTCTTGAACACCAGATGATTTTGAGGATGAAAATGTTAAGGCACGAGCCTTAGTCCTTTATAAAACTGATGGCTGTATGTATGCGATACCATTCCAATTTTACCATACAACCACAATACCCGAAATCTGGGAAGGGCTTGACTGGAAATTTATATACCTTAGTATGGGTTCCCTTGCGGCCAAGGTTTGAGCCGAGGCTACCTTGTGAAGATTGTCCACCTGTGCAGTTCCCAAGATGACAGTTGGTCATGGTTGGGAGGCCAAACTCATAGGAGAGGTGCCTATACTAGGGCGTGTAATTGAAAGGTTAGGATTTATTATCCGCATATTGAGTATGGTGAATTCAGGATTGTTCCTGACGGATGTATCGAATGTTTTGGTGAAAGTGTACAATCTCTGCAGAGTGTCAAACTATTCGAATAGCCGCGTCCACGGTTATGGATAGTTGGAGTGGCCTTACTGTTCCGTCGTCAGATGTTTCCAAAATGACTTAAGAAATGATTTATGACTTTGACTTGACCACAACAGAGTTGTGACATGAAATTCAAGTTCCCAGTTAGGTGTTATAAAACTTTCAACTAGCTTTGTTTGCTTCTGAACTTAGTAGAGGTAAATCTGGCTTTTTGCAAAACAACCTAGAGCTTAGTATCCTACTCAAAACCACTTCACTTGTTAGTATTATTTGTGAGTACTTAAAGAGTACTCATGGCTTTGTCCCTGGCTATTCCCGTGGCCAGAATATGAAGAGGACTATCAGGAGGATGGACAGCAGGAAGGTTATGACAACTAGGATCATCTCCCATCGTCAGCATTGCCTGTGACCATGAATATGGAGCCTCGCCTACACTATCATTATTATTACGTTATTTCCTTGCTTCATTGTATTAAGACTGGATCATGTGATCCTTATTTGTTGTAAGACCTTATGTATGGTTTGTAATGGATGATGTACTGTGATATCCAATTTGTTATGTCTCGCAAAAATGTTAATCCTGGGATTGCGATGAATGGCATAACAGGAATCTGGGATTAAAAATCCAGGTGTTGACAAGTTGGTATCAGAGCCATCCTGACCATAGGAAACCCTAGTTTAGAATGGACGTTTGAATCAAAAACTTAGTTTCAAAACCAAGGAAGTGAGTATTTATGAAAACTTATTCTCATTCTTATCACTTAGAATCTTTCATGAAAATTCATGTTCCTCAAAAAATCTTGCAAAATTACATAAATTTTGACACACTTGATCACTCTACTAACTTACTCATCCTATATTCTTATAGATGGACGTGAAGTACACCAAGTTTTATCAGTTGGGGAATGGAGGAGACCTCATCTTTGAGCGTGACTTGGACCAGCTTTCATAGATGCTAGAGTGTCCGCACCCCGAATTCTTCGAAGCTCAGCTCAATGATCAGGAAGGAGAGGATTTGCAGTGGCTAGTTGTTGCAAGTCTCCGCGGAAAGATTGAAGCCCCCACCTCAGAGGGAATTCAGTTCGCCTTGATAGAGAACAACTGGCTCGATGGACTTGTCAGGGCCATGCAGGAAGCTCTTGCCCGTCTGTGTGGGCAGAGTATCAATCAGATCAAGGGTACCCGCTTTGAGTTCTACCCAAGGCGTGATGTTATGGGACAGCCACTGGCGGCCCCATACCACCACGAGCTGAAGAGTCAATTGGACCACCTCAGCTTCATGATGTATGACCGTCAGAAGGAGTTGGACAATGCCCGCTCCTACGCAAACCACAAGTATGCCATCGTCGCCAAGAAGGATCAGACCATTGCCATGCTAGTGAAGGATCGCTAGTCTCGTCGCCGTCAGCTCGACAAGAAGGAGCGCATCATTGCCCGTCTTCGCCACCGGATCACGGATTTGGAGGAGACCATCCATGAGAGAGATATGCAGTTGGAGGAGAGGGAGAATGCAGGGGAAGACCTTCATGGAGACCCCTACTTCTATATCAGCGATGATGATGACTTTATAGAGGATCAGGCCATGGACTTCTTCACCGATGAGGATGACTTCGCCTTCATCGATGATGATGATGATGAGGATGACGAGGACACTGACTCCGAGGAGTAGTATCACTTGAGCACTAGCGTTAGTGAGTTGTATTCGGTCCCACTGTATCATAGTTTCACAGAATAGTTCTTAAAACCATCTGTTGTCCTTTGTTGTGGTGTGTGTTTGTATTGTGTGCTATGAATGAATGAACGAAAAGCAAGTTGCTAGAAAAATCTAAGTCAAACTTTAAAAACTTTTCAAAACCCTGAACCTTAGAAACTTCCCTCTTTTCTCATGATCTATCTCAATCTTCAGATGCCTCGCGGAGGAAGCATTTCATCCCTGGACCCGATGTTGCAAATATTGCAAATGTTGGTTTCTGACAGCGAAGCCGAGAGAGACGAAGTTCAAGCCAACTTAGCCACCCTTCAATAGATAGCTCAGATGGCCAACAACAATCAAGGCCATGGAAATTAGGACAACCATGGATCTAAGCTCAAGAATTTCTAGAACACCAATCCACCCGTTTTCACTAAGTCAGAAGAGCCCCTAGATGCATATGATTGGTTGCAAACCATGGAGAACAATCTGGAAGTTGCAGGAGTAGAAGCTAATGAGAAAGTGTTGTTTGCTACCCACTACCTGGCCGTAGATGCAAGAGCATGGTGGAACAGCGTTCGCGCGATGACAGGAGGTCAGATGATGACTTGGGAAGAGTTCAAAGTCAAGTTCAGCAAAACCCATGTGCCATCGGGTTTGATCAAGAGGATGAGAGATGAATTCAGGGAACTGAAGCAAGGGAGGATGACCGTAGTGGAATATCATGACAAATTTTTTGTCATTGGCTATGTGTGCACTAGATGAGATAGAAACTGAAGCCAAGAAGAAGGAGAGATTCCTGAATGGTTTGCACGATGAGATGCAAACAGTGTTAGTCAATATCCCATTTGCTGATATTGAAGCCCTAGTCGACTCTGCCATTCAGATGGAAGGAAAGATCAACTAAGCTAATGAGAACCGCAAACGTCGCATGATGCATCAACCAGGAACCCACCATACACCAAAGTATCGCCCCAACCCATCTCCAGGATTTTCCCCAAGAAACAATAGACCCCGGATGAACCGTCCAACCTACCCCAACCGTGGAAACCCAAGGCCCGGAGGAAACAACAACAACCCCGGCAACCCCAGCAATTTCAACCGTGCCCCACCTAAGTTCAACAACAACAATGTCGCCACCAACACCAACACTGCCCCAAGGACTAGAAGCAATGTTGTGCCTGTTGCAGCAAAGGACAAGTCTCAGGTGACTTGTTATGAATGTGGAACCAAGGGTCACTACTCTAATGAGTGCCCCAAGAAGATTGCCGCAACCCCCAATGCAAATGCCCTAGCTCAGCAGCAGCGTCGTGTGCAGCCTGGAAGAAGGTTTGCCCCAGGGAATTCGCTCAACCGCAACGGCCGTCTCTTTCTCATGCATGCTGAAGAAGCCCAAGAAGCGCCCGATGTCGTGCTGGGTATGTTTTCTGTTAACTCAGTACTTGCAAGAGTGTTGTTTGATTCTGGAGCATCGCACTCGTTTGTTACGGAATAATTTGCATGCACTAGTAAGAATCAACCCACCAAATTGAAGCATGTTATGATAGTTCAAATACCTAGTTCAACCACCAAAGCTAGACAAATTTGCAAGGTCGTACCTATCCGAATCCATGGCATAGATTTCTATGCTAATCTAATAGTACTCGGAACTAAAGGTTTGGAAGTAGTACTAGGAATAGATTGGATGTCCAAACATAAAGGATTAATTGACTGTGCCAAGAAAGCCATAACCATGACCAGTACAGCCAGAATATCAGTCGAGCATATATTTGAAACCTTGCCCCATCAATTCAATTGCAACAAGAGTATAGCCCAGCCAACCATTGACCAAGTCCGGATAGTCTTTGTACCCCGACGTATTTACAGATATTTTGCCCGGTATGCCCCCAGATCGAGATATCGAGTTTATCATTGAACTAATCCCTGGAACCGGACCCATAGCCTAGAGACCATATAGTATGAACCCGTCTAAACTAGTGGAACTGAAGAAGCAACTGGATGCCATGCTAGAAATAGGATTGATCCAACCAAGTGCATCGCCATGGAGATCACCTGTATTATTTGTGGATAAGAAAGATGGAGGTAACCATTTGTGTACGGATTATCGGAAGTTGAATGATGTCACCATCAAGAACAGGTACCCATTGCCCAAGATAGAAGACCTGTTTGACCAGTTGACTGGTGCCAAAGTGTTTTCTAAGATTGATCTTAGAACTGGCTATCATCAACTCAAGATTCGCACAGAGGATATTCCAAAGACTGCCTTTACCACCAGATATGGATTATATGAGTATACTGTCATGTCTTTTGGATTAACCAATGCCCCCGCTTATTTCATGAACCTCATTAATAAGATTTTTATGGACTTCCTGGATAAGTTTGTCATTGTTTTCATCGATGACATTATGATTTATTCCCAATCATAAGAAGAACATGAGCTACACCTAAGGACCAGCCTTGGAACCCTAAGAGAGCATCAGCTGTATGCCAAGTTTAGCAAATGTGAATTCTGGTTACAGGAGTTAGGATTCCTCGGACATATCATATCAGATGGAGGAATTGCCGTTGACCCTGCAAAGATGAAGGATGTTGAAGACTGGCAAGCCCCAACCACTCAAACCCAAGTTCGTGCATTTCTCAGATTAGCGGGATACTACCGCATGTTCGTAGAAGGATTCTCGAGTATCGCAAGACCCATGACCCAATTTATGAAGAAGGACAAGAAGTTTGAATGGACGAACAAATGTGAAGCGAGTTTTCAAGAACTCAAGAGGAGATTGATTTCAGCCCCAATCTTGATCATGCCGGATATCACAAAGCCCTTTGATGTATATTGTGACGCATCCAAGATTGGTCTCGGATGTGTGTTAACGCAAGAAGGCAAATTTATATCTTACCTATCCCGACAACTGAAGCAGCATGAACAGAATTATCCAACCCATGACCTTGAACTAGCAGCCATAGTTCTATCCCTCAAGACATGGAGGCATTATCTTATGGGAAAACGTTGTGAGATTTATTCGGATCACAAGAGCCTGAAGTATATATTCACTCAAAAGGAGCTAAATATGAGGCAGAGAAGATGGATCGAGCTAATCAAGTACTATGATCTGGACATCCACTATCACCCTGGTAAAGCCAATGTGGTAGCAGATGCCCTTAGCAGATTGCCGTTCTGCGTGAACTCCATGATTCTGAAGGAGCAGCCAAGTTTGCACAAAGAGATGGAAGATTTTAGAATGGAATTAGTAAGTGAAGGATTTTTGGATAGCATCGAACTTCAACCCACTTTGATCAGTCAGATCAAGGAGGCGCAGAAAGGAAATGCTAGTATCAGCGAAATCAAACATCGTATCGGTACATGTAAAGTACCCGGATTCACCTAAGATGAAGGAGGAGTATTGTGGTACAAAGGACGTCTCTGTGTACTAGCAGATTCAGAGTTGAAAGAGATTATTTTGAAGGAGGCCCATGATACTCTTTATTATATCCACCCCGGAGGAACAAAGATGTATCAAGATTTGAAGGAGCAATTTTGGTGGCATAAGATGAAGAGAGAAACCGGAAGCTATATCGCCAAGTGTGATATTTGTCAAAGATTCAAGGCGGGACATCAAATACCCGCAGGACTGCTGCAACCATTGCAGATTTCGGAATGGAAGTGGGATTCCGTTAGAATGGACTTTATCACCGGATTGCCTACTTCTAGTAGAGGAAATGACTCTATTTGGGTCATAGTTGGCAGATTGTCCAAGGTAGCCCATTTCTTACCAGTCAAGACCACCTACCAGAGTTCGAAGCTAGCAGAGCTATACATCGCTAGGATCATTAGTTTGCATGGAGTCCCCAAGAACATCGTATCGGAACGAGGAACTCAATTTACCTCGAGATTCTAGAAGAAAGTCCAAGAAGGACTAGGAACAAGACTGGATTTCAGCATAGTGTATCACCCTCAAACTGATGGACAAACGGAACGAGTAAATCAAATACTCGAAGATATGTTGAGAGCATGTGTGCTAGAGTATGGATCTAAATGGGAAGACTGTCTACCGTTCGCAGAATTTTCATACAACAACAGTTATCAAGCTAGTTTGGAAATGGCCCCATTTGAGTTCATGTATGGAAGGAAGTGGCGTACCCCTTTGAATTGGTCAGAAGTAGGAGAGAGTCAGATCGTCGGACCCGACATCCTACAAGAAGCAGAGAAAGTTCACAAGATTCGTGAGCACCTTAAGACCGCCCAGTCAAGACAGAAGAGTTACGCCGACAAGAGACGTCGAGACCTCGCTTTCAATATCGGAGATTTTGTGTATCTCAAAGTGTCGCCTTTGAAGGGAATGCAACGTTTCCAGCTCAAAGGAAAGTTAGCCCCCAGATATATCGGACCATTCAAGATTCTGAATCGTCGAGGAGAAGTATCGTATCAATTGGAACTGCTAGAGGAGATGTCAGTAGTGCACAATGTGTTCCATATATCGTTACTTCGCAAATGCCTTGAAGTTCCGGAGAAGACCGAAGTTTTCAAGAACATTGATCACCGCACCATAAAGATCAACGATGACCTGAAGTATCCCGAAGTACCCATCCGTATTTTGGAGGAAGCTTTCAGAACCACAAGAACCCGAAGAATCAATTTTCTGAAGATTCAGTGGAGCAACCACACTGAAAAAGAAGCTACCTGGGAGCGAGATGATTACATCAGGACGGAGTTTCCCGATCTCTTTAAATCCTAGGTAATCTTTTTTATTCTTTTTCAAATCTCCGGACGAGATTTTTTTTAAGGAGGTAAGGTTTGTAAAATCCCAAAAATCTTGATCATGATTATCAAATTCTAATCACTAAAATTAGGGTTAACAAAAACATTGATTAAATAAAAACCAAATTAATGCATGTGTGTATGTGGTGATTGAATGAATGAATGGACTTGTGTGATTAACCTAAATAGCAAGGAATGGTTTAAAAATGAAAATAACATCATCTAAAACATTTCCAAGCAGAAACAAATCAAGAGAAAATCAAAAACAAAACAAATAAAGCCAATGGTCATTTTTGCCAATCTTGCTCACTAGGTCACTTTGAGTGTTTCTAGTCCAAGATATCAAACAGAAACTTTTCCATTTATTTTCACCCCTTTTAATACCAAGCAAAAGTGAATCAAAGCTCACCTTTCAAACTTACAGAAACATTTGGCAACTTGATTCAAATGACAATTGAAAATTGAATCTATAACATATGTGAAGATCACACATTTTCAAAACCCAACCAAACCAGTGCCCCTTGACCAATCCAAATAACCCAAGACTCCCTAGTATGTACCTAGCAAACTCACCAAGTTTGAATCCAAAATTCAAATTTGAATTGCTTTCGGCCATTTCATCAAACACCTTGTAATCAGCAAACAAACAAACAAACAACAAACACTACTAGTAGCAGTGATTTTGGCCAACCTTGTCCCCTCTCTAGCTCACTCTACACTCTCAGTAGATGATCAAACTAATCTAACTAGCCTTAGCATCACTGTGAGCATGCATAGCCATCAATGATGACCATGCCGAAAGCACCCTTGCCACCCCCATGTCGCCAGCGAGCTAGGAGAATCTCTAGCATCACCAACCTTGTCTGGAGAACTAACCACCGTCCACCGCCACCCCCTGTCTAACGCTCGAGCCTTGCCAGCCACTGGACCACACGACAAGCTAGTGCCCAGTTTCTCTGCGTGCGTGCCGAGAGCGCGCTAGTGCACCATCAGCGACACGAGCCCACATGCCGCGCGCCGCCCTTGCCGCTTGCGTGCGTGATCGCCAGCACCCCAGCAACCCGCCAGAAAACCCCGTTCGCCGCCGCGCGGATCATGGATGTTGTGCGCCATTAAAATTGCCGTCGGACCCGCCTAGAGCGCCGCGATGTTCCGACCATTCCTCACCGCCCCACGCCGCGCAATCAAGTCGTTGAGCTTCACCAGGAGGCAATGCACTGTCCCCTATCGTTGCTCATACCATTAGCCCACTGTGCCGACGACCATGACGAGTCCACCCGCGCCATTCGGTCCCCTTCAGGCACTATAAAAGGAGGCCACCCCCGTTCGATTTGAGCACACCATCTCACTCCCCACCTCTCACTATTCACACCCACTCACCCTAGGAGCAAGGCGAGCACCAGGTGGCCTAAATTTCACTAGAGTTCGCCGCTGCAGTGGAGGAGAGGCGTCGTCGATTGGAGCCTCCCCAGGAGGAGCTGCCGGTACCAAGAGGATCGCCTTCATCGACTTCGTCGTTCGCCATCGCGGACCATCGTCGAAGCCCCGGTGAGCCCCCGTCAACCCCCACAGGCCACGCTAGGGTTCAACCTCGCCACGTCCTGTCCAGGCGTGGACTATGAACCACATCTGTAGGATTAGAACTAGATCGCATGGCCTAGATTACCCCGTACCTCTTCGCCACTCTCTGTCTCACTGACGAATGGGGACAATCACTTAATCAGCCCACGCGCGCGCTGTGCGTAGTGGGCCGGCCCAGTTAAACCTCCCGCGTGACCCAGCAATTTAAACTTAGGTTTATTCTTTTAGTTTCAAAATCAGTTGTGTACCTAGATTCAAAAATCAACCCAACTCGATTCACTAAACCAAAATGCATGAAACCAATTTTGTTAGAAAGATACTGGAGTGCTTAATCCAAGCCTGTTGGATTCAAACCAATTGGAGTTGTAAATCACCCATGGTAAAATAAACAAGGCAGAAGCTTTTCTGCATTCAAACATTTTTCAAAATTCAACCATAAAAGCTTTTGAGTTGATTCCAACTCTCAAATATCACATTTAACCGTACATTTCAGAATATATAAAAATATATAGGGTTACTTGCAGAAATAATGATCAAGTAATAAAAGAATGCCCATGGGCCATTCAGGTATTTTATTTAATTAAAATAAAAAAGGTTAAACCTTATTAAATTGTGACACCACTTTAAATCACATTCCCAAGTACTGAAATATGTGGTGATGACATGTGTCAACATGATCCCATGTTTTAGTTGGAGAATATTAAATCTTAAGTAGTTTTTCAATGAGTAGAAATTACTTTCTAAAATAAAATAAATAAGACAAGTGCTTTAATCTTTGTGATAATAGTGATGATGCTAGATCATCTAGTGTGACCCTTTGTGTGCTAAATAGAGTAGTTAAGAATTGTGTGGTGATTGTGTACCTCGTATTTATTAATAGACGCTAGTACCAACCAAGGATACGAGGAGGAAGGAGGATACTACGATGAAGAAGCCGAGGAAAACTTCAACCACTGCTCTACACAAGGCAAGCTACTATCTAAGAAAGCCTAATAGTACTAGTTGAATTAGCAAGCTACTATCTAAGCAAGCCTAATACTACTAGATGAATTAGCAAGCTATTGAATTTGCAAGCCTATACTTGCAATCTTGCAAGCCTTACTATATAAGTTGACCTATCAAGCTTACACCTTGATGACACACCATCCTAGTTTTACTTGCAAGCTTAGTATTTTATTTCTTTATCAAAGCTTTCTATGAAAAGTTTACTTAGTGGCTTGTAGATTCTAGAAAGATAATTGAAAGTAGCATAAAGAGCATAAAACTTGGCCTAAGTTAGATAATCTTGATGTCATCCTGAGGCATGAGATTGAACTTAGATTAGATACACTTTCTTATCACCTTGCATTAGTGTTTATCCCCCACCTGTAGATGCTAGTGCTAAGCATAAAACTTGATCAACTTTAGATGGGAATACTTGGTGAAAATGGTTATGAAAACCTTAGAATGATGAGTCATTCTACTGAAATATTTCTACATGTGTTCTTGAACACCAGATGATTTTGAGGATGAAAATGTTAAGGCACGAGCCTTAGTCCTTTATAAAACTGATGGCTGTATGTATGCGATACCATTCCAATTTTACCATACAACCACAATACCCGAAATCTGGGAAGGGCTTGACTGGAAATTTATATACCTTAGTATGGGTTCCCTTGCGGCCAAGGTTTGAGCCGAGGCTACCTTGTGAAGATTGTCCACCTGTGCAGTTCCCAAGATGACAGTTGGTCATGGTTGGGAGGCCAAACTCATAGGAGAGGTGCCTATACTAGGGCGTGTAATTGAAAGGTTAGAATTGATTATCCGCATACTGAGTATGGTGAATTCAGGATTGTTCCTGACGGATGTATCGAATGTTGTGGTGAAATTGTACAATCTCCGCAGAGTGTAAAACTATTCGAATAGCTGCGTCCGCGGTTATGGACAGTTGGAGTGGTCATACTGTTCCATCGTCAGATGTTTCCAAAATGACTTATGAAATGATTTATGACTTTGACTTGACCACAACAGAGTTGTGACATGAAATTCAAGTTCCCACTTAGGTGTTATAAAACTTTCAACTAGCTTTGTTTGCTTCTAAACTTAGTAGAGGTAAATCTGGCTTTTTGCAAAACAACCTAGAGCTTAGTATCCTACTCAAAACCACTTCACTTGTTAGTATTAGTTTGCGAATACTTAAAGAGTAGTCATGGCTTTGTCCCTAGCTATTCCTGTGGCTAGACTATGAAGAGGACTATCAGGAGGACGGACAGCAGGAAGGTTATGACAACTAGGATCATCTCCCATCGTCAGCATTGCCTGTGACCATGAAGATGGAGCCTCTCCTACACTATCATTATTATTACGTTATTCCGCTGCTTGATTGTATTAAGACTAGATCATGTGATCCTTATTTGTTGTAAGACCTTATGTATGGTTTGTAATGGATGATGTACTGTGATATCCAATCTGTTATGTCTCGCAAAAATGGTAATCCTGGGATTGCGATGTATGGCATAACAGGCATCTGGGATTAAAAATCCAGGTGTTGAAACTTTTGTAGCCCTACCGTTGATTAGAGTTATCCAACCGGAGAGTAGTTCATAGTAGCATAATGAAGAGAAGATATTTATATGAGAGTGTCCACTAGTGAAAGTATGATCCCTAGGCCTTGTTTCTAATCATTGAAACACTGTTTACAATCAGTCCTATTACATGTTTATTTGCTGCCATCTTTATTTCAGATTGCAATTACCACTTATAATCATCCATATTACTTGTATATCACTATCTCTTCGCTGAACTAGTTCACCTATACACCTGACAGGTGTATTGGGTGTGTTGGGGACACAAGAGACTTCTTGTATCTTGATTGCAGGGTTGGTTGAGAGGGATACCTTCCCTGAGTTCGATAAACCTTGGGTGATCCACTTAAGGGAAACTTGCTGTTGTTCTACAAACCTCTGCACTTGGGGGCCCAACACTATCTACAATAATAGAAGCGTGCATAGACATCAAGCTCTTTTCTGGCGCCGTTGCCAGGGAGGTAAGGTAAAAGGTACTCATATCATCCGGCTACTATGTTATCTTCTAGTACTGTTGCTGGTTTGTGAGTGCTCGAAGTTATTTCCTTTAGATTTTGCAATTATATCTTTTTGTTTCTTGTTTTCACTAATTAGGCTTAATGGAAAACAAAAAAAAATTTAGAGAGCTTTATAGTATTTATCTTGAGTTAGGACATGAAGTGTTTGAAGACAAAATTAAAAAACCTATGGAACTTTATTTGCATGCTAATAGCAATGTTATTAGTATGAATTCTTTGAACACCATTATTGCTAATGCTATGGAAACGTCCAAGCTTGGGGAAGCTAGTTTTGATGAAAATGATATTTTTAGTCCACCTGCTTTAGAGGAGAAAATTTTCTATGATGATACTATACCTCCAATATATGATGATTACAATGATGAATATGATATTTTCCATCCACCTACTATTGAGGAGAAAATTAATTGTGATTACAATATGCCTCCTATATTTGATGACTATGGTGATGAGAATAATAATGATAGCTATTTTTTTGTATTTGCTCCCACTACAATTAATAAGATTGACTATGCTTATGTGGAGAGTAATAATTATTATATGAATGTGGCTCATGATAAGAATGTTTTATGTGATAGTTATATTGTTAATTTTATTCATGATGCTACTAAAAGTTATTATGAGAGAGGGAAACATGGTTTTATGCATCTCAATAATATTAAGTTCCCGCTCTTTATGTTGAAAATTTTGAAGTTACTCTTGTTTTATCTTCCTATGCTTGTCACTTTGTTCTTTGTGAATTTATTTGCGTACAATATTCCTAATCATAGGAAGTGGGTTAGACTTAAATTTGTTTTATATTTGCTTCTTGATTCTCTCTTTCACTTCAATTCATATTTCTTATCTGAGCATCATCGAAATTATCATGTTTATCTTAATGGCTATAAAGAAAGAGTTTTTGGGAGACAAACAATTATATCTTTGCTTTCAGTAAGTTTTTATTTTGTTGAGTCTTGGAAGTTATTTCCTCTGTAATAACCTCTCCTTATCCTTTTTGTGTGGTTTTTTTCCACGAATAACCTCTAATGAGAGAGAAGTAAGATTTGGGGAAGTAGATTTCCTGAAATAGATTTCTGTGCTTCACTTTAAAAATTCTTGAAACATCCCAGTATGTCAGATTGAGCTGTAATTTTCTGAGTATGTGCCATAGGTTTTTATCTAACTTTTCGTTAGTTCAACACTTTTCAATTTGAGCAAAATAAGGTCTTCAAAAAAATCGCTTTTTACCTGCTGGTCTGTTTTGACAGATTTCTGCCATTATTTGCATTTGCCTCTTATCGGTTTCTTTTTGTGTTCTCTTTGATCACTTGAGCTTTTAAAAGGAATTGCTACAGTAGCTTGTGTTTTAATGGAAGTTTTATTTGTGTTGAAACTAAATCCAAAGTCTTGTTATCTTTAATACACTAATGTTGCTAATGAAGATTGTGTGAAGTTTTGTATGAAGAAAATTTTCAAGTGTAGGGGAAGAATGATGTCATGAGATGAAGAATGGACAAAATATCAAGATTGGGGATGCCACCCATGTCTCCCCAAGAAATATTCAAGAGGTAGAAGCGTCAAAGCTTAGGGATGTCCAAGGCATCCCCTTCTTCATCAATAAAAATCACAGGTTTCTTTCTATACACTTTATTTTTATTGCTTCATGCACTATTGTGTTGTTCTTGGAGCGTCTTTGTTTTTGTTTTTAGTTTTATTTTGTTTGGTTTTCTGCAATAAGTTTGTTGGATTACAGCACTTCTTTCGGAGAGAGACACGCTCCGTTTTCATTGTTTAGAACACTCTAGTTTTCACTCTTATTATTTTATGAGTGTTTTCCTTTGCTAGCACTGCGTTTAGCTTTAGTTTTCTTGTGCATTCATCTTAGAACTTATTAGTTCTTCTTTGTGGATTTGTGAGACTTGCTCACTAATCTTTATTGAGTATTATATTTGTGAGTTCTTTCAAATAAGTCGTTTGGTGTTGGAAAAGACTAGGAAATTTCATGCTTATAGTGGTACAAAAGGAAGCTTGTTTTGACTGTGGTCTAGAATCTATCATATCATGTTAGATGTTGCTTTGACCTTATGCTTAGTGATTATTGCTGTAGCATGAATTGTTCCAAACAATTGAGATTGCTTAATGTGTCTTGAAAGAATCATGCGTTGTTTTAGCATACAAAAGCATAATATTGTGGTATTCTCCTTTGATGCTTTGTTTGGGTTCACTTGGCACATGCTTACACCATGTTATGACTATGAACCAGTCACCTTAGCCTCTATGATCATTTAGTTTATGACTTGTGATACCACTTTATGCTTTAATTGATAATGTTTTGTCACTCTGCATGATTATGGACATTATTGCTCTCTTAGTTGGTCGCTCCCAGTATTTTGCTAGCCTGCACTTGTACTGAGTAAGCTCTACTCATGCATCCAACTCCCAAGAAACCAAGTTATTCCAAAGAGTCCACTATAAATTCCTATGCATGGTGTGTTACACCATTCCAAGTATATTCATGTGTTTATTTATCTTCCAAATTAAACTTTTGTTATGAGAAGATTAGTGATTAAAGCTCTCACAAACTTGATGGCACACTTTACTTCTTGCACCTAATAAACTTGAACCATTCTGTCATCTATGTTGTATATGCTTGCACTTATAAGTTGGGAATTAGTAGAACCATCCTGTCATGGGGAACGCTTTCAACACTTGTACATATTACCCAGCTGATATCATTATCTTTTTTTTACGGATGTCGGCAGCGTGAAATAAAAGGGGAGCTTGTAAGTCCATGGAGTATTATATATGTGTTAGAGAAACGCCTGGGCTTCTAGCCTAAGCCAGGCCTAATCATCGTGGAAACTTGCAGCATAACCATAGTGAGCAATCTATGAAGCATCTTCAGAGAAAAAAATATATAAAAAAGAAAAAAAAGCACCATGGTCATGGTAAATAAAAAGATCGCTGAGATGCTCATTGTCTGTTGCCTTGTCATTTTGATATGGGATAGCTCATGTGTCATGGGGCAAGGGGGTACCACGTTGGCGGTTCTCTATGATACACATATACTTTGAATGACAAGAACTTGCTTGTGGCTAAAGTTGAGTAGCATGAGGAACGGCCCCCGTACTCAAGGGATATGAGATTGCCAACTTATGATCTGTCAAGCATATACTTCACATTTGTTTCACTTTAACCTTAATCACTTCAAGATGCTTATGATAGGGGCAATGAGGGCTAAAAGCTAATAAGTACCATAATTTTGTAAGCTCTTTATGAAACTTGAAATCCCTGCTTCCCTCTGTGAAGGGCCTTTCTTCTTACTTTTTGTTGATTCTCCACCTTCTATCTTTATGCACCAATTAAGAGAGCATAGTTTTCATTCTTAGTTTTATGTGCATTGTCCCAAAACTTATTGATTGATTCATAATGTTGATATTGCTTGTTCTTGAACTATTTGTATCTAGTCACCCTTATGAACTTTGAAGGTGTCATATGCATTTATGTTTTGCTACACCATGAGGGACAAGCTGAATACCACACATGCTATGTTTTCTATATGTGAAACAAACAAACGTCTTTCAATGCATTGTTATTCATGATCTTTGTTTGTACCTTTTCATGTTACAACATAGTTACTATGTCTTATTGTTAGAACTACATCTTTCATGCTCATGTTTAGAGTACTTTGATCCCAGCTATCAATGCTTTGTAAATATTTTGATCAAGATTGTGATGGTCCATGTCACCTCAAAAATTATTCTTTTTATCACTTACCTACTCGAGGACGAGCAGGAGTTAAGCTTGGGGATGCTTGATACGTCGTAAACGTATCTATAATTTTTGATGCTCCATGCTTGTTTTATATCATCATTCTTATGTTTTGTCTACACTTTGAGGTATTTTTATACATTTTCTGGAACTAACCTATTGACAAGATGTCGCAGTGCCAGTTGTCTGTTTTCTACTGCTTTTGGTTTTAGAAAATCTAGTATGGAAATATTCTCGGAATTGGGCGGGACAAAAGCCAAAGTCAATATTTTACCGGAGCGAACACGGAGACCGAAGGGCAGCCAAAATGGGGCCACGAGGTGGGCACACCATAGGGTGGCGCGGGCCCACCCTAGGGCACGCCACCAGGTGGTGTGGGCCCCTCGGGCGCCCACCGACATTTCCCTTCCGCCTATATAACGCCCTCGATGCAGAAACCCTAGAGGGATCTGCCTCCATCCACGAAAAGTTCCGCAGCGCGCCGCCACCGAAGAGGAGATTTGGGGGACAGAAGTCTCTATTCCGGCACCCTACCGGGACGGGGAATTGCCCCCGGATCCATCTCCATCAATCTCCACCACCATCTCCATTGCCGTTGCTGACTCCCATGATGAGGAGGGAGTATTTCTCCCTCAAGGCTAAGGGCTCTACTGGTAGCTATGTGTTCATCTCTCTCTCTCTCTCTCTCTCTCTCTCTATGCGTGATCTTATTGTGGCCATGAGCTTTGTAATCAAGTAGATCTACTCTTCTACTCAAGTGCTTTAATTGTAATCTCCGGTTATCCCCACGTGTGTGAAGTTGACAGTGTGCACACCGTGTGGCACTTAGGCTAAAGATTACAAAAATACTTATCATGAGTTATATTTTGAGCTGGATGTCTCTATGAAATTGCGGTGTTTGTTGGAACCATCTAGCGCTCAAGGTGACAGTGTGGGGTTACCTAGATGGGGAATGCGAACTTTAAGGAGAGCTTTTGTATCCCTACCGTGGATTAGAGTTATCCAACCGGAGAGCAGTTCAGAGTAGCATAATGAAGAGAAGATATTTATATGAGAGTGTCCACTAGTGAAAGTATGATCCCTAGGCCTTGTTTCTAAGCATTCAAACACCATTTACAATCAGTCATGTGACATGTTTGCTTGCTGCCATCTTTATTTCAGATTGCAATTACCACTTATAATCATCCATATTACTTGTATTTCACTATCTCTTCGCCGAACTAGTGCACCTATACACCTAACAACTGTATTGGGTGTGTTGGGGACACAAGGGACTTCTTGTATCTTGATTGAAGGGTTGCTTGAGAGGGATACCTTTGGCCACTTCCTCCTTAAGTTCGATAAACCTTGGGTGATCCACTTAAGGGAAACTTGTTGTTCTACAAACCTCTGCACTTGGAGGCCCAACACTGTCTACAAGAATAGAAGCGTGCGTAGACATCAGGCTCCGGTGGAGGTGGCTCCGACAGTGTCCTCAATGTTGGCGATGCTTGATCTACGAGATTCATGGTCATCGTGCTTCTTTTTGTGTCAAAAAGGACAAGGATTTGTAAAACTATGTGACATGGGTATGCCCTACGGGTGCCTGATGTTAACCTACCTAGTACCAGCTTGGCAGAGGCCCACACAATCACCTGCTATGGATGGCGAAGCCCAGGAAGGATTCGGGTGACCTAGGCCCATAAGGATGTGACTTCTTGGGGAACACGGCCAGTTGTAAATTGAATTTCAAAGGGTCAAACCCTAACTTGTAACCGACTCGACCTAACCCCGAGACCTGGCCTCCCTATATAAAGGCCAGGAGGGCACGACGAGGAGGAGGATCTAGAACCCTAGCATACACCACGCCAGATCCAATCTATGCACCCCTGTAACCTTCGGTTCCGCCATCATTCAAGAATAGACAAGCAGGAGTAGGGTTTTCCCTGCCGGGGGCGTGAACCTGGGTAAACCGTGTATCCCCGTGTTGCGAATCTGTTAGTCGTTCCGCGATTTCCAGAGCCCCCTCCTTCTCTAAAACCCAAGTCCATAACAATAGGCATTGACGAGTCGAACCCTCGTCAATTGGTGCCGTTTGTGGGAACTAGGGATGTTGATTGTGCGATCGTGACGGCTCCATCCACTGCGATTTTTGACTCCTCAGTTGCGGAGAACCACCTCCTCTTTGGCACCATCGACTTCACCGTCCACTCGCCTGCGACCCGCTAAGACTTCGATTCCATGGGAGACGGACTCGATATGATGCTTGGGAGCATATGCTTCCAGGTAGGCAAGATCGGCACCATCCGCCTCCCTGAGCGGGTGGCACCCCGGAAATCGCACCTGCTTCGTGGGTACCGCCAATCGGTGTCTTGAGCGCACCATCGCTAACGAATGATTCCGATGATAGCAGCAACTACAACTCCGAACTCTGTGACCCTCATATGGAGGAAGGATTCCAAACCAGAGAGCTGTGGGAGCAACGATCTCCCCCACCGCTACATGTGCGCGACCATCATCGATGGTAACGTTGGCAACAGAGCCTAACCAACGGCCCCACTACTAATTTGCAAGCTACTAACTCCGCTAATGGAGTCAATGGACCACCCCCACCGAATCCCAATGGGAACGGGCCGCATGAAGCCGCCAACGACGGCAGTCGCAATCGTCAAGATATCAATCTCAATGACATTCAGTGGGAAAGAGTATGGGAGTCCATGCAAGGTACCAATCCTCTGCCACTCGACGCCTCTCATGACATGCTGATGGGCTATCACTAGCTCCTCATAAAGGAGCATAATCGGCAAGTCGAGCAACACAAGGAGCTCGAATAGCGCAGACAAGCAGCTAATGAGTCAACTGCATGATGAGCCGTGATACCTTCGATCCGGATTGCGAATATAATATAGCTCTAGTAGACCTAGGTTTATCGAATCCTCGAGAAGCAGAAAGCAAAGTGAGATTACCTTAATGGACCTTCGAGAGTTTTAGAATTCCTATTGCATTTTCACCGGACCAAGAGTTTGCGATCTTCTTGTTGTTGTTGTTTTTGTTGACGATGGAGAGAGAGGGCCTAGGGTCTTCAGTTTTCACCAGTAGTTGTGCAAAACATCTGATGGGAATAATAGATAGTAATAAAGTACTCATGTAATTGTTAGAGCAAGATAATTATATGTGGGGCAGTGCATCCACAAATGTTATTGCCTCCACAACCGCTTATGGAAATATCCTACTAGTATCACCCATGGAAGAAATAGAACTAACGATATGCATAGTGATGTCACCGTTAATCCCAAGTAAGTTCTTCACATACAGCCGTACTACCCTTTCTGTCACTAGGGTTCCTATCCTGCAGATCAGTCGTTACTCACACTCCCTTTACCTACATCAATCCTCGGGGTCTTGGGTACCTGAAAAGTCCTTAGATTGAGGGAAGAGAGGGTACTAGAATCATCAAGTCATACAAAATAATACATGATCGCATCTATGATAAATAACATGCACAAAAGCTACATGGCTAGGCTGAAGCCCTTAGCCCAAGGAGAATTACTCACACATAGAGATGAAATCGACAATCAAAAACATTGTAATGGAGATCATAGAGTTGATAACAAATAGTCTTACAATGTTGCCAATTGGAGATGAGATCTACTATTACAAGTGGTGGAAGATGGCTATGGTAGTGGAGAAGGGTTTAGAGGTTTAGATCTAGATCTATTCCTCCGGCGTGGCGGCAGGGAGAGTTGAGGATGAAAGAAGTGATGTTGTGGAGTCGGGGGCTGTTTCTTGTCGCCTGAAGACTCTTTATATAGGGGTCCCTTCACGAAAGTTTTTCTGTTTGACCTAAGGAGGTTGGTGCAAACTATACGGACGCAACTATACGGCGGCGGGCCGTATAGTTGGTCGTTAAACTTGCAGTTGCCTCCTCATGGCTCCTGGTTTCTTTGTCATGTTGGAAATATCGTATCTTTGGCATTTATGTAGTGATTCCCATCATAATACGCCATTATCTGTGCAGGAAAAAATAGCAAGAAAGGATTGCACACCCCTCTGATCATTAGGAATTAGTGGCAGGAAATAGAGACATATTTCATCAAATATGTGAATAATATCTAGTTTAAATGCGGACATGGATGGCTATATTTCATAGCCATCAAGCCACTCTCTCCTCCGTCGGCGGATCCTCCTCAAAAGGCTATGACGGCCAAAAGCATCGCTCCCGGCTGGAGCCCATGGACCCTGTTGCCAGACGTGAGGCCACCAAGGCACTCGACCTATCATTCATGTCGATGGACTCGTAGGGAAACATCATGCCCAAAACACCGCAGGTCGCGGTCATGCCGGCCACTACATACCTGGCAGCAAACCCGCCACCGACTGTGGATCCTAGACACACAATCTACAAATCTGCGATTGCGGGACTTATGCTCGTGGGAGCCGCGTTACTTGGAGAGATGACCCTGGAGCCGAAGAAAAAGGCTGCGGTAATAAAATTCACAAGGATTCGCACACCCTCATCCGACGAGGATGGCATGACCTATCGCGGCCGATGCCGCAGCCCGCGACGAAGGAGCCGCAACTATGACGCCCATGACGAGCTCACGCAGCGCAAGATCAACAAATCACCCACAAAACGTGCGTGCTCCACAGAGTCCGAGGACGAAGATACGGAGCTATGCGGCGCTAGATGCTTCAGCAGAGCCATACGACAATCTCGGATGCCCAAGGGATTCAAGCTCCCATCGTACAACCCCAAGTTCGACGGACTACAGGAGCCGGAGATCTGGCTAGATGACCACATCCCGTCGGTCAAGCTACATGGTGGAAGCAAGAACACAGCCATGCAGTGCCTTCAGCTGCAGCTGAAGGGCGCAGCCCGGGCCTGGCTCAATAATCTGCCATCTGGGTCCATCCGTAGTTGGTAGGAGCTGGTCTACATCTTCATCTGCAACTTCAAAGGCGCCTGCAAAAGGACCGCCTCCATCAAAGAACTGTGTGCCTATTGTCAGTGATCAAACGAGTCGATCCGCTCTTACGTGCAGCACTGGTCTATCATCAAGAACTCTGTCGAGAACATCTCGGAAGAGAGGGCAATTGATGCCTTCAATGGCAGCATGAAGCGCCACGAACTCAGAGAGCATCTGAGCCGGATCAAGCCCAAAACCATCGATTACCTGATGTACATCGCCAACCGATGGGCGGACGGTGAGGACGCCGTCAATTGAACCCGTTCGGATGACGAAGACGATCTCGACCGCAGGCGTGATCACCGAGGAAAGCGAAGAGTGCGCGTCTACGACGATCATGAAGAGATCTACATGGTCGTGGCTGGCTACGCCGAGCGCCATGACGATGGAAACTGCAGCAGCGGCTATCGTAGTGATGGCTATCGTGACAGCGGGAAACCCGCTCAGTCGTGGCAACTCCGCAATCGAGACGATGAGCCCTCCGCATTCGACAAACCGTCGGGTCCTTGCACCATCCACTTATACATCGACAAGCAGGATGGCAAGAGGAAGGCTAACCATCTGCTTAAGGATTGCAGGGAGTTACAAAATCTCCATGAAGGATATGCCCAAATGCGGTGCGAGGCGGTGAATTAGGGGTTCGTCCCTGCCCTAGGAGCCGTCACATTAGGCGCACCACCTCCGCCACCCGGAGCACCCATGCAGCCTGCGGCTATGCTGGCCCAGAACAACGGAGCAAAGCCATACCCATGATCGTTGGAGGCCATGATGATACAAAAGGGACGTCCATCCAACATGATATAGAAAACGATCACCCACCAGGTAAACTTGGCCATCACCTCTCCGCATGCCATACCTGAGTACCTCAGTGGCTCAGACTCGTGCATCACCTTCGATCGATCGGATCATACCCGACAAATACCTCGCCCAGGTCACTCTGCCTTGGTGCTTGAGGCTCAGATCGGCGGATTTGAAACAAGTCGCGTCTTCATTGATAGCAGCAGCGGTATCAATCTGATGTTCACCAGCACACTCGCAGCTATGCGGATCCCGCTATGCAGCCTGGAGGCATCAGACAGGACCCTCCATTGCATCGTCCCAAGGAAAGGAGTGTACCCCTAGGCAAAATATGGCTCGATGTCATCTTTGGCACCCCTAAGAACTTCAGGCGAGAGCGGATCGAGTTCGAGGTGGTGTACTGGCCCTCACAATGCCATGCCATCCTCGGGTGTGTGGCATTCGCAAGATTCTTGGAAGTGTCGCACTACGCGTACCTTCTTGTGAAAATGCCAGGACCTAATGGTTTCATCATCGTCCTAGGAAGCTTCACAAAGTCTGACAGTTGCGATAGAGACTTTAACAGAATCTCCCAGTCTTTCGGCATGCTGGAGGAGCTCGCAAGGTTGAAGGAGTTGACAGACAACATTCTGCCCCCGTCGCCAAGCAAAACGCGCCCGATATGTTATTCGAGTCCAAATTCAACACCAAGGCGGTGTAGGTCCACCCGACAGACCCCACCAAGACGGCTCTGATCGCCAAAAACTCGAGTTCCGCATAGGAACTCGCACTCGTTGAATTCCTCTATGAGCACTGGGAAATCTTCGCCTGGTGTCCTACGGACATGCCAGGAATTCCTAGGGAATTCGCCGAGCATGCACTCAATTTCTATCCGGATGTGAGACTGGTCAAGCAGACGATGTGTCGACTATCCGAGGGCAGAGCTGAAGCAATTGGCACCGAAGTCAACAGAATCCTTGATGCTAACTTCATAAGGGATATCAAGGAAAGCACCTCGGTAGCTAACCCTGTGATGGTACCTAAGAAGGACACGGACATCTTGCGGATGTGCGTGGATTTTATGGCGCTTAACAAGCATTTCCCAAAGGGTCACTTTCCCCTACTGTGGATCGATCAAATCATCGACTCCACCGCGGGATGCGAGCGGCTCTCATTTCTCGATGCCTACTCAGGCTACCACCAAATTCGGCTAAAGGTCGAAAATCAGGAGAAGACGGCCTTCATCATGCCATTTGGTGTCTTCTAATACAACACAATGCCCTTCGGGCTCAAGAACGTAGGCGCGACCTATCAAAGGTGCATGCAAGCATGCCTGAAGAGCCAAATTGGTCACAACATCCAAGTCTATGTCGACGACATAGTAGTCAAGACCAAGGAAAGACAAACACTGTCGACGACATCCGCGAGATGTTCGACGACCTTGATCGATATAGGATCAAGTTGAACCCATAAAAGTGCGCCTTTGGCGTCCCATCCAAGCAATTTTTCGGGTACTTCATATCCGAGAGAGGAACCAAAGCCAACCCAAAGAAAATTAAGGCTATATTAGCCATGGAGAAGCCGAAGAACGTCAAAGGATTTTAGCAACTAGCTGGGCGGATCACGGTGCTCAGTAGGTTCATTAGCCGCATGGGTGAAAAGGCTCTCCCCATATTCCAATTGCTCCGCAAAGCCGACAAATTTGAGTGGACGGCTGAAGCTGATGATGCATTCGAAGACCTCAAGCGCTTACTCTCTATATCCTCTATACTGGTTATGCCAATGGAGAGAGAGCCCATGCTTCTCTATATTGTTGCAATGCATCAAGTGGTCAGCATGGCCCTTGTGGTCGAGCGACCCGAAGACGGCAAAATTCACGGGGTATAGCGCCTAATATATTACTTCAGAGAGGTACTGATGCCTACAAAGCAAAGGTATCCCCATTACCAAAAGCTTGCCTATGGCGTATTCATGACTGCTACGCGTCGACTGCGACATTACTTCCAAGAGCATCAGATCATGGTCATTAACGACATGCCACTATCACACATTCTCAACAACCCCAAAGCTACAGGACAAGTAGCCCTATGGGGCATCGAGCTGTCCCCACGGGATATCATCTACGAGCGTCGCACCGCCATCAAGTCACATGTGCTTCCCGACTTCTTCATCCACTGGATGGGGCTCCAACTCCCAGATACTCCAGACATGTCCCAGCTCTATACGATGCACTTCAACAGCTCCAAACGCGACGCCGGAGGCGGATCCGGAGTAATCTTGACATCCCCACAAGGGGACAAGATGACTTATGTGTTATGGATGAAATTCCGTGCATCTAACAACGAGGACAAATACGAGGCACTGCTCCATGGCATGCGGATGGCCGAAGTCCGCACTGCCACATGGTTGGTCATCTACGGCGACTCCAATCTCGTCGTTCAGTAGACGATGAACCAGCGGGATGCCGTCAGCGATAACATGATCGCCTACCGTGACCTCTACAATGCACTCAAAGGAGACTTTGACGGCTGCGAGCTTCGGCATGTTGGCCGGGAGAGCAATGAAGAGTCCGACAAGCTCGCCAACATCGGCTCCACATGCGTCCCGGTACCGTCGTGCGTGTTCCTCGACAAATCTGCGAGTGCTCTATCAAGCGCAAAACCGCCAAGAGCACAACCGAAGCCCCGGGACACTCGGGGGATGCGCCACCCGAAAAAATGGAGGAAGCTGAAGAACTAGAGATGGATGTTGAACTGGCGAGCCTCATGTAGGTTCTACCAATCGAGCAGACATGGACTCAACCATGCGTCAGGTACCTGCTCAGCAAACAACTGCCCAAAGACCCGACTGATGCCAGGCATATCGCTCGCCGATCAAAAGCCTTCACTATCATCTATGGCGAACTGTACAAGCGAAGCATCTCAGGGTACTCCAGGAATGCATCACCAACAGTGACGGGAAAAACATCCTCCTCGACATCCACTAAGGCATTTGCGGCCACCATGTCGGCAGCTGCGCCCTAGTCGCCAAGGCTCTATGAGATGGCTTCTACTGACCAACTGCGATGCGTGACGCCAAGGACATCGTCGAAAAATGAAATGCTTGCCAAAGGTTTGCACACAAACCACATGCACCAGGCTCAGAGCTACAGCCCATCCTGCTGGCCTGGCCCTTCGTGTAGGGGTTCGTAGCATGGAAAACAAAAAATTTCTATCGCATACAAACAAACAAGCCAAGATCTATCTACTAGATTGTAGCAACGAGTCGATGGAATAACTTACCCTCGAAGATTCCAAAGCGTTTAACGAGAGCGGATTCTCGTGGGTGATGTAGTCGTACTCTTTCCGATCTCAAGATCGTGTAGACGATCCTTCCGGCGCCACGTTCCGGCAGCACTCCCGCAGTCGGTCACACGTTCGGTACTCGACGAAGACCTTCCTCTCCCTTGTTCCAGCAGGCAGCGGAGGTTGTAGCACTCTCCTCGCGATTCCGGCAGCACAACGGCGTGGTACCGGAAGTAGAGGGGAGATCCCGCAGGGCTTCGCCTTAAGCCGGTGCGAGTATGGTGGAGCTTATGAGAGAGGCTATTAGTGGTCTAGTAATTAGACACAACAATTAGAAGGCTCTAAACCAATTAGAAGGCTCTAAACCGCTGGCTAAAGCAATTAGAAGCTCTAAACCAAAACGGCTCTAAACCGGAGATTTAGAGGTAGAAAGTTGTGTGTCTAGGAGGGGAGCCCTGCCCCTCCTTTTATAGGTGGGGAGGCGCGGCCAGGGGAGGGGAGTCCCTCCCCAAGTCGGCCTTGGGCTGGGCGCCGGCTTGGAGGAGTGGGACTCCTCCTCCAAGTTGGTTCCAACTCCTCTTGCTTGTTTCCCACAGTTTCCTGTTTTAGCCGTTTGACTTTCAAACTGGCAATTTGACTTTCATGTTTTTGGAACAGGAAGAACACTTAGTACATGATGCAATCATTCAATGACACACTCATGTACCCTCCCCCCCCCCCCGGAGTGCCGGACAATCCGGAACCTTCTAGAACATTCCCGATGAAAACACCGGAATCATTCCCGAACTCCGAAACGGGACTTTCCTTATATGAATCTTATTCTCCGGACCATTCCGGATCACCTCGTGATATCCCGGATCCCATCCGAGACTCCGAACAACATTCGGTCTCTTTCTCATAATACCATAACTACTCAAAACAACGTCGAATCCTTAAGTGTGTCTCCCTACGGTTCGTGAATTATGCGGACATGATCGAGACACTTCTCCGAACAATAACCAATAGAGGAATATGGAAATTCATATGGCTCCCACATATTTCTACGATTACTTTGCGATCGAATGAACCACTTACATATGATACCAATTTCCCTTTGTCTCACGATATGTTACTTATCCGAGGTTATGATCATCGGTATCTCTGCATACCTAGTTCAACCTCGTTACTGATAAGTACTCTTTTCTCGTTCCCGTGATATGTGATCCCTTGTGACCAAGTCACATGCTTGCAAGCTAATTGGATGACATTCCACCGAGAGGGCCCAGAGTATATCTATCCGTCATGTGGATGGACAAATCCCACTCTTGATCCATGTGTTTCAACCAATACTTTCCGAACACTTAATGCCACCTTTATAGCCACCCAGTTACGGTGTGGTGTTTGATGTCATCAAAGCATCCATCCGGTAAAGGTGATATGCATGATCTCATGGTCGAAGGAATTAGGTTACTATGTATCAGAAAGCATATAGAAATTGAACTATTGAAATGACTTGATCTTTATGCTACGCTTATCAATAGGAGTATGTCCACCATATCATTCTCCTAACGATATGATCTTGTTGTTGATAACATCTCAATGTTCATGATATGGAAACCACAATCATTTAATCAACCAACAAGCTAGTGAAGTATAGAGGCTATACTAGGGACTTCAATTTAAGTTTACAATTCACACAAGTATTAATGTTTCCTTGTTAATACTATTATAGCATGAATATAAACATTTATCATAAACACAAAGATATAATAATAACTATATTTATTATTGCCTCTAGGGCATATCTCCAACACTTCGCCCAATGGGGACTCGACATAGTCGGGAAACTGCAGAAATCCTCACCCGGAGGACACGTCTTCCTCCTAGTGGCAGTCGACAAGTTCACAAAGTGGACCGAAGCCATGCCAGTCACTAACCAAACCGGCACCACTACCGTCAAGTTCTTCCAGTACATTGTCTACGGGTTCGGGGTGCCTCACAGCATAATAACCGACAATGGTACGAACTTCACCATGAAGGAGTTTCGAGACTTCTATGAAGGACTTGGCATCAACGTCATGTATGCCTATGTGGTGCATCGACCAATGGGCAGGTCTAAAAGGCCAACGGACTTGTCTGCAAATGAATCAAGAAGTGACGGTTGCGCCCACTCAAGCTACCCTCCATCCTCTAGAGTCTATGCACAACGCCAACCAACGCCACCGGCTACACGCCCTTCTTCATGGTGGACGGAGACGAAGCAATGTTGCCCTCCGAGGTACGCTACAAGGCCCCACAGGTCGTCGCTTTCAGCGAAGCAGAATCAACAGCTGCACTCGAAGATGTCATTGAATCACTGGACGAACCCCGCGACATCGCTGCATCCCGTTCGATAGTGTACCAGCAAAGTCTCCGCAACTACCACAGCAGGTGGCTACGCCCAAGGTCCTTCGTCGAAGGAGACCTTGTCCTGCGACTCAAGCAGAAAGGACACCTGAATCTAGAGTCACCCTGGGAAGGACCCTACATGGTCATCGAAGTAATCCAAGGTGGCACTACCTCCTCAAGGATGCCGAGTTCGGAGTATCATACTCCAACCCCAGGAATGTCGCACAACTGCGACGCTTCTACCCTTAGTCATCTTTACTTTCAATAAGGCTATTCAGCCAGGCTACTCAGCCGAAACCTGTATCCCCCACTATGTAATGAATAAAAGCTAAGTTCCTTAGCCAACATACTTTTTTCTCTTATGTATATTTACATTCCTAAATACACTCGGGGGCTTTGCCTCACCCTATGACTTCGTCGACTATTACACTCATGCATCACCCTGAGTAGCTGACCACATCAGGCTAATGAAAAGGACATGCAAAATTCAACAACAAAAAGCACTACATGCAAATACATCTTTACAAACTTTACAAGGGCACAACAAGCCCAATCGAAACTATATAGATATTACATTACTTTGCACAAAACCTGCAGGAATAAACTATGCTGAAGCACAACATTCATCTCCTCATCGAATAAGTACATATGTCCTCGGCATGGCGAGCCACTTCAGCATAGTGCGGGCGCATATTCCAAGCCATACCATCAGGAGGAACGGGTGTCCCCGCCGCTATTTCGGCCAAATCCATGTCACGACAATGTAGTCGAACAAGTGCCAGCGCCGCCTTTGCACCCGCAACAAGTTGTTGGTGCACAAGGTCCTTCACGGCGTCTACGCTTTGTAACTTCCCTAGCATCCCAAAGAAACTGGATGGAGCTACATCTAGGGGAAACATGGCAGCCCAGATAGACGCAAGTGACGACCTCGCACGCTTCAAAACCTGAAGCACCTGGTGGACACGTGATACCTTGTATCCGGATTATGGTTGTAGTATAGTTCTTTTTCCCTATAATACCTAGGTTTATCGAATCCTCGGGAAGCAGAAAGCAAAGTGAAGTTACTTAAATGGACCTTCGAGAGTTTTAGAATTCCTTTTATGTTTTCACCAGACCAAGAGTTTGTGATCTTTTTGTTGTTGTTGACGATGGAGAGAGAGAGGGCCTAGGGTCTTTGTTTTCACTAGTAGCTATGCAAAACATCTGATGGGAATAAAAGATAATAATAAAGTATGCATGTAATTGTTAGAGCAAGATAATTATATGTGGGTAGTGCATCCATAATTGTTATCGCCTCCACAATCACTTATAGCAATAATCTACTAGTCTCATCCATAGAAGAAAGAGAACTAATGATATGAATAGTGATGTCACCGTTAATCCCAAGCAAATCCCTCACATACAGTCGTACTACCCCTTCCGTCACTAGGTTCCCAACCTGCAGATCAGTCATCACTCATAGTCCCTATACCTAGATCAATCCTCGGGGTCTTGGGTACCTGACAAGTCCTTAGATTGAGGCAAGAGAGGGTACAATAATCATCATGTCATACAAACTAATACATGATCCCATCTATGATAAATAACATGCACAAAAGCTACATGGCTTGGCCAAAGCCCTTAGCCCAGGGAGAATTACCCACACATAGAGATGAAATCAACAATCATAAACATTGTAATAGAGATCATAAGATTGATAGCAAATAGTCTTACAATGTCGCTAATTGGAGAAGAGATCTACTATTACAAGTGGTGAAATATGGCTATGGTGGTGGAGAAGGGTTTGGAGATTAGATCTAGATCTATTCCTTTGGCATGGCGGCTTCTGGTGGCAGGGAGAGTTGAGGTCGAAAAGAAGCACTGTTTTCTTGTCGCCTGAAGCCTCTTTATATAGGGGACCCTTGTAAGACCCCACCTTTATAAGGTAAAGGTCCCTGTGATTGCAATGCTAGTCCCTGGATCAAATGCTAGCATCCATAGTTTAAGATGAAGTACACAGATACAAAGGTCTTTATTACATCATCATTCTAGAGATAAACATAGTCTTTTACAACTCCATAGCCAAAGGCTAGTACAAGAGTTCATAACATAAGTAAATAAAGTAAAGTCTTCATCTTCATGTGCCATACGCAAGCATGTTGAATGTAGACTCATAACCCTAATCCTCATCGGAATAACCTGCAACATCATAATTATAGCCACAGTGGGTCAATACATTTGGAATTGTATTGGCAAGTGATACCATAGTAGAATAGTAGTATCTAACATCTATATGAATTTGGCTAAGTGTAGCTTAGGCTTTCTTTGCTCAAAATAGGTTTTTCCTATCAGTTGAAAAACACTAAGTTTTTGTTTGACAAAAACTCCCAAGGAACCACCAATAGACATTGGTGAACCTTTACCCTTGTTCTACCACAAGTTTTAACTTAAAAATTGGGATGAGGAGATCCTTGATAGCTTCGATGTCTTGATGCTCAAATTGTCCATTGCCAGGGACACGGCTAAGTACTTAGGTTTTACCCTCTCGAGAGGTGGTGCACTTTTCCCACAAGACTCGACATTCATCGATACAAGACCTTTCAGAAGCCTCCCCTTAGACCACCATGGACACGTTCCATCCTATCACCCTACCACCAACTGTCCATCTAGCTAAGTTATTGCAACCTATATGATCAAGGCAAAGCCCATATGCCATGTGGTTGCACTAGAAGCTACTAAACACTAAGTATCTCAAATCCCTTTCTTCCTGGGTGGATTTCCACAAGTGTGATACACAAGGTAAACCATAGACATGGGCCTTGTGTAACCACTCAACTCAAACCATCATACCATTCCACCCAGGTGATTCATTTACTTAGTTGTTTTATTAAGAAAAAACACAAGTCAAAAGACTTAGCAAAATTTCCATAGCATGAATATATTCCACCCTTGTTTCCTACTAGCTAGGCTAAGCATGATAACATAGCAAGTGTATTAACTTAGATAAAATTCTACTAAGACTACAACTACTAGGATTTCCCAAGGCATAGCATATAGATACTTAGTAAAAATTCCATGCAAGCCCTACTCAAAATATCACTAGTGCATAGTCAAATTAATAGTACAAAATACATGAAGCACCACTTGCCTTGGTAGTTGGGGGAGTAGCAACAATCCTCACAATCACAATCACCACTAGCACCAAAATCTACACATAAAATAATAACACCAAATTCACATTCAAATAATCGAGCAAAAATATATATGAATGCATATAAATGCAATGGAATGAATTTTCTACACTAAACTATTCAAACAAAATAGTACTGAACACAAAACCATCTATTTATAGTCTAAATAAACTTAAATTTGCTTTAAAATCATTTTCCAAATAATTTATATAGCCAAAATAAGCCTATATTTGATTCTGCACAAAATCCCATTTTTACAGAAGAAAAATACAAATTTAAGCCCACAGTAGTGTAGTATTTAATTTTCTGAATCCATTTATATCTTATTTGCATTTTTTGGACAAACAGAACAAAAGTTATGAATTTTTTAAACTCAAACATCTAATAGATAAATTTCTGTTTTTAAAATAATAGCCAGGCCACGTGTTTGTTTCTAATTAGCTGGTACCACTTCGTATGGATCGAGCAACGTGGAGTGTTGGATCTAAATGAAATCGCACGGCACAGATTACGCGTACCGTTTAGTTTAAGTGATTCTATCCTATCCACCAGATCTGCATCTAACAGCTCATAGCGCCTTGACCAGGAACTGGCGGTGCTGGCTGGCGATGCACGGCGGCGGCGCTCAGGCGACAATGGTCCGACGGTTCTAGGAAGCGAGCGGAGGGAAGGAGGGGCTCACCAGGTTCGCAGGAGCGTGACGAAGCTCAACGTGATCACATCTGGTGAAGGGGCGCATGAGGTTGCTGGGGATTTCTCGTCGGAGATGGCGTCGGCGTCGGGCACGTTCGGGTGTTGTCGTTGGCGATGCTACAGGTCACCGGAAGACAGGCAAGAGGCAGCGTTAGACGCGCACGGGGATGGTGAGTGTACGAGTGTCAACCAGAGAGAAGGGGGAGGGCTAGGTTTACCGTAGTTGCTCGCCAGAGTAGAGCTTGTCGTCGGGCACGAGCGGTTGTCGACGAAGGCGACGCTACAAGCCATCAAAAGGGAGCCCACAAGCAGTGTTAGATGAGCGGGAGTGTGGCGAACACGATAGCAAGAACTAGAGGGCGAGGGACGGATAGTTCTCACCGGAATCGATCATCGGAGAGGCTCGGTACCATGGCGAAGTGAGCTCATGTGTGGGCAGCCTGGGGGCTCTCTGCGGGTGTGGCGTGAGGGGAAAAGAGCGGACGAAGGAGGGGGTTAAGTAGAGGGGATCGGGGGAGTAATTTACTCGCCGAATTAATGTAATTAAGCGCGGCATCAGTGGGGAAAACGGCAGCGGCGAGGTGGTCGTCGGCTTTGATTGAGGAAGAAGGGGTGACGTGGTTGTGGGGTCCAGTCGTCAGCGAGTCGGTGCATGTGTGCAGGGTAGGAAATGAGGGAAGAGGGGGAAACGGCCCGGGTGGGCTCGTGGTCCTGTTCTGGAGCTGGGCTAGAATAGTCGGCGCCTGTTTTTATTTTTTTCTCTTTGTTTTTCTTTTTCTATTTGATTTTTCAGGAATGGTTTTGAAACCAAGTTTGTTTGAATTCAAATTTTCGCTAGGTTTTTATACAGTTAACCTTGCACTCTAAAGTGTGACAAACACACTTGTCCACTCAAATTCACCTTGGCCCTTTGAAAAATAAAATAAAACCAAGTAACATATAATTAATAAAATAGGCATAATAATGGTTTTATTTGGATTTTGATTTGAAACTTTTTGTGCAAGACAAATATGACATGATAATATGAATGCAATGCATGCTTTTGTAATTCATGAATGTTGGGATGTTACAAATATAACCCCCTTAAGATGAATCTTGCCCTCGAGATTCGGATTGGCTAGCAAATAGGTGAGGGTGATCTTTCCGAAGGTCATCTTCTCTTTCCCAAGTTGCCTCCTCTTCGGAATGATGGTTCCACTGAACTTTGCAGAATTTGATAATCTTAGTCCGAGTAACTCTTTCTGCAGTCTCAAGAATCTTGATAGCTTTCTCTTCATAGGTGAGATAACTTTCTAACCGAAGCCATGCCAGTCACTAACAAAACCAGAACCACTACCGTCAAGTTCTTCCAGTCCATTGTCTACAGGTTCGGGGCACCTCACAGCATAATAACCGACAACGTCACAAACTTCACCTTGAAGGAGTTTCGAGAGTTCTATGAAGGACTTAGCATCAACGTCATGTACGCCTCTATGGTGCATCCGTAGACCAATGGGCAGGTCTAAAAGGCCAACGGTCTCGTCTGCAAATGAATCAAGAAGCGACGGTTGCGCCCACTCGAGCTACCCTCCATCCTCTAGAGTCTACGCACAACGCCAAACAGCGCCACCGGCTACACGCCCTTCTTCATGGTGGACGGAGACAAAGCAATGTTGCCCGCCGAGGTACGCTACAAGGCCCCATGAGTCGTTGCTTTCAGCTAAACGGAATCAACGGCTGCACTCGAAGATGTCGTTGAATCACTCGACGAAACCCGCGATATCGCGGCAGCCCGTTCGATGGTGTACCAGCAAAGTCTCCGCAACTACCACAGCAGGTAGCTACGCCCAAGGTCATTCGTCGAAGGAGACCTTGTCTTGCAACTCAAGCAGAAAGGGCACCTGAATCTAGAGTCACCCTAGGAAGGACCCTACGTGGTCACCGAAGTAATCCTAGGTGGCACCTACCTCCTCAAGGATGTCGAGTTTGGAGTAGCATACTCCAACCCCTGGAATGTCGCACAACTGCGGCGCTTATACCCTTAGTCGTCTTTACTTCCAAAAAGGCTATTCAGCCAGGCTACTCAGTCGAAACCTATATCCCCCACTATGCGATGAATAAAAGCTAAGTTCCTTAGCCAACATACTTTTTCTCTTATGTATATTTACATTCCTAAATACACTCGGGGGCTTTGCCTCACCCTATGACTTCGTCGACTGTTACACTCATGCAACACCTTGAGTAGCTGACCATGTCAGGCTAATGAAAAGGACATGCAAAAATTAACAACAAAAAGCACTACATGCAAATACATCTTTACAAACTTTACAAGGGCACAACAAGCCCAATCGAAACTATATAGATATTACATTACTTTGCACAAAACCTGCAGGAATAAACTACGCTGAAGCACAACATTCATCTGCTCATTGAATAAGTCCATATGTCCTCGGCATGGCGAGCCACTGCAGCATAGTGCGGGCGCATATTCCAAGCCATACCATCAGGAGGAATGGGTGTCCCGCCGCTATTTCGGCCAAATCCATGTCACGACGATGTAGCCGAACAAGCGCCAGTGCCGCCTTCGCACCCGCAACAAGTTGTTGGTGCACAAGATCCGTCACGGCGTCTACGCTTTGGAACTTCCCTAGCAGCCCAAAGAAACTGGATGGAGCTACATCTAGGGGAAACATGGCATCCTAGATAGACGCGAGTGACGACCTCGCACACTTCAAAACCTGAAGCACCTGGTGGACACGTGATACCTTGGATCCGAATTACGGTTGTAGTATAGTTCTTTTTCCCTAGAATACCTAGGTTTATCGAATCCTCGGGAAGCATAAAGCAAAGTGAAGTTACTTAAATGGACCTTCAAGAGTTCTAGAATTCCTTCTATGTTTTCACCGAACCAAGATTTTGTGATCTTTTTGTTGTTGTTGACGATGGAGAGAGAGAGGGCCTAGGGTCTTTGGTTTCACTAGTAGCTATGAAAAACATCTAATGGGAATAAAAGATAATACTCCCTCCGTTTCAGGGCTTAAGACGTCCTCGTTTTGCGTGTTTTTTCTTTGACCAAGAATTACTCTAAATACGTAAAGAGTTTTGGTATAAAACTAGTATAACTTGAAAGTATTTTTCAATACGAATCCAACGGTACTAATTATGTACAATATAATCAAGATTTTGTTTCTCAATTCTTTTGGTCAAACTTTGCTTTGAAAAGCGTGTGCGCCTTAAGCCTTGAAACGGAGGTAGTAATAAAGTATGCATGTAATTGTTAGAGCAAGATAATTATACGTGGGAAGTGCATCCATAATTGTTATAGCCTCCGCAACCGATTATAGCAATAACCTACTAGTATCATCCATAGAAGAAATAGAACTAATGATATGAATAGTAATGTCACCGTTAATCCCAAGCAAATCCCTCACATACATCCATACTACCCCTTCCGTCACTAGGTTCCCAACCTGCAGATCCATCATCACTCCCAGTCCCTATACCTGGATCAATCCTCGGGGTCTTGGGTACCTGACAAGTCCTTATATTGAGGCAAGAGAGGGTACAATAATCATCATGTCATACAAACTAATACATGATCCCATCTATGATAAATAACATGCACAAAAGCTACATGGCTTGGCCAAAGCCCTTAGCCCAGGGAGAATTACCCACACATAGAGATGAAATCAACAATCATAAACATTGAATACAGATCATAAGATTGATAGAAAATAGTCTTACAATGTCGCCAATTGGAGAAGAGATCTACTATTACAAGTGGTGAAATATGTCTATGGTGGTGGAGAAGGGTTTGGAGATTAGATCTAGATCTATTCCTTCGGCGTGGCGGCTTCTGCTGGTAGGGAGAGTTGAGGTCGAAAAGAGGCATTGTTTTCTTGTCACCCAAAGCCTCTTTATATAGGGGTCCCTTGTAAGACCCCACATTTATAAGGTAAAGGTCCCTATGATTACAATGCAAGTCACTTGATCCAATTCTAGCATCCACAGTTTAAGATGAAGTACACAGATACAAAGGTCTTTATTACATCGTCATTCCAGAGATAAACATAGTCTTTTACAACTCCATAGCCAAAGGCTAGTACAAGAGTTCATAACATAAGTAAATAAAGTAAAGTCTTCATCTTCATGTGCCACAGGCAAGCATGTTGAGTGTAGACTCATAACCCTAATCCTCATCAGAATAACCTGCAACATCATAAGTTACAGCCACATTGGGTCAATACATTTGGAATTATATTGGCAAGTGATACCATAGTAGAATAGTAGTATCTAACATCTATATGAATTTGGCTAAGTGTAGCTTAGGCTTGCTTTGATCAATTATAGGTTTTTCCTATCAGTTGAGAAACACTAAGTTTTTGCTTGACAAAAACTCCCAAGGAACCACCAATAGACATTGGTGAACCTTTACCCTTGTTCAGCCACAAGTTTTAACTTAGAAATTGGGATGAGGAGATCCTTGATAGCTTCAATGTCTTGATGCTCAAATTGTCCGTTGCCGGGGATACGGCTAAGTACTTAGGTTTTACCCTCTCGAGAGGTGGTGCACTTTCCTCACAAGACTCGACATGCATCGAGACGAGACCTTTCAGAAGCCTTCCCTTAGACCACCATGGACGCGTTCCATCCTATCACCCTACCACCAACTGTCCATCTGGCTAAGTTATTGCAACCTATATGATTAAGGCAAAGCCCATATGCCATGTGGTTGCACTAGAAGCTTCTAAACACTAATTATCTCAAATCCCTTTCTTCCTGGGTGGCTTTCCACAAGTGTGATACACAAGCTAAACCATAGACATGGGCCTTGTGTAACCACTCAACCCAAACCATCATACCATTTCACCCAGGTGATTCATTTACTTAATTGTTTTATTAAGAAAAAACACAAGTCAAAAGACTTAACAAAATTTCCATAGCATGAATATATTCCACCCTTGTTTGCTACTAGTTAGGCTAAGCATGATAACATAGCAAGTATCTTAACTTAGAGAAAATTATACTAAGACTACAACTACTAGGATTTCCCAAGGCATAGCATATAGATACTTAGTAAAATTCCATGCAAGCCCTACTCAAAATATCACTAGTGCATAGTCAAATTAGTAGGACAAAATACATGAAGCGCCACTTGCCTTGGTAGTTGGGGGAGTAGCAACAATCCTCACAATCACAATCACCACTAGCACAAAAATCTACACATAAAATAATAGCACCAAATTCACATTCAAATAATCAAGCAAAAATATATATGAATGCATGCAAATGCAATGGAATTAATTTTCTACACTAAACTATTCAAACAAAATAGTACTAAACACAAAACCATCTCTTTATAGTCTAAATAAACTTAAATTTGCTTTACAAACATTTTCCAAATAATTTATATAGCCAAAATAAGCCTATATTTGATTCTGCACAAAGTCCCATTTTTACAGAAGCAAAATACAAATTTAAGCCCATAGTAGTGTAGTATTTAAGTTTCTGAATCCATTGATATCTTATTTGCATTTTTTGGACAAACATAACAAAAGTTATTATTTTTTCAAACTCAAACATCTAATAGATCAATTTTTGTTTTTAAAATAACAGCCAGGCCACGTGTCTGTTTCTAATTGGTTGGTACCACTTCGTATGGATCGAGCAACATGGAGCGTTGGATATAAATGAAATCGCACGGCACAGATCACGCGTACTCTTTTGTTTAAGTGATTCTATCCTATCCACCAGATCTGCATCTAACGGCTCATAGCGCCTTGACCAGGAACTGGCGGCGCTGGCTGGCGATGCACGGCGGCGGCGCTCAGGCGACGATGATCCGACGGTTCTAGGAAGCGAGCAGAGGGAAGGAGGGGCTCACCAGGTTCGCAGGAGCGTGACGAAGCTCAACGTGATCACAACTGGTGAAGGGGCGCACGAGGTTGCTGGGGATTTCTCGTCGGAGCTGGCGTCAGCGTTGGGCACGTTCGGGTGTTGTCGTTGGCGACGCTACAGGACACGGGAAGACAGGCAAGAGGCGGCGTTAGACGCGGAAGGGGACGGTGTGTGTACGAGTGTCAACAAGAGAGAAGGAGGAGGGCTAGGTTTACCGTAGTTGCTCGCCGGAGTAGAGCTTGTCGTCAGGCACGCACGGTCATCGACTAAGGCGACGCTACAAGCCATCAAAAGGGAGCCCTCAAGCAGTGTTAGATGCACGGGAGTGTGGTGAACATGATAGCAAGAACTAGAGGGCGAGGGACAGATAGTTCTCACCGGAATCGATCGTCGGAGAGGCTCGGTACCGCGGCAAAGTGAGCTCGTGTGTGGGCAGCCTGGGGGCTCTCTGCGGGTGAGGCGTGAGGGGAAAAGAGCAGACGAAGGAGGGGGTTAAGTAGAGGGGATCGGGGGAGGAATTTACTCGCCGAATTAATGTAATTAAGCGCGGCATTAGTGGGGAAAACGGTAGCGGCGAGGTGGTCGTCGGCGTTGATTGAGGAAGAAGGGGTGACGTGGCTACGGGGTCCAGTCGTTAGAGAGTGGGTGCGTGTGTGCGGGGTAGGAAACGAGGGAAGAGAGGGAAACGTCCCGGGTGGTCTCGTGGGCCTGTTCTGGAGCTGGGCTAGAATAGCTGGCGCCTGTTTTTATTTGTTTTCTCTTTGTTTTTGTTTTTCTATTTGATTTTTCAGGAATGGTTTTGAAGCCTTTTTCAAGTTTGTTTGAATTCATATTTTCTCTAGGTTTTTATACAGTGAACCTTGCACTCTAAAGTGTGACAAACACACTTGTCCACTCAAATTCACCTTGGCCCTTTGAAAAATAAAATAAAACCAAGTCACATATAATTAATAAAATAGGCATAATAATGGTTTGATTTGGATTTTTGATTTGAAACTTTTTGTGCAAGACAAATATGACATGATAATATGAATGCATGCTTTTGTAATTCACGAATTTTGGGATGTTACAAATCTAACCCCCTTAAGATGAATCTTGCCCTCGAGATTCGGATTGGCTAGCAAATAGGTGAGGGTGATCTTTCCGAAGGTCATCTTCTCTTTCCCAAGTTGCCTCCTCTTCGGAATGATGGTTCCACTGAACTTTGCAAAATTTGATAATCAGTCCGAGTAACTACAGTCTCAAGAATCTTGATAGGTTTCTATTCATAGGTGAGATCACTTTCTAACCGAACCTCTTCCAAAGGTATAGTATCCTTCAAAGAAGTTTCTTCCATCTCCGAATGGCATTTCTTCAACTGACTTACATGAAACACATTGTGAACTGCTGACAGTGATTCAGTAAATTCAATCTCATAAGCCACTTCTCCTTTGCGGCTCAAAATCTTGAATGGTCCAACGTATCTTGGTGCCAATTTTCCTTTGACTCCAAATCTCTTCACACCACGAAGTGGTGAGACTCTAAGATATGCTCTATCACCTACCTCATAGGTGACTTCTCTACACTTTGGATCTGCGTAGCTATTCTGTCGGGACTATGCTATCTTCAATCTGTCCTTTACCAATTTGACTTCCTCTTCAGCTTCCTTGATCAATTATGGTCCGAACAAATTTCTTTCTCCAACACCACTCCATAGTAATGGTGTAGTACATTTCCTTCCATAGAGAAATTCAAACGGTGTTATCTCAATGCTGGTTTGATAGCTGTTATTGTAAGAGAATTCTACATAAGGAAGACTTTCATCCCAACTAGCACCATAGTCTAGGGCACATGCCCTCAACATATCCTCCAAAATCTGATTGGTCCTTTCTGTCTTTCCATCAGTCTGGGGGTGAAAAGTTGTGTTGAACTCTAACCTTGTTCCTAGTGATTCATGCAGTTGTCGCCAAAAATGCGAGGTGAACTGAGTTCCTCTATCAGACACAATACTCTTGGGTACTCCATGTAGACAAACAATCTTGTTCATATAGATCTTGGCTAATTTAGCACTTGTATAGGTTGTCTTCATAGGTATGAAATGAGCCACTTTAGTTAGGCGATCTACAACAACCCAAATAGAATCATATCCATATCTAGTCCTTGGTAGTCCGGTGATCTAATCCATACCAATCTTGTCCCACTTCCAATTAGGAATAGGTAGTGGTTGCAATAATCCTGCCGGTTTCTGATGTTCTGCTTTCACTCGACTACACACATCACATAAGGCAATATGTTCTGCGATGTCCTTCTTGAGATTATTCCACCAGAATTTTTCCTTCACATCCATGTACATTTTGGTGTTACCTGGATGAATGGAATATGGTGAGTTGTGTGCTTCTTGTAGAATCAGTTTCCGAAGCTCCGAGCTTGCGGAATGCAGATACGTTTTCCATACCATAAAGTACCATGTTCGTCTTCATGGAATCCTTTAGCTTTTCCTTGGTAATTTTACCCTTTATCTCTTCAATTTCCTTGTCCAACTTTTGGGATTCTTTGATCTTGTCCAACAATGTGGGTTGAACATCCAATGACATGATATGTCCTTTAGGTACTATCTCCAATCTGAGATCTTTGAATTGGGTACACAGATCATCTGGCAATTCTCCCTTAGTAAGGCCATTCACATAAACCTTATGGCTTAAAGCATCTGCTACAACATTTACTTTCCCGGGGTGGTATTGCAAACTCAAGTCATAGTCCTTGATGAGCTCAAGCCATCTTCTTTGTCTCATATTGATTTCCTTCTGGGTGAAGATATACTTGAAACTTTTGTGATCCGTGAACACCTCACATCGTTTTCCTGAAAGATAATGTCTCCATGTCTTGAGTGCATGGAAAACATAGGCTAACTTTAAATCATGAGTTAGGATAATTCACTTCATGAGTTTTGAGTTGTCTCGAGGCATAAGCCACAACTTTCCCTTCTTGCATCAAAACTCTGTCTAATCCTTGGTGAGATGCATCACAATAAACTTGGAAATCCTTCTCCAAATCTGGCAGACATAAGACTGGTGCTGACACTAGTCTCTTGTTCAATTCCTGGAAACTGACTTCACAACCTTCAATCCAGTCAAACTTCTTATCTTTATTAAGTAACTCTGGCATGGGATTAGCTACCTTTGAGAAATTCTTAATGAATCTTCTATAGTACCCTGCCAAGCCTAGGAAACTGCGGACTTCTTTCACTAACTTGGGAGATTCCCACTCAGCTACAGCTGACACCTTTGCGGGATCGACAGTTATACCATCTCCTGACACAATATGTCCGAGAAATCCCACTTCATTCAACCAGAATTCACACTTGCTGAACTTGGCATACAGCTTGTGCTCCCTGAGCTTCTCAAGTATCAAACGTAAATGTTCTTCATGCTCTTCTTTGCTCTTGGAATAGATCAAAATGTCGTCGATGAATACGACAACAAACTTGTCAAGAAACTCCATGAACACATTGTTCATCATATTCATGAAGTATGCTGGTGCATTTTTCAAACCAAATGGCATCACGCTGTACTCATACAATCCATACCTAGTGGTGAAAGCAGTCTTAGGTATGTCTTGCTCTCTAATCTTTAGTTGAAAGTAGCCTGATCGGATATCAATCTTTGAGAACACACGGGCTCCTTCTAGCTGATCAAATAGATCGTTGATTCTAGGCAAATGATACTTGTTCTTTATAGTCACCTCATTGAGTGAACGGTAATCTATGCATATCCTTTCTCTTCTATCCTTCTTCTCAACAAATAGAACTGGTGCACCCCAAGATGAGGAACTTGGTTGAATAAATCCTTTCTGCAACTATTCTCCAAGTTGTTACTTGAGTTCTTTCAACTCATCAGCTGACATCTTGTAGGGTCTCTTTGTTATTGGTCCTGATCCTACCAGTAAGTCAATCTGAAACTCTACATCTCTATCCGGTGGCATTCCAGGCAATTCCTCTAGAAACACATCCGAATACTCTTTCATAATTAGCACACTGTCTATGCTAACCCCCTTAAGAGAATTTAGCTTACTCCCTTTAGATTCAAAGTTAGACTTGAACCTAATCCGTTTCTTGTCCGGGGTTGTGAGTGTAACAGTACGATTGGCACAATCTAATACTCCCTCATATTTAGTCATCCAATCCATGCCCAAAATAACATCCAATCCTTGGGAATCTAAGATTATCAAACTAAC
The DNA here is from genome assembly GCA_916181665.1 of Avena sativa. NCBI lineage: Eukaryota > Viridiplantae > Streptophyta > Magnoliopsida > Poales > Poaceae > Avena > Avena sativa. Next base: position 403,111,870 of record OV702285.1, read on the forward strand.
TAGAAACTTATACTTTCCAAATTCTATCACTAGATCATGACATCCAAAATTCACCATCATCTCTCCACCGGGAGAGCTTACTTTTATAGGACACCCGATAGTTTCAGTTGGAAGTCCATTTTTATCAACAAATGCTCTTGATATGAATGAATGTGATGCCCCGGTATCAAAAAGAACAAGTGCTAGAAAAGAATTAAGCTTGAACTTACCAGCCACAGCGTCAGACTCTTCATAATTTCTTCCACATTGATGTGGTTCACTTGTCCTTTCTGGAAAGGGTTGGGTTTGTTGGCTCCTTCAACTTTCTTTTCTGGGCATTCATTGGCATAGTGCCCAGTTTTCTTGCATTTGAAGCACTCAACCTGACTGGTGTCTCTTTTTGCAGGCTGACTCCCATTACCGCTTCCACTGTGGTGGCTCTTGTGTCCACTCTTGTGGTTCTTATACTTGTCATTATCATGGTTGCGGTGGTGCTTGTTGTCATGGTGACGGTTATGGTTGTGGTGGATTTTATACTTCCTATGCTTTTGGAATCCAGAACCTCCACTATCATCATTATGGGAACGCTTGTGAGACGATCCCGAGCTGTGCTTATCAAAGTTATGCTTCCTCTTCCTACCCTCAACCTGTTTCATCTTGTTTTCCAAGATGGTGGCCTTGTCACAAAGTGATTGATATGTTGGGACATAGGAAACAGATAGCTACAGGTTCAATTCATCATTCAATCCTTTGAGGAACTTCTCCTTCCTCTTGGCATCCGTATCAACCTCATCCGGTGCATAGCGCGCCAGATTGTTGAACTCCTCAATATACTCAGTCACACTGCGGTGATGTTGTTTCAGATTTTGGAACTCTTTTTTCTTCAAGTTCATCACCCCTGATGACCATGTCACATCCTCAAGGTGAGTGGTGATCTGAAAGTTATCCCACCAGGTTGCTGCTGGTCCTTCAAGCAGATGTGTTGAGAATCTGACCTTTTCTTTATCGGTGCAGCCAACAGTGACTAGGTCTTTGTTCATGGAACATAACCAGTCATTGGCTACCATTGGATCAGTTGTTCCCGAGAACTTGGCTGGTCTCAACCTTAGAAACCTGGTGAGCATGTCAAAAGCTGGTGGGTTGTTGGGATTGTTGTTGTTATTGTTATGATTCTGATTCTGATTAGCCATGAAATAGGTCATCATCTGCATCAGTTGAGTTTGAGCTATCATCAACTGCTGCATCTCAGGATTGACATTATTATTGTTGTTGGTTGGGTTGGGGTTGGCACGACGGGGAGGCATCTGTGGTTTCAATAAGGATAAGTAATGATATATAACCCATAGATGCCATGCACAATACATCACATAGCAACAAACACAATAAACAATCACAAGATAACAAAGAGTTTAAACAACATAAACAACAAGTTTTGGAAAGGTAATCATAATAGAAAGCCATCCATATGTTGGATGATCATTGCGACTCAATAAATCAAAGGATGATAGATAAATAGGTAGTCGAATAGTCAACTACTCCTCCATGTCGACCTCCACGTCCATAAGAGTAAGTCCGGTTGTCTCCATAGCGGACTTGTACTCCTCCACGCTGGTGGTCAAGGCCTCAATCTTCGCGCGAAGAGCTCTCTTCTGCGAATGAAACCTCTCTATCACTCCCTGCTGAGTCTCTAACTCGAATACCTTGGCCTCTATCTCGACCCTCATGTCCTTGATATTCTTGTTTCTGTCCTGAACTCTCTTCTCCTGATTCTTGAACTTCTTGTCCTGGCTCCCGAATCTGGCCTCCATATCCTTGACGATCTCGTCTTGATCCACGAAGAGCTTGTCCTTCTCCCTCAACTGTACCTGGATCTCGCCATTGCTAAGCATGACGTTGGTCCTGACTGTGTCGAGGTGTCTAATAAGACCCTCTAGGTCCTGGAGGTACAGACAAACTGGCTCTATCGTCTCTCTAGTAACGCCCTCATACACCAATGCCTCTCCCTCCTCGTCATGTCTCCCGAACGGGTGGAAGTAGAGGCCTCTAAGCTCGGTGGAATGGCGTCCGCAGAGGCATCCGAGTAGCTCCTGCATGACTACATCTAGACCCTTCTCTTTGTCATCTTGCATCAACTTGAAGGAAATCTCCTCCGTGAGTGGCTCCGTCTGGCGTCCCGGCTATGAGACTCTAAAGCCCCAAAGGTCCTTCCTATCAAACTTGGTGAGCTGGAGTGCCTTGATACTAGGAAGTGGGAGGTTGAGCACACTAGTAAACTGCACGATGCGTGAACCAAAACAAGTTCCATTGAACTCCTCGGCAGTGCTGATCGCAAAGCTAGTCATCTAATGTAAGATAGAGAAATATTAGAACAACACAAGTAAGAGAAAAACAAGACAGTAAAATGAAAGCAAAAAGCATACATCATCCATAAAACATACAATTCACGGCATACAAAGTCTACTACAAACACCAAGGTTTAAACATAACTTAGACAAAATTTTGCGAGAAAATGACAAGTGTGGTGGTCCAACTAGCGAGGTACGTTACAATTCTCACTCATATGCTAAGTCTATGATATCTTCCCTTAGACGTTTTATGGCGGTCTCTAAGTCTTGGGTATAATTATTCTCCTCCTTAAGGTCATTTTGGCTGTTGAGAATTCTATACTCGAGTCTTTCACCAAGCTCCTTGATAGCATTCCAAGCTGCATTTCTTGCAGAGTCAAAGAATGTCATATACATTTCTGAGTTGGTGCCCATGTAGAATCCTGACTCTTTGTGGTTGTCTCCATTGTTTTTGTACAAGTGAAGTTGCACCCACCAATATTCTTCTCCTTCATCCATCACTAGGAATCCTTTGTACACGGCCTCACCATGTATCCCCAAGCTAACCATAAGGGTTTTGAGTGCTTTGGGAAACTCCGTCTCACATTCTGAAGTCATGGTCATGAGTGGTCCCTTCTTGACGGCTTCGTTGATGGCAGACATCTACAAATTGAGATGAGAAAGAAGATTAGAAAAGGTTTACGAGAAGAAAAAGACAAGTGTGTATTTTTGCAAAGAGTTGCATTTTTCCTTAGTGGTTTCCTTAGTCTAATCCAACCTAGGGTCATAAACCTACAGGCAACACAGTGCTCTGATACCATCTGTAAGACCCCACCTTTATAAGGTAAAGGTCCATGTGATTGCAATGCTAGTCCTGGGATCAAATGCTAGCATCCACAGTTTAAGATGAAGTACACAGATACAAAGGTCTTTATTACAACTACATAGCCAAACGCTAGTACAAGAGTTCATAACATAAGTAAATAAAGTAAAGTCTTCATCTTCATGTGCCACAGGCAAGCATGTTGAGTGTAGACTCATAACCCTAATCCTCATCAGAATAACCTGCAATATCATAAGTTACAGCCACAGTGGGTCAATACATTTGGAATTGTATTGGCAAGTGATACCATAGTAGAATAGTAGTATCTAACATCTATATGAATTTGGCTAAGTGTAGCTTAGGCTTTCTTTGCTCAAAATAGGTTTTTCCTACCAGTTGAAAAACACTAAGTTTTTGTTTGACAAAAACTCCCAAGGAACCACCAATAGACATTGGTGAACCTTTACCCTTGTTCTACCACAAGTTTTAACTTAGAAATTGGGATGAGGAGATCCTTGATAGCTTCGATGTCTTGATGCTCAAATTGTCCATTGCCAGGGACACGGCTAAGTACTTAGGTTTTACCCTCTCGAGAGGTGGTGCACTTTTCCCACAAGACTCGACATTCATCGATACAAGACCTTTCAGAAGCCTCCCCTTAGACCACCATGGACACGTTCCATCCTATCACCCTACCACCAACTGTCCATCTAGCTAAGTTATTGCAACCTATATGATCAAGGCAAAGCCCATATGCCATGTGGTTGCACTAGAAGCTACTAAACACTAAGTATCTCAAATCCCTTTCTTCCTGGGTGGATTTCCACAAGTGTGATACACAAGGTAAACCATAGACATGGGCCTTGTGTAACCACTCAACTCAAACCATCATACCATTCCACCCAGGTGATTCATTTACTTAGTTGTTTTATTAAGAAAAAACACAAGTCAAAAGACTTAGCAAAATTTCCATAGCATGAATATATTCCACCCTTGTTTCCTACTAGCTAGGCTAAGCATGATAACATAGCAACTGTCTTAACTTAGAGAAAATTCTACTAAGACTACAACTACTAGGATTTCCCAAGGCATAGCATATAGATACTTAGTAAAAATTCCATGCAAGCCCTACTCAAAATATCACTAGTGCATAGTCAAATTAATAGTACAAAATACATGAAGCACCACTTGCCTTGGTTGTTGGGGGAGTAGCAACAATCCTCACAATCACAATCACCACTAGCACCAAAATCTACACATAAAATAATAGCACCAAATTCACATTCAAATAATCGAGCAAAAATATATATGAATGCATGCAAATGCAATGGAATGAATTTTCTACACTAAACTATTCAAACAAAATAGTATTGAACACAAAACCATCTATTTATAGTCTAAATAAACTTAAATTTGTTGTACAAACATTTTCCAAATAATTTATATAGCCAAAATAAGCCTATATTTGATTCTGCACAAAATCCCATTTTTACAGAAGAAAAATACAAATTTAAGCCCACGGTAGTGTAGTATTTAATTTTCTGAATCCATTGATATCTTATTTGCATTTTTTGGACAAACAGAACAAAAGTTATGAATTTTTAAAACTCAAACATCTAATAAATCAATTTCTGTTATTAAAATAACAGCCAGGCCACGTGTCTGTTTCTAATTGGCTGGTACCGCTTCGTCTGGATCGAGCAACGTGGAGCGTTGGATCTAAATGAAATCGCACGGCACAGATCACACGTACCGTTTCTTTTAAGTGATTCTATCCTATCCACCAGATCTGCATCTAATGGCTCATAGCGCCTTGACCAGGAACTGGCGGCGCTGGCTGGCGACGCGCGGCAGCGGTGCTCAGGTGATGGTGGTGCGGCAGTTCTATGAAGCAAGCGGAGGGAAGGAGGGGCTCACCGGGTTCGTAGGAGTGTGACGAAGCTCAACGTGATCGCAGCTGGCGAAGGGGCACACGAGGTTGCTGGGGATTTCTCGTCGGAGCTAGCGTCGGCCTCGGGCACGTTTGGGTGTTATCGTCGGCGACACTATAGGGCACGGGAAGACAGGAAAGAGGCGGCGTTAGACGCGCACGGGGATGGTGAGTGTACGAGTGTCAACCAGAGAGAAGGGGGAGGGCTAGGTTTACCGTAGTTGCTCGCCGGAGTAGAGCTTGCCGTCGGGCACGCGCGGTCATCGACAAAGGCGACTCTACAAGCCATCAAAAGGGATCCTGCAAGCAGTGTTCGATGCGCGGGAGTGTGGCGAACACGATAGCAAGAACTAGAGGGCGAGGGGCGGAGAGTTCTCACCGGAATTGATCGTCGGAGAGGCTCGGTACCGCGGCGAAGTGAGCTCGTGTGTGGGCAGCCTGGGGGCTCTCTGCGGGTGTGGCATGAGGGGAAAAGAGTGGACATAGGAGGGGGTTAAGTAGAGGGGATCGGGGGAGGAATTTACTCGCCGAATCAATGTAATTAAGCGTGGCATCACTGGGGAAAACGGCAGCGGTGAGGTGGTCGTCGGCGTTGATTGAGGAAGAAGGGGTGACGTGGTTGTGGGGTCCAGTTGTCAGCGAGTGGATGCGTGTGTGCGGGGTAGGAAACGAGGGAAGATGGGGAAACGGCCTGGGTGGGCTTGTGGGCCTTTTCTGGAGCTAGGCTAGAATAGCTGGCACCTGGTTTTATTTTTTTCTCCTTGTTTTTCTTTTTCTATTTGATTTTTTAGGAATGGTTTTGAAACCTTTTTCAAGTTTGTTTGAATTCAAATTTTCTCTAGGTTTTTATACAGTGAACCTTGCACTCTAAAGTGTTACAAACATACTTGTCCACTCAAATTCACCTTGGCCCTTTGAAAAATAAAATAAAACCAAGTCACATATAATTAATAAAATAGGCATAATAATGGTTTTATTTGGATTTTTGATTTGAAACTTTTTGTGCAAGACAAATATGACATGATAATATGAATGCAATGCATTCTTTTATAATTCATGAATTTTGGGATGTTACATCCCTTCACAAAAGTTATTCTGTTTGACCTAATGGAGTCGATGGCAACTATAAGGCCGGAACTATATGGCCGGAATAAATTTCCCACCATATAGTTGGTCGTTAAGACTTCTGGATCCACTTCATGGCTCCTGGTTTTTTGGCGTGTTGGAAATCTCGTATATTTGACATTTATGTTGTGATTCCCATCGTCATACATCATTATCTGTGCAGGAAAAAATAGCAAGAAAGGATTGCATACCCCTTTGATGATTAGGCATTAGTGGAAGGGTTTAGAGAGATATTTCATCAAATATATGAATAATATCTAGTTTAAATGCGGACGTGGATGGCTATATTTCACAGCCATCAACCTCCCCAAGCTTAAGCTTGATCGTCCTCGAGCAAGAAAACCAAAATCAAAAAGGAACTCAACATTTAAAATGAAACAACGAGATGATGATCTTACTCATGATTGGTAGTCTCATGTTTCTTCCACTTTATTAATATGAAAAACTTCAACATAGATAGAGTAATGGCAAGCATATCATACGGCTTTCATGAATCCTTATAGAGCAGCAAAACTATTGTAAGCATGGATAATTCAAATGAGGAAACTTTATTCCATGTCATGTAATCAACTCATAAGCTTGCCTTTGAACAATAAAGTATAATCATGTAAAATTGATAATGTGAGAGTTCGTCATGAAAATAATATACACTAAAGAGTCTCAATTTTCCCACATTAATAAATCAAGACTTTTCAAGCACTACTTTTCTATTCATTGTCCTTCAAGAATTTGAGTTATTAAGTAATTGAGAGCTTGCCAAAAAAATCATTAGTTTATCGGGTTGTGATGGACACTCGTGGCATCACTAAGGTTTTTGTTCCTTTTGCATAATGATTACTCATATCAGCCAGAGGAGTGATTCCATCATGAACACAACTACCCGGGAGTGCCAAGAATCTAACACATTATAGCATTGCCGCTATAAATGTTTAATCAACTCATAGCCAAAATCTAGGAGTTTCCTCAATGAAGATCGTTCTTAGGCTAACGGAGTTATTGGCATCCCATGAAGTTTGACACGCATAAAGCTATATCATTCTTATGATTCACAAGTCAAACTTTGGCATTCTCACAAAAACCGCTAAACATTAATTCAATTGAAAAAATCCTTTCAAAGAGAGCTATCAAGTCAATCATTATTTTCTGTGGTGTTGAGTGTCTCTAGGAATAAGCTTTCAAGACTAAACACTACAACACCCAAGCCTTCAATTGTGAGACTTTTCTAATTTCAATTGGTTAGCAAATTTTTAGGCAAGACTTGGTTAACTACAAGAGTTAAAACAAAACATACTCAACTAAATACCCATGCAAGCAAAATTTTACTACAATATAGAGACTCACTCCACCGATATAACATCTTAACATTTACTACTAATTAGCATGGGTTTATCAAACTTCAAAAGTGGGGAGTCATAAGGCATACCTCTCATGTTTGGTTCCACTTCTCTCTTCTTTTTTGATTTGTTTCTTGGAAACTCAAAGTCGATCACTCTCCTGCAAATACATGAGAACCTCGAGGCGAAAATAAGAGAAAGAGGGAAAATAAAGATAAACAGAGAAATATTTTTGTGGTTTTTGAGAAGGGGAATTTAAAGAATAGAAAATTGGCAGCAAAGCTAGGCTTGAAAATCTTGAAAACAAATAACTAAAGATAAAGTGTTGGGAAACCAACAAGAGTGCTTATAAACTCAAATAAAAGCATAACCTTGAAAATAAAATAAAGCAAATGAACACCAAATAAAATATATAGAAAACCTCCCCAAGCTTAGGCTTTTGCAAGCCCTTCAAATCATTGAGGTGGGGGAAACTTGTAACTCTAGTCTGCAAATTGAGTTGATAAGTTACTTGTTGTTTCTCGGAGGTTCAGGGCGAGATTATGCATCCCCTCATAGTCCCTCCAAGTTCTCGGAAGTCTTGATATGTAGCGAACCGGTTTGGTGGCTGCTCTTCTTGATAAGGAACTTCTTGCTCCTCCTCTTGGTCCTCATCCTCGTCCAGAATCTCCTCCTCGGGTTGCTGTTGCTCAACCTACAAGTCATAAAGCACGAAAGTACCTCCTCGATAGAGAAAAGACCATTAGGCAGAGGAGCAGGGTAGAGACGCCCAGCTCCAGCAATATGCAGGTAATAAACATCACCTCTACTAGTGAGCATTCCACAAGACTTTAAAGTAGATAAACCAACACGTCGCTCACCTAGAACCGGTTGCGACTCACCTGAGTCGATGCCTAGGGCATTGGCAAGCACGGTGATGATGCCTCCACAATTGATTGGTCCTTGGCTTTGGGAAGATTGGTACTCCAAGTAGCGCACAAGAATTGCGCCCAAGTGGAGTGACAAGTTGTCGTAGTTGAAAGCAGCCTTTGCGAGGACCAAAATGTCCTCCTCATTGAGTCTTGTAAACTCATTACGCGTCTGCAAGGTGTTAGCAATAACATAGAACAAATAGAGAATAGCAGGATATTGAATATTTTTCCCATTGCTGACTCTATAAGTAAAGCTCATTCTATTATAGCAGAGTTCAGGGGAAGGTTCTATGCTAGTAAAATATGCGCGCAGAGCATTAGGATCATTGTTGGGTAAACCAAAACAATTGCACCATTCATTAAGTGATAATGAATAATTGTTGTTCATAAGTCAGAAAGAAATCATATCCTCTCCATGCCATGTTTTAACGGTGCTTTTTAAAGAACTTAAAAATTCAATGGTTACCCGGCGATAGGTAGGTGCATAATGAAATACAAAGTTTTGCAGGCCTACTCTATTATATAGTAAATTAAAGTCATCAGAAATATCGAGTTGGTTCAATATGATGGGGCAAGCCCACTTGGTTGCCTTCACTTCTCAGTTTTTGATCCTGTCGAAACGATCATGGTGGGACTCATTCCTGAATTGTATCCCCATGCGTTCCTGAGTTGTAGCCTGAGAAGAACTAGCAGAGGCAAGAGCACGCGTTTGGCTCCTTGTGTTCATCTTCTAAAAATAAATAAGAAAGACAGAAATAAAACTTTTTGATCCAACAATGATAAGTATAGCATATTCCTCATCATAGCACACTAAAGAATCTCCTTAACATAATAATCTAGGCAAGAGAATCATGGCAACTAGTTCAAAAATAAGTCTCACCCTAGATTGATAATGACAATAGATCAGAGATGAATTTGCGAAAAGTAATTGGAGGATCGGAAGAGAAACATATCGTAGATCACTTGTGTGTGAGGAAATCGAATGAAATTGAGTAGAGGTGAAGATCCCTTGAAGTTTTGAGAGAGTTTGGAGGTAGAAGAGAGAAAAAGGATTGAAGTTTTGGTGTTTGGGTACCTTCCCGTGCGTTTAAATGGCCGGACGCAACTATACAGTCGCAACTATACGGCCGGAACAATTTGTTTCCGCCGTATAGTTGGTTTGACGGCAAAAGGGCTATAGGATTTTTTCTTGGCGGCTGTAACTATACGGCCGGAACTATATGGCCGGACCAAAATGGTCCCGTTGTATATTTGGTCACTAAACCTTCTGTATCTAGAGAAGAAAAATTGTAGATGGATCAAATAACTATACGGCCGGAACTATACGGCTAGAATATTTATTCTCATTGTATAGTTGGTCGTTAAAGGTACTGTATACATCAAAAAAATTCTATTTCTTCAAGAATTACTTTTTGGACTGAAACTTAGTGAAATACCTTGTTTTGACAAAAAATGATAGACTAAATTGTCGACCAACATTGGCATGTATAAAACAGGAATATTTAGTACCGCGTAATCTCTCCTTCTCACTGGAGTTTTCTAGCACTCTTTATTCAACAAAAAACTTAAACGAAAACTTAAAAACTTTACTCAAACCTTTATTTCACATGGGTTGCCTCCCATGCAGCGCTCTTTTATGGTCAATAGCTTGACCTTGATGTTGCTCACTTAGGCCAGATGAGTGGAACACCCACACCAAAATAGTTGGCCTTAAAAGTGATGGCCTCCTTCTCATCTTGCTTGGCTTTATTTTTCCTAGGGAAATGAATAAAAAAGAATCCCGCAAAGGCAATTACAGCTTCACGTTCCCTTCATGCAGATTAATCAAAGCCTTGATAGTTCTTAAGAAAGGACGTCCTAATATGATAGGAGCAGTAGCATCTTCAGGCATGTTAACAATAACAAAATCAATAAGATCAGGACAGCCTTTAATGTATACCAAGTATTGTCTTTAATTCCTACTACTTGTTTATAGGTAGAATCTGCTAGATGCAATTTTAATTCAGTGATTTCAAAAGAGCCAATATTTAACTTATTAAAAAGACTCTTTGTAATTGTTGAAACACTTGTACCAATATCACAACGTGCAGCTATTTCATTAGTCCCAATTTTAATCTTAATAGTAGGCTCAAATATATCATCTAGCTTAACAGGTAATTTTTCAGCAATTTTCTTGTATTCTTCCTCAAGCTCGCGTACCTTTATTGCTACCTGATTAACAAAGTGCTGATACATGGCTTCCTCATTTCATTCACTTATCGGAATCTTGATATTGATCCTTTTTACAAGATATTCAACTGTGTAATTTGGTGAAGGAGCATTGCTATAATCAAGTTCTTCAGGCTCCTCCCTTTGGATTCTTAACCTTGAGGTCTTCTACTGGATTGGGCTCAGCTTTACCTGCAAATTTAGCTAGAATGAGAGTTTGACTCTCGGTTATCTTACCTAGTTGTGCCTCAACAATCTTTGTCCTTTCTTGGAGGGCCTGCAAATCATTTCTCAAACTAACAGCTTGGTTAGATAATTTACCAAGCATAGCATCATGGTTCCCCGTTATTTTAACTAGGATATTGTTTTGCTCATTTTGTGAATCCATAAAAGATTTAAGAGTTTCTTGGAGACTACCATTACTTGATGCCATATTATTATTAGAGTTACCTGCAGGACTAGAATAATGTTTATGAAAATTTAGATTATAATTCTTCTTCCAAACAGCGTTATAATCATTACGAGCTATGAAGTCTATTTCTTCAATAGTTGGTTCACGAGTAGCTCTTACCTGGGTTTCCTTACCTTTGAAGGCTAAGATGATCTCGTCCAACTTAGCATTGAGTTCTTAATTTTCTTGAGGTGTGATGGAGTTCACCTTCTTCGTGTTTGATCTTTCCACATGCCATTGGGCATGGTTTTCTTGCATATTGTCTAGCAGCTTCTTTTCTTCGATAATTTGTTTACCCATAAATGTTCCTCCAGCTATGGTATCAAGCATAGACTTAGATACAGGGTTAAGAGCATAGACTTAGATACAGGGTTAAGAGCATAGAATTAACCAATCTTCCATCCCATGGCTAGGATAGTTTCTCATGCATTCTTTCATTCTCTCACATGCAAGCGCTAGTGGCTCACGCTCTTCCTGTCTAAGACCAGTAATATTAGATCTTAGTTGCATAGTCTTTGCAGGTGGAAAGAATTTAGTCATAAATAAAGAAGTACATTCCACCCATGATGCAATAGTATTTCTAGGCAAAGATAGAAACCATTCTTTTGCTTTTCCACTAAGAGAGAAAGGAAATAAGCGCAACTTCACCGCATCAGGGTCAACATCTTAATTGCGCATCATATCACATATTTCAGTGAAAGTATTTAAGTGCATACCTGCATCTTCAATAGCAGAGCCTCCAAATTGATTCTATTGAACCAAACTTAAATAGTGGGGCTTAATTTCATAATCTTTAGCAGTAATTGCTGGCTGAGTAATAGGAGTATGTAAATAATAATTGTTGGGAGTTGCAAACTCCCCAAGCTTCTTTTCAACAATATTTCCTGTGTTTTTGGATTTTATTAAACAAATAATAATGATGATAAAAACATGAATAAAAAGACTAACTAATTTTTTTTGGTTTTTCTAATAAAGACTGAAAGCAAACTAACAAAATTAAAAACAAGAACTAAAACTAGCAAGGTTCCTACTAACCACACCAGGGTAGCTATTGCTTCCCCGGCAATGGCGCCAGAAAAAGGGTTGATACCTAGATCAAGCAAATCCCTCACATATAGTCGTACTACCCCTTCTGTCACTGGGTTCCCAACCTGCAGATCATTCATCACTCACACTCCATATACCTAGATCAATCCTCGGGGTCTTGGGTACCTGACAAGTCCTTAGATTGAGGCAAGAGAGGGTACAATAATCATCATGTCATATAAACTAATACATGATCCCATCTATGATAAATAACATGCACAAAAAGCTACATGGCTAGGCCGAAGCCCTTAGCCCAAGGAGAATTACCCACACATAGAGATGAAATCAACAATCATAAACATTGTAATGGAGATCATAAGATTGATAGCAAATAGTCTTACAATGTCGCCAATTGGAGAAGAGATCTACTATTACAAGTGGTGTAATATGGCTATGGTGGTGTAGAAGGGTTTGGAGATTAGATCTAGATCTATTCCTCCGGCGTGGCGGCTTCTGGTGGCAGGGAGAGTTGAGGGCGAAAAGAAGCGTTGTTTTCTCGTTGTCCGAAGCCTCTTTATATAGGGGTCCCTTCATGAAAGTTGTTCTATTTGACCTAATGGAGTCGATGGCAACTATATGGTCGGAACTATACGGTCAGAATAAATTTCCCGCTGTATAGTTGGTCGTTAAGCCTTCTAGATCCACTTCACGGCTCCTGGTTTCTTTGGCATGTTGGAAATATCGTACCTTTGACATTTATGTTGTGACTCCTATCATCATGCGTCATTATATGTGCAGGGAAAATAGCAAGAAAAGATTGCATACCCGTTTGATCATTAGGCATTAGTGTCAGAGTTTAGAGAGATATTTTATCAAATATATGAATAATATCTAGTTTAAATGTGGATGTGGATGGCTATATTTCATAGCCATCAATACGATCCTGAACTGTTGCGACGATAGTCGCTCGGTCACGGTCCATTTAGAAGAAGCCTCCAGGCTCCAACTCCTGTTGGGTGAGGCAATTGAGCCGAATAGCAATGCTTTATTTCTCTTCCTATGAAAGAACATTGACAACTACAAAAGGGCAGCTGCTCAGAAGACACAGACATTAGATCTAGCCGAAAACAATCTAAAAGATGTCCAGGGCGACTTACACTGAAGCTGCTTGCCGATCTGCTGAAGTTCTTCAAGAAGATACCCCTCTCTCGCAATGGCCTGCTCCTTCTTGGACTTTGAAACATCCGCATGGACATGGATGATAAGGACGTCCTTCTCCAGGCTTCGGATGCAGTCATGCAGTAAAGGCAACTGCAACATCTCACTTGTCATTGGACGAGCAACATCCAAGGCAGATGATGGGGTCATGGGGTCAGCATTTGAAGGGCCCTAAGAGGCGCACAAATGACAAGGCATAAGGACAACCACAATCGACAATAGTAGAAGGAAATGTATATATTCACAGCAAAATAACCACCACGTCGTAGCATCAAGGTCATCAAGTACAGGACATTACAAGCGCCATGGAAAAAGCAGGCTGAAAACTATAAAAGCAACTATGCAGCAGAAGGACCCTACAGGACAACGGCATCTGGAGCAACTTCAGACTCTGAGGCCCTCGCCTTGGCCGGCTGTTGCTGCTCCAACGCATAAGTGTCTAGAAGGTTAATGATCCGAGTGGAAAAATGCTTGCAGCGGGAGGCGAAGGAAGCAAAGGCTACCTCAGTGTCATCCGCCACCATCGGCATCTTGGAGGTGACCTGGTTCAAGTTCAGCTACATGCCAGCTGCCATCGCCATTGCTAGGCCAATGGTAGCGCCCACGCCCTTCTGGTTCTTCTAGGCGCATCACCCACTAGGGCCTTCGCCAAGGAGTTGACGGCCATCGAGGGTGATGCCCTTCGGAAAGATCTCCCAGTAGAAGCGGACGAGGACCTCCTTGGCATTGCCTGAAGGAAATATGTCCTGGAGGCAATCATAGAGATGATTATATTTCTTGTGTATCCATGAGTTATTGTAATGTTCTTGTATATCCATATCAGGAAACTTGTATTGATTGGTAATTATGTGAATTGTTTGTGAAACTCTTTACTTGTATGGTTATCGAATAGCTGTCCCTAGTCGGATTTCATGTGAGAACACACATGAATATTAGACTAGAACATCGATTGGTTGATGACTATGTTTCGCAAGTCATAGACATGGAGATGTTAAACCAATGATGAGGATACATGTTATAAACATGGGGTTGGACTGACCCAACTTGAGACTGTCAATTATACTTGTAGCTCTCTCTACACATCGTGTATGTTTTGTCCTTAGACCTGAGATTGTCCCATGTACTTGAGATGTGGATCGACCTACTTTGGGGCTATCAAACGCTGCTCCTTAACAGGGTAGTTATAAAGGTAGCTTTCAGGTTTGTCCTGAAGCATGCTAAAAGACATTGGCCAATCAAGATGGGATTTTCCCCTCTCTATTTGAGAGAGATATCTCTGGGGCCCTCGAGTGATCGGATCCAGAAATGCATGGTCGTGCTACATATGGTTAAGAGTTAACCAAGTAATGGGATTCTGAATCACGGTATCGAGAAAGGGAGGTCAGCTTGGACCGAGACCAAATATCGTGAGGCAAAGGGAAAGACATGTACTAAACCTTGTGATGGTTCGTCCGAATGATCTTTGTATGCGTTCAGGAGTTGGCACGTCTTGCTAGAGGCCTCTACCAACTATTAACAAAATAAGTGTATTCGTGTCATGTCTATACGTATATGAACCTATAGGGTCACACACTTAAGGGGCTGGAAACCTAATGAGGATTAGATCCGAATTAGACCAGGCTTAGGCTACTAATGGGCTGCTAATGTAGAAGCGCACTAGGGACGCATATATAAGAGAGGGAGGGGCGAGCTGACCAGAGTTGAGCATTCCACCCAGCCGCCACTCCTCATGCCTGTGTTGCACGCGCGGACCTAGAAGTCCGGCGTCTGATGCTTCCACCCCGTACATGTGGATACCTCGGAGGTGCTGTAGCTGTAGCACTTGGACGAGCCGTGCAAGGGGAGCTACTCGTGGGACGAGGACGAGGAGGAGACGTAGAACATCTACACTGCCTCGACGCGCTTCATCAAGTTCCGCAACCGCGCATCTAGTGGTAATCCCGTGATCTATGAAAATAGTATTCCTGGTTTACGCGGTAGAAATTTTTTGATCTGCGCTAGTGTAGCCTACCCGTATCCCTTCATTGCCCAGCGTCTCGACAGTAGAGCTGCAACGGTCTTCGACCGCTGCAACCGCATCCGCGATGGGATCCCCGTGATCCAAGACATGGCGATCAAACATAATGACAGCGGCATCTATAGATGCGTTAAAGAAATTTCGGGTCAAATGAAGGGAACGCACCAGAAAAACTCAGGCAGAGGAGATGTATGGTAACTCACCAGATAATGCTTTGGCAGCCGCCTTAACTTACTCCGCCATCGCCTTCTCTCGAGATGCAGCAGTTGCAAGTTGCTCTTCGCGCTCTTGGGCCTCCTACTTGCAATGCTCAAGGTCCTCCATGGCATCTTTCTCCTTGGTCTCGACCTGGCTATGCCTCTTTTAGAGTGCGTTTAGCTTACGGAGAGCCTCATTGTTCTCATTTGCAAAAAGAAAAAGGAAAAAAGATCAGAAAACAAAACTCACCATTTGCACCCGAGGAAAACTAGCAAAAGTGTACATACCTTGGAGCTGTTGAAAGCTTTCCTCCAAGGTGAGGTATTGTTGCCCGAGGCAGTTGATGTCACGGATGAAGGGTTGCAGCAAAGAAACAACAAACTAGGTAAATAAACAACTCGGGGGCTCGCTCCCGTCAAATGGATAAGTACTTACATGTCCACCCGAAGACTCTGAAGGAGTAGCTTGCATCTTCCGGGTAACAACCGCACGAGTCCTCGGCTTAGAGGAGCTCGAAACAGCGTCACCGGAGTTGGCCGGTATCTTCGGAGAGGAGATCACAAGCTCCACGTCTACCATTTTTGAATCCACGGCTACCTCTTTAGTCTCATCCTTTATGGATTCACCTGAGGAGGACCCCCTAATGCAACAAGAGCGAGCAAGTCAATCAAAACATCAATAATATTAAAGTTTAGCACAATCAAAATATTGGAGCATCCGATACTTATGAAGGCATATCGGAGAGCTTAAAGACAGGTGTCATCTTCTTCTTCTTGGCCTGCGGCTAAGGGTCCACGACCCGGATGGGCACCGCGGGAATGGGGAGGTAGAACCTTCATCCGTAGAGTGTCACTGCAGGAAGGCGGGCCGTTTTAGCAACAACGGTGTCATGCCATCTGAAAATTCGCTCCGGTCTCTCTTGCGAGAGTTCCCTTTGCTATGCTCGGGGGCTTCCGTAGTCGGCGAGTGATACGTCCAAAACGTATCTACTTTCCTGAACACGTTTGCTATTGTTTCTCCTCTAAACTTGTGTGATTTGGATACAACTAACACGGATTGACGTTGTTTTAAGCAGAATTACCTTGGTGTCTAGTTTTTGTGCAGAAAATCAACTATCAGGAAAAATCCCGAAAAATATGCCAAAAATCCTATTTCACCAGAAGATCCACGGAGCTAGAAGACGAGACGGAGTGGAGGCCTGGGGGCCCACACCCTTGCCAGGCACGGGTGGGCCTAGCCCACGCCTAGGGGGTGCGGCCACCCCAGGCACCCTCTCGGGCTCCCTCTTCGCCTATAAGTTACCCCTTGACCTAAAAACCGGGGGGAGGGGGGTTTGATGTTTTCCAGAAAAGAGTTCCACTGCGCGTGCCACCACCAGAAGCCGCTATTCGGATCCAGAAACTCCGTTCTGGCACCCTGCCAGGACGGGGAATTTGGAGAGGATCATCGCCATCGTCATCACCAATGCCTCTTCATCAACCATCGATGTTTCCCTCATCCATGAGTGATTAATCCCCCGTTGTAGGCTATGGGGATGGTAGGGATTGGATGAGTTCTATCTTGTAATCGGATAAGATTGTTAGGGCATAGTGCCTAGTATCTCTATTAGTGCTATTTGACTTTGTTGCAACTTGTTGTGCTTAATGCTTGTCACTAGGGCTTGAGTGCCATGATCTCAGATCTGAACTTATTATTGAATCATTATGATAGTATTGTTTGTGATCTTATCTGCAAGTCGTATACACATATCATTGTCCGGATCCAAAGGCCCCGAAGTGACAGAAATTGGGACAACCGGAGGGGATGGCTGTGGTGTGAGGATCACATGTGTTCACGGAGTGTTAATGCTTTGCTCCGGTGCTCTATTAAAAGGAGCACCTTAATTGCCAGTAGTTCCCTAGAGGCCCTGCTGCCACGGGCTGGCTAGACAGAAGATGTTGTGCAAGTTCTCATTGCGAGCATGCATGACTATATATGGAGCACATGCCTAGGATTGTTTAGTACTTGGATGCTTTATCTTATTTATCTGCAATGCCCTAGATCTTGAAGTTACATGTTTAGACTCATCCATGCAACGCCCGTCCATCCATCCATGTGCTTACGGCGCTCATATCCTACTGGTTGCTACTACCGTTACTATTGCTCATGTTTCACTATTGATGTTGCTTTGTTGTTGCTACTACAAACTGTTGCTACTGATAAACTTTTGTGAGCAAGAACTATTTCCAGGTGCAGCTGAATTGACAACTCAGTTGTTAAGGCTTGCAAGTATTCTTTGGCTCCCCTTGTGTCGAATCAATAAATTGGGTAATACTACCCGCGAAGACTGTTGCGATCCCCTATACTTGTGGGTCATCAAGACTATTTTCTGGCACCGTTGCCGGGGAGCATAGATTTATTTCTAAGTTCACTTGGATCTATTATTATACACTGCTACTCCTTTCATCATGGGGAAGTCTCGTTATGGAAAGTTTTCTATTTTACCATCCACTACAAGAAGAGGTACAGTCCCAAACACCTCTATTTCTCTTGATTCATCGTCTATTATAAGCAAGCTTGTTACACCACCACCTACTCATGCTACACACACTGCTACTACTGTTGAATTTGAAACTGCTTTTGATACTCATGATGTTACTTCTACTATGCTTGATACGAGTGGTTCATTAGGTCCTTTCCTAGATGCTACTATGGCTGGTCTAGGAAATACTAAAACTCCTAGTGAAGACAGTGTTACACCTGTTATCTCACCTGAGTCTAGAGAGAGTTATGATATTAATGATAGCTACATTGAGTTTACTGATGAATTTGTTGAAGAGTGCCGAAACACACATGGTGCTAGTGTTATTAAGGGTCTCCTTGCTAGGCGTACCATTATTCCTAAATTTTCCTCTAATCCTAAGTTTGCCACCTCTCCCATGGATATTAAAGATAAAGATTATGATTTCTCTCTTGATTTATCCTATTTAGACATTGTTGAGAAAGAACCTTTTTGTGGGACTGAAAATGAGAGTGATGTGGCCCATATGAATGAGCTTTCTACTATGAGTGCTTTATTCTCTGATGATTTTAAGATGCGCAAGTACATTGTTGCTAAGATCTTCCCTTTTTCACTAAAAGGAGAAGCTAGGGTTTCGTTTATTAGATTACCTCCTGGTTCCATCTATAGCCCTGATTGTCTGATTGCTTCTTTCTTCCAGAAATATTTTCCTCCCAATGCTAAACATGCTGCTTTGCAGAGACTTTTTGATTTTAAACAGAGAGAAGAAGAGAAATTGTCTGAGTCATGGACAAGGTTCTGTGCCTTGATTCATGCACATCCTGTATGTCCATTGCCTAAGAATGAGCTTATTGATATTTATTATAATGGACTAACTGATGATTCTAGGAGATACCTAGATAGCTTTGCTGATTGTGTTTTCAGGAAAAGAACTCCTACAAATGCTGAAGAAGTAATGGCTAAGATAACCAAGAATTATGATGATTGGACTTCAACTGAGCTAAATGCACCTGAGCCTATTATTCTTGAACCAGTTGTGCCTGAACTAGATCCAATACCAACACCAAAGAAGAGGGGGGTTATTGCATTAAATGATGAAGTGATGAAGGAAGCTAAGAAGTGTCTTAAGGAGAAAGGTATTAGAGATGAAGATGTGAAGAATCTACCTCCTATAGAAGAATTATGTAAGCCAATTCCCCACTCATCCACTATTGAGGTGCACTCTCTCCAAAACTTTGATGAAGGTGATATTCCCTATGGTAAGCCTCCTGATCAATGCTTAGAGGAACTTGACACATTTATTGTTAAGAAAGGTATTTTTAATAAACAAGTTGAGAATCATTTATTGGAAAACTCTAGAGCTATTAAAGAATTGAAAGATATTGTGGAAAGAACTTCTAATGATATTAAAATTCTTTGTAAACACTTTCAAATGGTTCAAACCCAACTTGATAAACTTGCTAAGGTACAAAAAGATATGCTAGTTAATGCCTTAGGAGAAAAACATGCTTATGGAATTAGAACTAGGAGTGGTATAGCTACTCAAGATCCTTTATATCCTGAAGGACACCCTAAAATAATTGAGCAGGATTCTCAACAAGGTGAGAGTAGTGGTAGTCCTCGTAAGAGAAAGAAAAAGAAACACAAGATAGTTGAGGAACCACTTAAACCTGTTGTATATCCTAATAGTATATCTGTCTCTGATGCTGAAACTTAAAGTGGTAATGAAAATAATGATGCTCCTGATAAGGAGGAAGGTGAGGAAGAACCTGAGAAGCACACTAAGAACACTAGGTACACAAAGGAAGATTTTATTGCTAAGAAACATGGTAGTGAGAGAGAACCTTGGGTGCAGAAACCTATGCCTTTTCCAGGAAAGAAACACAAGTCAAAGGAGGAAGAACACTACAACAAGTTTTGTGAGTGGATGAAACCTTTATTTTTGCAAATTCCTTTGACTGATGCTATTAAGTTGCCTCCTTATTCAAAGTATATGAAGGATATTGTCTCTAATAAAAGGAAGATTCCTAATGAGGAGATTTCTACTTTGCTTGCTAATTATTCCTTCAATGGTAAGGTTCCAAAGAAATTTGGTGATCCAGGTATACCAAATATTTCTTGCTCTATTAAGAATAATTATGTTAGAACTACTTTATGTGATTTGGGAGCTGGGGGTAGTGTTATGCCTTTTTTCTCTCTACAAGAGACTCCAGCTAGAAAAGTTGATACCAACTGATATATCTTTGCAAATGGATGATAAGTCAACTACTATTCATGTTGGTATATGTGAGGATGTTCCTGTTCAAGTAGCTCATAATTGCTTGGTTTTAACTGATTTTGTTGTGCTTGAAATGCCTAAAGATGATAATATGTCTATTATTCTTGGGAGACCTTTTCTTAATACTACAAGTGCTATTATTAATTGTAATCAAGGAAAAGCAACATTTAGTATTAATGAAAAAGAGCATACTGTTTATTTCCCCAAGAAGGTTGCTAGAAGTTATTGCCTGAATTCCATTGAAAACATTAAGAGCATAAAGGTTGGAGAAATATATTGTCCCATTCCACAAGAAAATTTTGAAACTATTATGATTGGGACCATTGCTATCAAGTATGAGGTAACATAATCACCTTGTGGAATGCAAAGTTTTGTTTCATATAAGATTGTTTTGGTAACAAGACTTGATAAACCTTGTTAACAAAAGGATTTTTAATGAACAAAATAATGCTTTCACTGTGATTATACTTGCTTTCTTTTATTTTTCTCCTTCCTAGTCTTTGCCTTTTCCTTTGCTAGCTTTGGTTTTGTTAGTTGTTTGCTTGTTAGAAGGTCTTAGAACTTCTGTAGTTTTGTTTTTGGTTTTCTTTTGCTTCTTCTAAAAAACTGTTTCTGCGAGAAAATCAATTTTCATACCCTAAAAATTGGCCAAAATTAAAGTTTCCCGAAAAATCCTAGAAAATTCAAAATAAATTTTTCCTCGAACAAAGGGGCAGAGGGACACCTGGAGTGACCCAGGGAGCCACAGGCATCCACACCCATGGTGGGAGCGGCCTACCTACAGGTGGCGCCTAGGTGGGGTGTGGCCCACCTAGGCCCCTCCAAAGTGTCTCCTTCCATCCATCTTCTTTCTCTCTCCCGAAAAACACCGGAAAACTTTCTCAAGCTCGAGTTCCTGCTGTTCTTGCTCGCGATTTTCGATCTCCTTGCTCAGCCCCTCTTTGTTGCTGATTTTTGGTGGGATTGCTCCTTGGTATGTGCCTCCTCCACTTGTCCAATTAGATTTGTGATTGCTAGATTGTTTCTTGAGTATTTGCTGCTATAGGTGACAGGTTGTGTGAGCTTGCATGCTTGTTCTATGCTTAGAGATTTCATTTTGATGCATGTGTAGCCCTGTAGCAAGTTCCTATAGTAGTTTCTCATCATTTATCAACTTGGAAATCACTTGGTTTGATGTTTGTCTAAAAATTTCAGAAAAAAGAGGTCATGGAAAACCACACATTTGGTGAAGTACTTGAGAGTGATGCACCTAGAAGGGCAAGGCCTTCAAGATCATCCTCCCGGGCTAGTCCCTCATCCAATGAGTATCTCATTACACCGCGATTTGGCAACGAGGGAGATGAGGGGGATGCTCACCCTTCCACCTTTCCTTGCCAAACCTTTTTGCGGGCTGCAGGGATTCTTGATGATTTTACAACCTTGGTTCAGAGGGTTGGACTAACAAGCTATATGTAGGATGAGAGCATGCAATATGCTACGCTCACTAAAACATTTGTGGAGAGCTTCTCCTTTACTAACAGCATGTTCAAGCCAGATGTTTCTTTCAAAATTTATGGCAGATCTTACAATATGACATTGAAGAAATTTTGTAAGGCCCTGGGACTTGGTACAGCTGGGTCGGCGAAGAAGATTCCAGCTTAACCCACTAATTTTTTGGAGCTCTACTGCGGGATAACCAATGATGATAATCGTAGAGCCCATCGGGGAAAGATAAGAAATATTGAACTCCCAGCCATCAGGTACTTTGCTTACTATCTGGCCACTAGCGTTCTTGGTAGGGAGAACACTAGTAATATTTCCAACTATCATTTGGCCTTCATAGCTGCTGCGCTCAACAATGAAACTAAGTACAATTTTGGTTCTCTCATTGCTCGTCGCTTAGCTGCTAAGGGACCCATTTATGGGGGAATTATTGATGCACGTGTTGTTGCTTCCTTGGACCTTGTTGTTGATCCAAACGATATAGGTTTGGCTCTTTATAGGCTTGATCTTGCTGCCATGAAGGCGCACCATTTGTCACTACTGGCTCTACCCTTGAGAGCTTGGTTTATAGAATGTTGTTTATTGACGGGGAAGAGAGAGAGATCCCTCTCCCCCAAACCACTTTGTTTAGTATTTCTTAGTGAACTTTGTCACGCTCCAAGGAGGAGTTGGATGACAAGCTACACATTCTTGGCTTCCATGGACACTATCAGGGGGACGCCCCCTCATACGACCCCTCTATATACTACATAGGGGAGTCCTCGAGCTCGTACCAGGACGAGGAAGCCTCCTCGACGTACTACGGAGGTGAACCTACTTGGTCACCATGGAGTTGAGCCCCACTTAGGCCAAAATCTTAAGCTTGGGGGAGGTATACCGACATCACATTCATCTATATATCCTGTTTCATCGGTTCTTTGTATATCCATTGTTTCGCTTTCTTTTTGGTTTTTGTTTCTGCTTTCTTAAAACACAAAAATACCAAAAATATTTTCGTTGTTTCTCTTGGTTTATTTATTTGCTTTGGTTTGCCTTAAAAAGAAAAATCCAAAAAGATTTTGCTTTGTTTGGTTTGTTTTTGCTTTGTTTGTTTTTGCTTTATTGGCTTGTTTGAAAAATCGAAAACACCAAAAATATTTGTTGTTCTTCTTTGGTTTTGTGAGTTCTTTGCAGGGTTCAGCCATCCTTAGAGGATTTTGGTTTCATGTTATTATTCAAGTCACACAAGTGAATGGCAATTAGAGCTTCACGTTCCCTTCATGCAGATTAATCAAAGCCTTAATAGTTCTTAAGAAAGGACGTCCTAATATGATAGGAACAGTAGCATCTTCAGGCATGTTAACAATAACAAAATCAATAAGAGCAGACAGCCTTTAATGTATACCAAGTATTCTCTTTAATTCCTACTGCTTGTTTATAGGTAGAATCTGCTAGATGCAATTTTAATTCAGTGATTTCAAAAGAGCCAATATTTAACTTATTAAAAAGACTCTTTGTAATTGTTGAAACACTTGCACCAAGATCACAACGTGCAGCTATTTCATTAGTCCAAATTTTAATCTTAATAGTAGGCTTAAATATATCATCTAGCTTAACAGGTAATTTTTCAGCAATTTTCTTGTATTCTTCCTCAAGCTCGCGTACCTTTATTGCTACCTGATTAACAAAGTGTTGATACATGGCTTCCTCATTTCCTTCACACACCGGAATCTTGATATTGATCCTTTTTACAAGATATTCAACTGTGTAATTTGGTGAAGGAGCATTGCTATAATCAAGTTCTTCAGGCTCCTCCCTTTGGATTCTTAACCTTGAGGTCTTCTACTGGATTGGGCTTAGCTTTACCTGCAAATTTAGCTAGAATGAGAGTTTGACTCTCGGTTATCTTACCTAGTTGTGCCTCAACAATCTTTGTCCTTTCTTGGAGGGCCTGCAAATCATTTCTCAAACTAACAGCTTGGTTAGTGTAATATCCATCCTTTGTAAAGGAAAGGATCCCTGTGATTGCAATGCTAGTCCCTGGATCAATGCTAGCATCCACAATTTAAGATGAAGTACACAGAAACAAAGGTCATTATTACATATCATTCCAGAGACAAACATAGTCTTTTACAACTCCATGGCCACAGGCCTAATACAAGAGTTCAAATATATAATAAGATAATTAAGTCTTCATCTTCATGTGCCACAGGCAAGCATGTTGAGTGTAGAATCATGACTCCTAATCATCATCAGAATATCCTGCAACATCACAAGTTACAACCATAGTGGGTCAATACATTGGAATAGTATTGGCAAGTGATACCTTAGTAGAATATTGGTGGACTAAATACTATATGCATTTTGGCTAAGTGTAGTTTAGGATTTCTTTGCTCAAATAGGTTTTGCCTATCAGTTGAAAACAGTAAGTTTTTCTTTGTCAAAAACTTTTCCCAAGGAACCACCAATAGACATTGGGGTCCTTCACCCTTGTTCAACCACAAGTTTTACTTAAAAATTGGGATGAGGAGATTCTTGATAGCTTCCATGTCTTGATGCTCAAGTTGTCCAATACCATGGACATGGCTAAGTACTTAGATTCTTCCATCTGCAGAGGTTGTGCACTTTCCCCACAAGACTTGATTTTCACCAAGACAGGACCTTTCAGAAGCCTTCCCTTAGACCAAATGGACGCGTTCCAACCTATCATCCCACTGCCACCAACTGTCCAAATGGCTAAGTTATTGCAACATATGTGATCCAGGCAGAGCCCATATTGCCAAGTGGCTGCACTAGAAGCTTCTTAACATTTGGCCTCTCAAATCCCTTTGTTCCTGGGTGGCTTTCCACAAGTGTGATACACAAGGTAAACCATAGAAATGGGCCTTGTGTAACCACTCAACATAAACCATTCCTTCCATTCCACCCAGGTGTTTCATTCACTTAGTTGTTTTATTAAGCAAAACACAAGTCCAAGGACTTAGAAATATTTTATCATAGCATGAATATTTCACCACCCTTGGTTGCTACTAGCTAGGCTAAGCATGGCATAGATAAACATCTTAACTTAGAAATTTCTAGCAATTCTGCAACTACTAGGATTTCCCAAGCATAGCATATAAAGACCAAAATTTATCCATGCAAGTCTAGCAAAATATTTCTAATGCGTATTTGAAAAACATAGGAATAAAATCATGAAGTACCACTTCCCTTGGTAGTTTGGAGAGTAGCTACAATCCTCACAATCACAATCACTATTTGCACCAAAATCTACACATAAAATGATAACACCAAATCACAAACAAAATATAGACAAGCAAAAATATATGGATGCATGCAATATGATATGTGATGATTTTCTATACCAAACATGACAAGTGCACAGTACTGATTCATAAACAAGTTCAAAACTTTCCAAACAAACTTTATTTGAACATTAAAACATTTCTCAAATGATTTATATACACCAAATAGACCTACACATGTTTCTGTAAAAATAACCATTTTAACAGAAGCAAAACATTAAACACTTTGCATATATGGAAAGGGCTTTCTCTCCTGATTCCATTGATATAAATTTGTCAAATTTGAACGTGGGAATCAAAAGTTATTATTAAAACAAAATCAAACATCTAATAGATCTAATTCAAAATTTTAAAACAAAACCTGTGCCACGCGGCGGCTTCTAACTGGCTGGTACCGCTTCGCCCCGGATCACGCTTCTGAGCCGTTAGATCTAATTTAAACGCGTGGCTTAAATCTGCCCGTACCTCTTCGCCTAGCGTCTAATCTCAACCACTGGATCTAGATTCAGTGGATCACATCTCTCTGACCTAAAACCTGCGGCGCAGCTGGTTGCTGGCGGCGGTGGCGTTGCTGCCGACGATGTTCCGGCGAAACGAGAGGGGCAGGAGGGTCGTGTGTGTGCTTACCGAGACCGCGATAATGTGGGGATGCTCAACGTGTGGACGGGCAGGGTCGGGGCGCACGGACACAGCAGCACGAGCTCGTCGGAGTTGCTGGCGGCGTCGGATGCTCACTGACGGAGTCGAAGGTGACGTTCTGGGGCACGAGGATCCAAACAAAAGGTGTTAGCAGGTGCGCTAGATGCAGGCGAACATGCCCGTGTGATTCAGAAACAGAGGGGAACACGAGGCTCACTTAATTTAGTCGCCGGAGTCGAGGTGAGCTTCAGTCGCTTCTAGAGGTGGACGATGGCGACGGTCTAGGGAGATTCAGAAAGAAATAGAGGCATGAGAAGATGCGCAGGATGATTGCGAAGCATCTCGCATGAACCAGAAATCAAGGGGCGCCTGCTACTCACCGCGATGGCTCGCCGGAGTCTCTCGGTACAGCGGCGGTGCAAGTCAAATTGCGGGCATCCTGGTGGCGCTTCTGGCTAGCTTTGTTGGGGGAAAAGGTCATGAGGGGGAGGGGTTTATGTAGCCAGAGCGGGGGCGGAAATCACTCACCGAATCAATGCAATTAAGCGCGGCATCAGTGAGGGGGAAACGGCAGCGGCGAGGTGGTCGTCGGCGTTGATTGAGGACGAAGGGGTGACGCGGCAGTGAGGGCCCAGTCGTCAGCGAGTGCGTACACGCGTGCGGGGTAGGAAACGAGGGAAGAGGGGAAAACCCGGGTGGGCTGGTTGTTGGGCTTGCTTTGCTGTTGGGCCAAAAGCCTGGCGCCAGCCTTTTTCCTTTTCCTTAATATTTTTCTTTTTCTGATTGAATTTCCAGGAACCATTTTTCAAATGATTTCAAAAGCTATTTGAATTCAAACCTTTACAGGATTTTTGTAGAGTGCAACACTCACAAATCTGGACATAAAACCAAGTGGTCACTTTGCACTTGCCTGGTCACTTGGAATAAAACAAAATAAACAGTGACATAGCACTAGTTTTAAATAGGCTTTGAAAATGGTTTTCAAATCATATTTGTTTTGTAAATTTTGGTTTAAGTGTTAGCAATCAAGCAACACAAACTGAGAGTAACACGATTTGGTTTTGAACAAATAACTTCTCATTGGAGAGTAGCTTTTGATTTAGTGTTGATCACATAAAATAATGAGCAATAGATGCTCCTGTTTTAAAATGGTTTTGAAATGAAACCCTAAGTATTCATGGATGCATGGATGATATGCATGAGTTTTGAAACATGATTTTAGGGATGTTATAGTTAGATAATTTACCAAGCATAGCATCATGGTTCCCCGTTATTTTAACTAGGATATTGTTTTGCTCATTTTGTGAATCCATAAAAGATTTAAGAGTTTCTTGGAGACTACCATTACTTGATGCCATATTATTAGAGTTACCTGCAGGACTAGAATAATGTTTATGAAAATTTAGATTATAATTCTTCTTCCAAATAGGGTTATAATCATTACGAGCTATGAAGTCTATTTCTTCAATAGTTGGTTCAGGAGTAGCTCTTACCATGGTTTCCTTACCTTTGAAGGCTAAGATGATCTCGTCCAACTTAGCATTGAGTTCTTAATTTTATTGAGGTGTGACGGAGTTCACCTTCTTCGTGTTTGATCTTTCCACATGCCATTGGGCATGGTTTTCTTGCATATTGTCTAGCAGCTTCTTTGCTTCGATAATTTGTTTACCCATAAATGTTCCTCCAGCTGTGGTATCAAGCATAGACTTAGATACATGGTTAAGAGCATAGACTTAGATACAGGGTTCAGTGATGGAGAATTAACCAATCTTCCATCCCATGGCTAGGACAGTTTCTCATGCATTCTTTCATTCTCTCCCATGCAAGCGCTAGTGGCTCACGCTCTTCCTGTCTAAGACCAGTAATATTAGATCTTAGTTGCATAGTCTTTGCAGGTGGAAAGAATTTAGTAAAAAATAAAGAAGTACATTCCACCCGTGATGCAATAGTATTTCTAGGCAGAAACCATTCTTTTGCTTTTCCACTAAGTGAGAAAGGAAATAAGCGCAACTTCACCGCATCAGGGTCAACATCTTTAATGCGCATCATATCACATATTTCAGTGCAAGTATTTAAGTGCATACCTGCATCTTCAATAGCAGAGCCTCCAAATTGATTCTATTGAACCAAACTTAAATAGTGGTGCTTAATTTCATAATCTTCAGCAGTAATTGCTGGATGAGTAATAGGAGTATGTAAATAATCATTGTTGGGAGTTGCAAACTCCCCAAGCTTCTTTTCAACAATATTTCCTATGTTTTTGGATTTTATTAAACAATTAATACTGATGATAAAAACATGAATAAAAAGACTAACTAATTTTTTTTGGTTTTTATAATAAAGACTGAAAGCAAACTAACAAAATTAAAAACAAGAACTAAAACTAGCAAGGTTCCTACTAACCACACCAGGGTAGCTATTGCTTCCCGGGCAACGGCGCCAGAAAAAGGGTTGATACCTTCGATCCAGATTACAGATGTAGTATAGTTCTTTTTCCCTAGTAGACCTAGGTTTATCGAATCCTCGGGAAGCACAAAGCAAAGTGAAGTTACTTAAATGGACCTTCGAGAGTTTTAGAATTCATTTTATGTTTCCACCGGACCAAGAGTTTGTGATCTTTTTGTTGTTGTTGACGATGGAGAGAGAGGGCCTAGGGTCTTCGGTTTCACTAGTAGCTGTGCAAAACATCTGATGGGAATAAAATATAGTAACAAAGTATGCACGTAATTGTTAGAGCAAGATAATTATATGTGGGCAGTGCATCCATAATTGTTATCACTTCCGCAACCGCTTATACTAATAACCTACTAGTCTCATCCATAGAAGAAAGAGAACTAATGATATGCATAGTGATGTCACCGTTAATCCCAAGCAAATCCCTCACATATAGCCGTACTACCCCTTCTGTCACTGGGTTCCCAACCTGTAGATCATTCATCACTCACACTCCATATACCTAGATCAATCCTCGGGGTCTTGGGTACCTGACAAGTCCTTAGATTGAGGCAAGAGAGGGTACAATAATCATCATGTCATATAAACTAATACATGATCCCATCTATGATAAATAACATGCACAAAAACCTACATGGCTAGGCCGAAGCCCTTAGCCCAAGGAGAATTACCCACACATAGAGATGAAATCAACAATCATAAACATTGTAATAGATATCATAAGATTGATAGCAAATAGTCTTACAATGTCGCCAATTGGAGAAGAGATCTACTATTACAAGTGGTGTAATATGGATATGGTAGTGGAGAAGGGTTTGGAGATTAGATCTAGATCTATTCCTCCGGCGTGGCGGCTTCTAGTGGCAGGGAGAGTTGAGGGCGAAAAGAAGCGTTGTTTTCTCGATGCCCGAAGCCTCTTTATATAGGGGTCCCTTCATGAAAGTTGTTCTATTTGCCTAATGGAGTCGATGGCAACTATATGGCCGGAACTAAACGGTCAGAATAAATTTCCCGCTGTATAGTTGGTCGTTAAGCCTTCTAGATCCACTTCACGGCTCCTGGTTTCTTTGGCATGTTGGAAATCTCGTACCTTTGACATTTATGTTGTGACTCCTATCATCATGCGTCATTATATGTGCAGGGAAAACTAGCAAGAAAAGATTGCATACCCATTTGATCATTAGGCATTAGTATCAGAGTTTAGAGAGATATTTTATCAAATATATGAATAATATCTAGTTTAAATGCGGATGTGGATGGCTATATTTCATAGCCATCAACACGATCCTGAACTGTTGCGACGATAGTCGCTCGGTCACGGTCCATCCAGAAAAAGCCTCCAGGCTCCAACTCCTGTTGGGTGAGGCAATTGAGCTGAATAGCAATGCTTTATTTCTCTTCCTATGAAAGAAGATTGACAACTACAAAAGGGCAGCTGCTTAGAAGACACAGACATTAGATCTAGCTGAAAACAATCTAAAAGATGTCCAGGGCGACTTACACTGAAGCTGCTTGCCGATCTCCTGAAGTTCTTCAAGAAGATACCCCTCTCTCGCAATGGCCTGCTCCTTCTTGGACTTTGAAACATCCGCATGGACACGGATGATAAGGACGTCCTTCTTCAGGCTTCGGATGCAGTCATGCAGCGAAGGCAACTGCAACATCTCACTTGTCATTGGACGAGCAACATCCAAGGCAGATGATGGGGTCATGGGGTCAGCATTTGAAGGGCCCTAAGAGGCGCACAAATGACAAAGCATAAGGACAACCACAATCGACAGTAGTAGAAGGAAATGCATATATTGACAGCAAAATAACCACCATGTGGTAGCATCAAGGTCATCAAGTACAGGACATTACAAGCGCCATGGAAAAAGCAGACTGAAAACTATAAAATCAACTATGTAGTAGAAGGACCCTACGGGACAGCGGCATCTGGAGCAACTTCAGACTCTGAGGCCCTCGCCTTCGCCGCCTGTTGCTGCTCCAACGCATAAGTGTCTAGAAGGTTAATGATCTGGGGGGAACTGCTTGCAGCGGGAGGCGAAGGAAGCAAAGGTTACCTCGGTGTCATCCGCCACCATCGGCATCTTGGAGGTGACCTGGTTCAAGTTCAGCTACATGCCAGCTGCCATCGCCATTGCTAGGACAATGGTAGCGCCCATGCCCTTCTGGGTCTTCTAGGCGCATCACCCACTAGAGCCTTCTCCAAGGAGTTGATGGTCGTCGAGGGCGATGCCCTTCAGAAAGATCTCCCGGTAGAAGCGGCCGAGGACCTCCTTGGCATTGCCTGAAGGAAATATGTCCTAGAGGCAATCATAGAGATGATTATATTTCTTGTGTATCCATGAGTTATTGTAATGTTCTTGTATATCCATATCAGGAAACTTGTATTGATTGGTAATTATGTGAATTGTTTGTGAAACTCTTTACTTGTATGGTTATCGAATAGCTGTCCCTAGTCGGAGTTCATGTGAGGACACACATGAATATTAGACTAGAACATCGATTGGTTGATGACTATGTTTCGCAAGTCATAGACATGGAGATGTTAAACCAATGATGTGGACACATGTTATAAACATGGGGTTGGACTGACCCAACTTGAGACTGTCAATTATACTTGTAGCTCTCTCTACACATCGTGTATGTTTTGTCCTTAGACCTGAGATTGTCCCATGTACTTGAGATGTGGATTGACCTACTTTGGGGCTATCAAACGCTGCTCCTTAACAAGGTAGTTATAAAGGTAGCTTTCGGGTTTGTCCTGAAGCATGCTACAAGACATTGGTCAATCAAGATGGGATTTGCCCCTCTCTATTTGAGAGAGATATCTCTGGGGCCATCGAGTGATCCGATCCAGAAATGCATGGTCGTGCTACATATGGTTAAGAGTTAACCAAGTAATGGGATTCTGAATCACGGTATCGAGAAAGGGAGGTCAGCTTGGATCGAGACCAAATATCGTGAGGCAAAGGGAAAGACATGTACTAAACCTTGTGATGGTTCGTCCGAATGATCTTTGTATGCGTTCAGGAGTTGGCACATCTTGCTATAGGCCTCTACCAACTATTGACAAAATAAGTGTATTCGTGTCATGTCTATACGTATATGAACCTATAGGGTCACACACTTAAGGGGCTGGAAACCTAATGAGGATTAGATCCAAATTAGACCAGGCTTAGGCTACTAATGGGCTGCTAATGTAGAAGCCCACTAGGGACGCATATATAAGAGAGGGAGGGGCGAGCTGACCAGAGTTGAGCATTCCACCCAGCCGCCACTCCTCACGCCTGTGTTGCACGCGCAGACCTAGAAGTCCGGCGTCTGATGCTTCCACCCCGTACATGTGGATACCTCGGAGGTGCTGCAGCTGTAGCACTTGGACGAGCCGTGCAAGGGGAGCTACTCGTGGGACGAGGACGAGGAGGAGACGTAGATCATCTACACTGCCTCGACGCGCTTCATCAAGTTCCGCAACCGCGCATCTAGTGGTAATCCCGTGATCTGTGACAATAGTATTCCTGGTTTACGCGGTAGAAATTTTTTGATCTGCGCTAGTGTAGCCTACCTGTATCCCTTCATTGCCCAGCGTCTCGACGGTAGAGCTGCAACGGTCTTCGACCGCTGCAACCGCATCCACGATGGGGTCCCCGTGATCCAAGACATGGCGATCAAAGACAATGACAGTGGCATCTATAGATGCGTTAAAGAAATTTCGGGTCAAATGAAGGCAACGCACCAGAAAAACTCAGGTAGAGGAGATGTATGGTAACTCACCAGATAATGCTTTGGCAGCCGCCTTAACTTACTCCGCCATCGCCTTCTCTCGAGATGCAGCAGCTGCAAGTTGCTCTTCGCGCTCTTGGGCCTCCTGCTTGCAATGCTCAAGGTCCTCCATGGCATCTTTCTCCTTGGTCTCGACCTGGCTATGCCTCTTTTCGAGTGCGTTCAGCTTACGGACAGCCTCATTGTTCTCATCTGCAAAAAGAAAAAGGAAAAAAGATCAGAAAACAAAACTCACCATTTGCACCCGAGGAAAACAAGCAAAAGTGTACACACCTTGGAGCTGTTAAAAGCTTTCCTCCAAGGTGAGGTATTGTTGCCCGAGGCAGTTGATGTCACGGATGAAGGGTTGCAGCAAAGAAACAACAAACTAGGTAAATAAACAACTCGGGGGCTCGCTCCCGTCAAATGGATAAGTACTTACATGTCCACCCAAAGACTCTGAAGGAGTAGCTTGCATCTTTCGGGTAACAACCGCACGAGTCATCGGCTTAGAGGAGCTCGAAACAGCGTCACCGGAGTTGGCTTGTATCTTCGAGGAGGAGATCAAAAGCTCCACGTGTACCATTTTCGAATCCACGGCTACCTCTTTAGTCTCATCCTTTATGGATTCACCTAAGGAGGACCCCCTAATGCAACAAGAACGAGCAAGTCAATCAAAACATCAATAATATTAAAGTTTAGCACAATCAAAATATTGGAGCATCCGATACTTATGAAGTCATATCGGAGAGCTTAAAGACATGTGTCATCTTCTTCTTCTTGGCCTACGGCTAAGGGTCCACGGCCCGGATGGGAACCGCAGGAATGGGGCAGGTAGAACCTTCATCCGTGGAGTGTCACTGCAGGAAGGCGTGCCCTTTCAGCAACAGCGGTGTCGGCCATCTGAACTTTCGCTTCGGTCCCTCTTGTGAGAGTTCCCTTTGCTATGCTCGGGGGCTTCCGCAGTCGGCGAGTGATACGTCCAAAACATATCTACTTTCCTAAACACTTTTGCTAGTGTTTCTCCTCTAAACTTGTGTGATTTGGATACAACTAACACGGATTGACGTTGTTTTCAGCATAATTACCTTGGTGTCTAGTTTTTGTGCAGAAAATCAACTATCAGGAAAAATCCCGGAAAATATGCCAAAAATCCTATTTCACCAAAAGATCCACGAAGCCAGAAGACGAGACAGAGTGGAGGCCTGGGGGCCCACACCCCTGCCAGGCGCGGGTGGGCCTAGCCCACGCCTAGGGGGGTGCTGCCACCCCAGGCACCCCCTCGGGCTCCCTCTTCGCCTATAAGTTACCCCTTGACCTAAAAACCGGGGGGAGGGGGTTCGATGTTTTCCAGAAAAGAGTTCCACTGCGCGCGCCACCACTAGAAGCCGCGATTCGGATTCAGAAACTCCGTTCTGGCACCCTGCCAGGACGGGGAATTTGGAGAGGATCATCGCCATCGTCATCACCAACGCCTCTTCATCAACCATCGATGTTTCCCTCATCCATGAGTGAGTAATCCCCCGTTGTAGGATATGGGGATGGTAGGGATTGGATGAGTTCTATCTTGAAATCGAATAAGATTGTTAGGGCATAGTGCCTAGAATCTCTATTAGTGCTATTTGACTTTGTTGCAACTTGTTGTGCTTAATGCTTGTCATTAGGTCTTGAGTGCCATGATCTCAGATCTGAACTTATTATTGAATCATTATGATAGTATTGTTTGTGATCTTATCTGCAAGTCGTATACACATATCATTGTCCGGATCCAAAGGCCCCGAAGTGACAGAAATTGGGACAACCGGAGGGGATGGCTGTGGTGTGAGGATCACATGTGTTCACGGAGTGTTAATGCTTTGCTCCGGTGCTCTATTAAAAGGAGCACCTTAATTGCCAGTAGTTCCCTAGAGGCCCTGCTGCCACGGGCTGGCTAGACAGAAGATGTTGTGCAAGTTCTCATTGCGAGCATGCATGACTATATATGGAGCACATGCCTAGGATTGTTTAGTACTTGGATGCTTTATCTTATTTATCTGCAATGCCCTAGATCTTGAAGTTACATGTTTATACTCAGCCATGCAACACCCGTCCATCCATCCCTGTGCTTACGGCGCTCATATCCTACTAGTTGCTACTACCGTTACTATTGCTCCTGTTTCACTGTTGTTGTTGCTTTGATGTTGCTTTGCTGTTGCTACTGATAAACTTTTGTGAGCAATAACTATTTCCAGGTGCAGCTGAATTGACAACTCAGTTGTTAAGGCTTGCAAGTATTCTTTGGCTCCCCTTGTGTCGAATCAATAAATTGGTTAATACTACCCGCGAAGACTGTTGCGATCCCCTATACTTGTGGGTCATCAAGACTATTTTCTGGCGCTGTTATCGGAGAACATAGCTTTATTTCTAAGTTCACATGGATCTATTATTGTTCACTGCTACTCCTTTCATCATGGGGAAGTCTCGTGATGGAAAGTTTTCTATTTTACTATCCACTACAAGAAGAGGTACAGTCCTAAACACCTCTGTTGCTCTTGATTCATCGTCTGTTATAAGCAAGCTTGTTACACCACCACCTACTCATGCTACACACACTGCTACTACTGTTGAATCTGAAACTGCTTTTGATACTCATGATGTTACTTCTACTATGCTTGATACGAGTGGTTCATTAGGTCCTTTCCTAGATGCTACTATGGTTGGTCTAGGAAATACTAAAACTCCTAGTGAAGACACTGTTACACCTGTTATCTCACCTGAGTCTAGAGAGAGTTATGATATTAATGATAGCTACATTGAGTTTACTGATGAATTTGTTGAAGAGTGCCGAAACACACATGGTGCTAGTGCTATTAAGGGTATCCTTGCTAGGCGTACCATTATTCCTAAATTTTCCTCTGATCCTAAGTTTGCCACCTCTCCCATAGATATTAAAGATAAAGATTATGATTTATCTCTTGATTTATCCTATTTAGACATTGTTGAGAAAGAACCTTTTTGTGGGACTGAAAATGAGAGTGATGTGGCCCATATGAATGAGATTCCTACTATGAGTGCTTTATTCTCTGATGATTTTAAGATGAGCAAGTACATTGTTGCTAAGATCTTCCCTTTTTCACTAAAAGGAGAAGCTAGGGTTTCGTTTATTAGATTACCTCCTGGTTCCATTGATAGCCCTGATTGTTTGATTTCTTCTTTCTTCCAGAAATATTTTCCTCCTAGTGCTAAACATGCTGCTTTGCAGAGACTTTTTGATTTTAAACAGAGATAAGAAGAGAAATTGTCTGAGTCATGGACAAGGTTTTGTGCCTTGATTCATGCACATCCTGTATGTACATTGCCTAAGAATGAGCTTATTGATATTTATTATAATGGACTAACTGATGATTCTAGGAGATACCTAGATAGCTTTGCTGATTGTGTTTTCAGGAAAAGAACTCCTACAGATGCTGAAGAAGTAATGGCTAAGATAACCAAGAATTATGATGATTGGACTTCAACTGAGCTAAATGCACCTGAGCCTATTATTCTTGAACCAGTTGTGCCTGAACCAGATCCAATACCAACACCAAAGAAGAGGGGGGTTATTGCATTAAATGATGAAGTGATGAAGGAAGCTAAGAAGTGTCTTAAGGAGAAAGGTATTAGAGATGAAGATGTGAAGAATCTACCTCCTATAGAAAAATTATGTAAGCCAATTCCCCACTCATCCACTATTGAGGTGCACTCTCTCCAAAACTTTGATGAAGGTGATATTCCCTATGGTAAGCCTCCTGATCAATGCTTAGAGGAACTTGACACATTTATTGTTAAGAAAGGTATTTTTAACAAACAAGTTCAGAATCATTTATTGGAAAACTCTAGAGCTATTAAAGAATTGAAAGATATTGTGGAAAGAACTTCTAATGATATTAAAGTGCTTTGTAAACACTTTCAAATGGTTCAAACCCAACTTGATCAACATGCTAAGGTACAAAAAGATATGCTAGTTAATGCCTCAGGAGAAAAACATTCTTATGGAATTAGAACTAGGAGTGGTATAGCTACTCAAGATCCTTTATATCCTGAAGGACACCCTAAAAGAATTGAGCAGGATCCTCAACAAGGCGAGAGTAGTGGTAGTCCTTCTAAGAGAAAGAAAAAGAAACACAAGATAGTTGAGGAACCACTTAAACCTGCTGTATATCCTAATAGTATATCTGTCTCTGATGCTGAAACTGAAAGTGGTAATGATAAAAATGATGCTCCTGATAAGGAGGAAGGTGAGGAAGAACCTGAGAAGCACACTAAGAACACTAGGTACACAAAGGAAGATTTTATTGCTAAGAAACATGGTAGTGAGAGAGAACCTTGGGTGCAGAAACCTATGCCTTTTGCAGGAAATAAACACAAGTCAAAGGAGGAAGAACACTACAACAAGTTTTGTGAGTGGATGAAACCTTTATGTTTGCAAATTCCTTTGACTGATGCTATTAAGTTGCCTCCTTATTCAAAGTATATGAAGGATATTGTCTCTAATAAAAGGAAGATTCCTAATGAGGAGATTTCTACTTTGCTTGCTAATTATTCCTTCAATGGTAAGGTTCCAAAGAAATTTGGTGATCCAGGTATACCAACTATTCCTTGCTCTATTAAGAATAATTATGTTAGAACTACTTTATGTGATTTGGGAGCTGGAGGTAGTGTTATGCCTTTTTTCTCTCTACAAGAGACTCCGGCTAGAAAAGTTGATACCAACTGATATATCTTTGCAAATGGCTGATAAGTCAAGTACTATTCATGTTGGTATATGTGAGGATGTTCCTATTCAAGTAGCTCATAATTTCTTGGTTTTAACTGATTTTGTTGTGCTCGAAATGCCTAAAGATGATAATATGTCTTATTCTTGGGAGACCTTTTCTTAATACTACAGGTGCTATTATTAATTGTAATCAAGGAAAAGCAACATTTAGTATTAATGACAAAGAGCATACTATTTATTTCCCCAAGAAGGTTGCTAGAAGTTATTGCCTGAATTCCATTGAAAACATTAAGAGCATCAAGGTTGGAGAAATATATTGTCCCATTCCACAAGAAAATTTTGAAACTATTATGATTGGGACCATTGCTATCAAGTATGAGGTAACATAATCACCTTGTGGAATGCAAAGTTTTGTTTCATATAAGATTGTTTTAGTAACAAGACTTGATAAACCTTGTTAACAAAAGGATTTTTAATGAACAAAATAATGCTTTCACTGTGATTATACTTGCTTTCTTTTATTTTTCTCCTTCCTAGTCTTTGCCTTTTCCTTTGCTAGCTTTGGTTTTGTTAGTTGTTTGCTTGTTAGAAGGTCTTAGAACTTCTGTAGTTTGGTTTTTGGTTTTGCTTTTGCTTCTTCTAAAAAACTGTTTCTGTGAGAAAATCAATTTTCATACCCTAAAAATTGGCCAAAAATAAAGTTTCTCGAAAAATCCTAGAAAATTCAAAATAAATTTTTACTCAAACAAAGGGGCAGAGGGACACCTGGAGTGACCCAAGGGGCCACCCCAGGCACCCACACCCATGGTGGGCGCGGCCTACCTACAGGTGGCGCCTGGGTGGGGTATGGCCCACCTAGGCCCCTCCAAAGTGTCTCCTCCCAGCCATCTTCTTTCCCTCTCCCGAAAAACACCAGAAAACTTTCTCAAGCTCGAGTTCCTGCTGTTCTTGCTCGCGATTTTCGATCTCCTTGCTCAGCCCCTCTTTGTTGCTGATTTTTGGAGGGATTGCTCCTTGGTATGTGCCTCCTCCACTTGTCCAATTAGATTTGTGATTGCTAGATTGTATCTTGAGTATTTGCTGCTATAGGTGACAGGTTGTTTGAGCTTGCATGCTTGTTCTATGCTTAGAGATTTCATTTTGATGCATGTGTAGCCCTGTAGCAAGTTCCTATAGTAGTTTCTCATCATTTATCCACATGGAAATCACTTGGTTTGATGTTTGTCTAAAAATTTCAGAAAAAAGAGGTCATGGAAAACCACACATTTGGTGAAATATTTGAGAGTGATGCACCTAGAAGGGAAAGGCCTTCAAGATCATCCTCCCGGTATAGGCCCTCATACAATGAGTATCTCATTACACCGCGATTTGGCAACGAGGGAGATGAGGGGGATGCTCACCCTTCCACCTTTCCTTGCCAAACCTTTTTGCGGGCTGCTGGGATTCTTAATGATTTTACAACCTTGGTTCAGAGGGTTGGACTGACAAGCTATATGTAGGATGAGAGCGTGCAATATTCTACGCTCACTAAAAGATTTGTGGAGAGCTTCTCCTTTACTAACAGCATGTTCAAGCCAGATGTTTCTTTCAAAATTTATGGCAGGTCTTACAATATGACATTGAAGAAATTTTGTAAGGCCCTGGGACTTGGTACAGCTAGGTCGGCGAAGAAGATTCCAGCTCAACCCACTGATTTGTTGGAGCTCTACCGCAGGATAACCAATGATGATAATCGTAGAGCCCAACGGGGAAAGATAATAAATATTCAACTCCCAGCCATCAGGTACTTTGCTTACTATCTGGCCACTAGCGTTCTTGGTAGGGAGAACACTAGTAATATTTCCAACTATCATTTGGCCTTCATAGCTGCTGCGCTCAACAATGAAACTAAGTACAATTTTGTTTCTCTCATTGCTCGTCGCTTAGCTGCTAAGGGACCCATTTATGGGGGAATTATTGATGCATGTGTTGTTGCTGCCTTGGACCTTGTTGTTGATCCAAATGATACAGTTTTGGCTCTTTATAGGCTTGATATTGCTGCCATGAAGGCGCACCATTTGTCACTACTGGCTCTACCCTTGAGAGCTTGGTTTATAGAATGTTGTTTATTGACGGGGAAGAGAGAGAGAGATCCCTCTCCCCCAAACCACTTTGTTCAGTATTTCTTAGGGACCTTTGTCGCGCTCCAAGGAGGAGATGTATGACAAGCTACACATTCTTGGCTTCCATGGACACTATCAGGGGGACGCTACCTCATACGACCCCTCTATATACTACATAGGGGAGTCCTCGAGCTTGTACCAGGACGAGGAAGCCTCCTCGACGTACTACGGAGGTGAACCTACTTGGTCACCATGGAGTTGAGCCCCACTTAGGCCAAAATATTAAGCTTGCGGGAGGTATACCGACATCACATTCATCTATATATCCTGTTTAGTCGGTTCTTTGTATATCCATTGTTTCGCTTTCTTTTTGGTTTTTGTTTCTGCTTTCTTAAAACACAAAAATACCAAAAATATTTTCGTTGTTTCTCTTGGTTTATTTATTTGCTTTGGTTTGCCTTAAAAAGAAAAATCCAAAAAGATTTTGCTTTGTTTGGTTTGTTTTTGCTTTGTTTGTTTTTGCTTTATTGGCTTGTTTGAAAACTCGAAAACACCAAAAATATTTGTTCTTCTTCTTTGGTTTTGTGAGTTCTTTGCAGGGTTCAGCCATCCTTAGTGGATTTTGGTTTCATGTTATTATTCAAGTCACACAAGTGAATGGCAATAATGAAGATTAAGACAACTTGAGGTGTGGTAAGAGGCTGGTAACAAACTCTATTTGTTTTCATTTTTGTACTTATACTCATCATTGTGAGCATGCTTAGCCTGTTCATGTAAGGAGTATGCTATTTATGGATGCTTGGTAGTTCTTGCTTGTCTATGACTAGCTCCAGCTTACTAATAATTTTTAGCATGTCATATGAATGTTTGCTTGCATTGTTTTATTCATATTTTGGTATGATATTGTGGTATCCTCCTCTGAATGTTTCATGTGAATCGACTTGGCACATGCATATGACTAAACAATAGTCAGTAAGCCTCGATGATTTATTTTTCCTCAGAGTCCTTGTATCACTTTCATGGCATAATTAGTCCTGTTTTGTTGCAAGCATGATTATGACAGTTATTGCTCTCTCGTTTGTCGCTCCCTCTCTATTGCTAGCCTTCACTTGCACTGAGTATGAGCTCTACTTGTGCTTCCAACTCCCCAAAACCAATATTTACAACTGTGTCCACCATACCTACCTATTAGCGTCATTTGCTATTTTAGTGCATATTCTATATGCCTTGTTTTCTTCCAAATAAAATGTTTGTCTATTTTGAGAAAGTTAGTTAGTAAATCTCTCACGAACTTGATGGCACACTTTATTCCTTGCACTTAATAATCTTGAACCATTGTGACTTGTCCATGAAAGTTATATGCTTGCAAATTATATGCTGGGAGTTAGCAGAACCGTGCTGTCACGGGGAATGCTTTCAACACTTATGGATACATATCCAGTTGATACCTTGATCTTTTGTTTGCGGATGTCGATGGTGTGAAATAAAAGGGGAGCTTGTGAGTTCATGGAGTATATATGTGTATTAGATAAACGCTTGGGCCGCTAGCCTAAGCCATGCCTAATCATGGTGGAAACTTGCAGCATCATCATAATGAGCATTCTGTGAAGCATCCTCAATAAAAAGCTATGCACATAGTAAATAAAAAGATTGCTGAGATGATCATTCTCTGCTTGCCTTGTCATTTTGATCACGGGATACTTCATATATCATGTGCAAGGGGTACCGCGTTGGCGGTTCTCTATGATATGCATGTATGTACAATGACAAGAACTTGCAGGTAACCAAAGTTGAGTAGCATGCGGAGCGGCCCTCGTACTCAAGGGACTTGGGATTTCCATTTTATGGTCTTTAAAGCATATAACTCATATTGGACCTCACTTTCACCTTAATCATATGAAGATGCCTATGATGGGGGCAATGAGAGCTCAAAGC
The DNA here is from genome assembly GCA_916181665.1 of Avena sativa. NCBI lineage: Eukaryota > Viridiplantae > Streptophyta > Magnoliopsida > Poales > Poaceae > Avena > Avena sativa. The sequence continues at coordinate 403,152,594 of OV702285.1, forward strand.
TAGTGAGTACCTTACTTTCAGCATTTGGAAGCCTTTCAAACTTTTCAAAACCTTTTTCGCTTCCTTGTTGAGTCACCACTTATTCTATGAGCACCTTCTTGAGAGCATAGTTGTCATTCTTGTGTTTGTCTCAAAACTTGATTAATTATGTCATGACTTTGATGCTTGTATCTCTGATATCTTTACTTCTAGTCTTCATGTGAACTTCAGAGGTGCCTTGGCATTTATATTGTGCTCTACAAACAAAGGCAAGCGAGATACCACTCTATCATACCTTACTATGAGCATTGCAATGTTGCTCATGTTTATGTTCCATGCTACTTATTATTATTGAGTTGGTTTCTCTTCATAGCTTGCAATGACTATTGAGTAGACTTGGTTGCATACTTCTTATTATGAATGGTTTAAGTATCTACTCCTATGCTGAGAATATATACATCATATGAAGCAAATGTGTTCGTGAAAGTTCTTTTATCGCACTCAGTTTTCAACGGAATTGCTTGAGGACAAGCAATAAGCTAAGCTTGGGGGAGTTGATACGTCCAAAACGTATCTACTTTCCCGAACACTTTTGCTATTGTTTCTCCTCTAAACTTGTGTGATTTGAATACAACTAACACGGACTGACGATGTTTTCAGCAGAATTACCTTGGTGTCTAGTTTTTGTGCAGAAAATCAACTATCAGGAAAATCCCGAAAAATATGCCAAAATCCTATTTCACCAAAAGATCCCCAGAGCCACAAGACGAGACGGTGTGGAGGCCTGGGGGGCCCACACCCCTTCCAGGCGCGGGTGGGCCCAGCCCGCGCCTAGGGGGTGCGGCCACCCCAGGCACCCCCTCGGGCTCCCTCTTTACCTATAAGTTACCCCTTGACCTAAAAACTAAGGGGATTCGATGTTTTCCAGAAAAGAGTTCCGTTGCGCCGCCACCACCAGAAGTCGCGATTAGGATCCAGAAACTCCGTTCTGGCACCCTGCCGGGACGGGGAATTTGGAGAGGATCATCGCCATCGTCATCACCAAAGCCTCTCCATCAACCATCGATGTTTCCCTCATCCATGAGTGAGTAATCCCCCGTTGTAGGCTATGGGGATGGTAGGATTGGATGAGTTCTATCTTGTAATCGAATAAGATTGTTAGGGTATAGTGCCTAGTATCTCTATTGGTGCTATTTGACTTTGTTGCAACTTTTTGTGCTTAATGCTTGTCACTAGGGCCCGAGTGCCATGATCTCAGATCTAAACTTATTATTGAATCATTGTGATAGTATTGTTTGTGATCTTATCTACAAGTTGTGTACACATATCATTGTCTGGATCCAAAGGCCCCGAAGTGACAGAAATTGGGACAACCGGAGGGGATGGCTGTGGTGTGAGGATCACATGTGTTCATGGAGTGTTAATGCTTTTCTCTGATGCTCTATTAAAAGGATCACCTTAATTGCCAGTAGTTCCCTAGAGGCCCCGCTGCCACGGGCTGGCTGGACAGAAGATGTTGTGCAAGTTCTCATTGCAAGCACGCATGACTATAGGGAGCACATGCCTAGGATTGTTTAGTACTTGGATGCTTTATCTTATTTATCTACAATGCCCTAGATCTTGAAGTTACATGTTTAGACTCGTCCATGCAACTCCAGTCCATCCATCCATGTGCCTACCGTGCTCATATCCTACTGTTTGCTACTACTGTTACTGTTGCTCTTGTTCCACTGCTGCTATTGCTTTGCTGTTGCTACTACCAAACTATTGCTACTGATAAACTTCTGTGAGCAAGAACTATTTACAGGTGCAGTTGAACTGACAACTCAGTTGTTAAGGCTTGCAAGTATTCTTTGGCTCCCCTTGTGTCGAATCAATAAATTGGGTAATACTACCCGCGAAGACTGTTGCGATCCCCTATACTTGTGGGTCATCAGCGAGTGCGCAGAAGGGACCGTGGAATCAGATTCCGCATCCCTATTATCTAGCGTAGATGTGTACTTCTCGGGAAGAGGAAGCATCATGAAATCCACCTTAAGCTCCTACACAACATCGAAGATTCACGTCAAAATAAAGGACAACAAATACAAGGAAAAGAAAAGGCATTGCATGCAATTAAAAAACTCACCCGTGGAACCTACTTCCTGACGCAAAAAGGGGCAGTCCGCGACTTCCCGGCAAGTCCTCGTCGTCCCTAAAGCATAGCAGAAGTCGGAGCGCCCGTTCAAGGTCGGCTGAGGACATATCCTCATCCGACACTCTCGTCGGGTCACTGGCGCCGGAGTAGAGGAACATCAGGTACTCCCTCGCCTAGAGGGGCTGCACCCGATGCTTAAGGAATGTCCAGATGATGTTGACACCGGAGACCTCCTTGACTCGCACCAGTTGGAGCGCCTCCACCCGCTTGTACAGCTTCTCCACCACTTTGCTTTCACCCTCCATAACATCGTTAGACCAAGAATGTTTTCGGGTGACCACCTTGCTAGCGTCGAAGGGAGACAATCCATAGTGTTGGCCGTCGAGCTTGGAGTCATGAAGATAGAACCACTTGTGAAGGAAATATGCCCTAGAGGCAATCATAGAGATGATTATATTTCTTATGTATCCATGAGTTATTGTAATGTTCCTTGAATATCCATATCAGGCAACTTGTATTGATTGGAAGTTATGTGAATTGTTTGTGAAACTCTATACTTGTATGGTTATCTAATAGTTGTCCCTAGTCGGAGTTCATGTGAGGGCACACGTGAATATTAGACTAGCACATCGATTGGTTAATGACTATGTTTCGCAAGTCATGGACATGGAGATGTCAAACCAATGATGTGGGCACATGTTATGAACATGGGGTTGGAGTGATCCAACTTGAGACTGGCAATTAGACTTGCAGCTCTCTCTACACATCATGTACATTTTGTTCTTAGACCTCAGATTGTCGCATGTACTCGAGATGTGGATCGACCTATTTTGGGGCTATCAGACGCTACTCCGTAACTGGGTAGTTATAAAGGTAGCTTTCGAGTTTGTCCTGAAGCATGCTGCAAGGCATGGTCAATCAAGATGGGATTTGCCCCTCTCTACTTGAGAGAGATATCTCTGGACCCCTTGAGTGATCGAATCCATAACTGCATGGTCGTGCTACATATGGTTAAGAGTTAACCTAGTAAAGGGATTTCGAATCACAGTATCGAGAAAGGGAGGTCAGCTTGGAGCTAGACCAAATATCATGAGGCAAAGGGAAAGACATGTACTAAACCTTGTGATGGTTCGTCCGATGTGATCTTTGTATGCGTTTAGGAGTTGGCATGTCTTGCTAGAGGCCGCTACCAACTATTAACAGAATAAATGTATTCGTGTCATGTCTATACGTATATGAACCTATAGGGTCACACACTTAAGGGGCTGGAAGCCTAATGAGGATTAGATCCGAATTAGACCAGGCTTAGGCTACTAATGGGCTGCTAATGTAGAAGTCCACCAGGGATGCCTATACAGGGGAGGGTGGGGCGAGCTGACCAGGGTTAGACCATTCCACCCAGCTGCCACTCCTCACGCCTGTGTTGCATGCGTAGACCTAGCAGTCCGGCGTCTGACACTTCCATCCCGCACGTGTGGATACCTCAGAGGTGCTGCATCTGTGGCACTTGGACGAGCCGCGCAAGGGGATCTGCTCGTGGGACGAGGATGAGGAGGAGACGTAGAACATCTGCACTGTCTCGACGCGTTTCATCAAGTTCCGCAACCGCGCGTCTAGTGGTAATCCCGTGATCTATGACAACAATATTCCTAGTTTATGCGGTAGAAATCTTTGATTTGCGTTAGTGTAGCCGACCCGTATCCATTCAACTTGTTCCTCCATCCTTGGACGGATTCGCAGAGGTGGAAGGTGAAGTACCGGATATTGGGGCGGATGGATATCCCGCACCCTCCCAGCGCATAAATGCCGCCAGTACCAGATTGCCTCTTTAGATAATAGAGTTTCCTGAAGAGGCCAAAGTGCGGCTCGATTACGATCCAACACTCGCATAGCGTGATGAAGCACGCAATATGCAAAAGGGAGTTGGGCGACAACTGATGGAGTTGCAGCCCGTAAAGAAAAAGGAGCCCACGAAGAAATTCGTGGGCAGGAAGAGAAAGCCCGTGGATGAAAAACGCGTGAAACATAACCCGATAACCTTTGGGTGGGTTCGGGGTTACCTTAGAACTAGGAAGAATGGCGTCGCCCTTCTCTTGTGGGATCAGGACGAATTCGCGCAGGCGGCGCAAGTCCACCTCCCTCATCGCCGACTGCCGCCATCTACCATCGGTGACGCGACCGGTGATGGTGGCCTTCTTGGCGGCGCTCGTCCCAACGGCAACAGAAGAGGACCTCTTCGGTTTGCCCATATTGCTAGCACGGCACGTGATGCGATGGGCGCGAAGGAAAGAAGAAGGGAAAACGCGAAGAATGTCTAGTGCATAGTGCGAGCGAGCTCTGGAAGCAGAGGAGGCAAATCGACAGAGAAACAAGAGAGCAAATGGAAAATGGAAAAACTACCACGGTCCCTCGCGGTATAAAACGACGAAGACGATGATGCAAGACCGTTGATCCATTTACCCTAAACGTGTCCTTCATCGCAACATACACATGGTGGGCACTGCCTGAACGTCGCGAGCACGCCGTCCACCAGGCATGGAAATCGAGCTGGCGTGGTAACTTTTTGCGTAACCAGCGCGTGACTAGTAAAATCCCGGTCATAAAGTGGGACCCACGATCGTCTCATCACATCGCTTTTGCTACCACAGACGCTTGAGCTCACCAGGCGTCAGCAATGACGTTAGCAAAAGCGAAGGACAACAACGGCTCTAATCTTTCGACTCCAAATAAAAGTACTTACTCAAGTCTGCGACTCAACCAATTACTCTGGGATACTCCTATCAGGAGCACTGGTCGCGCACCTAGAAATTTGGTAAGGTCCCTGGGTCAGTCGAACTAACTCACAAAAGCTCCGAGTCCTTCTTCGAGTCCGCGACTCCATTACGGACTTGGGGGGATACTCCCATAGGGAGTGATGGCTGCACATTCAAAAAAGTACCAGCGCTGATTGTGTTTAGGTCATCCAAAGAACTTCCGGATCGCTGTAACGCATAACTGAAAACTATAAGTCTCTGCTCGATTCTACGACTCGAGCAGACACTCGGGGCCTACTCCCATAGAGAGCGCTGGTCGCGCACCCTATGAATTACGGAATTGAGATCTTTTGGATCCTTCATGACTAAAATAAAGTATGCATCTCATTTAGCAACTCTTCTCAGAAATAATGCTAAGAGATGCAATGTCTCCTTAGTCACCCGAAATGCCTCTGCGACGATAAACTTTCGGATGTTGCATCTACGATGCAAAGGTAAGACCTACAAATACTTCTGATGGCCTGGCAACGCACCCGACTGCGCTCTTCTAGTAATTTTCCATGTTAGCAGGCACGATGAATATCAACGTACACGTTGGGTACATAACTTAAAACACTAGAATTCGATTCATGTAAGACCTTCGCGGCCTGGGTCGAATTACGCCAGCAATTTTCCGGATTCGAGTCCAGGGAATTGAGTCTGAAGTAGATAATGTGGTTTTGTCCAAAGACAGTTAACTGACTCTGATCCATCGGTAAAGTCAGGCACATGTATCAACAATCCCTATGGACCAACACATTGACTCGAAACTTGTTCGGATGAAAGCACCCGGAAGATTTAAGAGTCTCCAATCGAATCTACAATTCGACTGAACACTCGGGGGCTACTGACATGGGTATTCCCTACGGGTGCCTGATGTTAGCCTACCCGATACCAGCGTAGCAGAGGCCCACACAATCACCCGTTATGGATAGCGAAGCCCAGGAAGGATTCGGGTGACCTAGGCACATAAGGATGCAACTTCTTGGGGAAAACGGCCAGTTGTAGATAGAATTTCAAAGGGTCAAACCCTAACTTGTAACCGACTCGACCTAACCCTGAGACCTGTCCTCCCCATATAAAGGCCAGGAGGGCACGACGAGGAGGAGGATCTAGAACCGTAGCATACACCATGCCAGATCCAATCTGCGCACCCCTGTAACCTACGATTCCACCATCAATCAAGAACAGACAAGCAAGACTAGGATTTTCTCTCTGGGGGCCTGAGCCTGGGTAAACCTCATGTCCCTCTGTTGCGAATCTGTTAGCCGTTCCGTGATTTTCCAGCATCCCCTCCTTCTCCAAACCCCAAGTCCATAACAATCGGTATTGACGAGTCAAACCCTCGTCACTATGCAAACTATGTGTGACATTTTGTTGATGCAAAACCCCTTGTCAATATTGATTTGCCGGTTTATGGTTTCGTTTGCGGGCACTGATCTGGCGACTTCCGGAACCATAAAACCCAGATGCGGGGGATGAACTCGCGTTTTATGGTTCTAGTTTTTACAAGCACCGCTAGAGATGCTCTTAGAGCATATCCACCAGTAGCGCTAAATATCGGCGTTGTAAAATTAATTTGCAGCGCGCTGCTCTAGGATAAAGTGTGCGTCGACGCCGAGCCTTTCGCCGGATGCTCCAATTTGCAACACGTGCAGGTGAGCTCAAAACATCCCCACCAGACGCTGCAAACTAGGGCGCACGTGGCTGATGCGAACAACAAACAAATTGTTGCAAACATTCAACAAGATCAAAAATACCAAAAAAAATGAACAAAAAATTGTCTAGTTTACTTATTACAACACAAACAAATAGTAGCAATACAACAAATCATTAACCAACAAATACAACAAGTTGTTCATCAACAATACATAGTTTTGCAACAATACAACAAACACACAAATAAAGGTCACATTTATTGTCCAAACCATTTCTACCGCTCTTCGATGGGATCTTCTTGAAGCTCATCATGCGTGTCATTGGACCGAATGGAACGATACGAGACAATGAACCGCACTGGTCACCTTCTGATAGGTGTTATGCCCAAGTTCTCTGGCGACATTCCTCTTTTGCAAAAAATAATTATCATACTTGGTCACCTCCTATGCAATGTGCTTGAACAAATCGATGCTCATCCGAAAACGGCAACAAAAATAGCTCGCGAGAAATGTTGCATTGTCATTGAAATACATCTGCATCAACTTGTTGTGACCTTCGATTTGTTCCCTCCACAACCTCTATCTACCAAAAACCGCGCCACCTATATTCGACTTCTTATTGGCGCACGAAGCCAATATCATGGACATGGTATCTTCTTCCTCAATATCAAATTCATCGTCGTATAAATCAGAGAATGAACTCATCAGCAAACATGCAAAATAACTGAAATACTTGTACCATCTAAAATGAAAATAAAATAGGTACGGGTGCGGCGATGCAACCTTGGGGCGATTACGACGAACACCTTGTGTGCGCCAAGTTGCCTATCGTCTTGCGGAGGACATCGTCGCCCTCGAGCTTCAGCGTGATGCCCCGGTAGCTCCGTGCTAGGAAATTGAGCGCCACACGGCTTTGAATGGTCGGAAATACCGAGCTCTCGGCCCAGCGGCGGCGGGGGCGAGATTCACCACGGCGGCGCGCTCACGAAAACGATGTGGGCGCGCAGCGGCGGTGGCAGCACAACGAGTTGGCGCCGGCTGTAAAAATCTGGGCGGAAGCAGCGCCGGAATGGGTGGGGAAGGGACTGGGGAAGAAGGAGGGTATGGGTGCGGGTGAAATTTCAGCGGCGGTTGGTGGACGCCCGCGAGCCAAATGATAACGCAAACTATAGCTGGAGATGGAGATATCCGGCGTGAGATAGCTTAAAACAGGCCGACACGCTAAAAATTTGCAGCGTGTGCTAGGATACACACGTGCTCGTGCGGCAAATTAGCGGTTTATTTAGCTATGTGCTACAATAGTGCCACTGCTGGAGATGCTCTTATATGCAAGTATTATGCACCGCCAAGTCAGCATGTAGATGATATGACACTATAGTTAAAAGCTGAAAGAGAAGATACTACTAGTAATATCACGATGTGGAAAGGTGATTGGGCTAGAAACGAACTTCCAAAAGAGCTTGGTGGTTCCCATATGGTGTCAAAACATTGACCTTGGCGGAGTGCTTGGCAACTTACTGGTGATACACACTTCTTTCCCTATCAAATACTTGGGCCTCCCACTCTTCATTTGGCAACTCAAAAGAATAGATTTCCAAGCGCTCGAGGACAAAACGATGGGCAAGTTGGTTACTTCGGATGAGAAGAACATCAATGCGGCCGGCCGAGGTGCGCTTGTCAAATCTGTCCTCACCTCGCAAGCCATCTCACCTAACACATCTCAACATTCCTCTGGGTTGCTTCGATAGCTTAGAAAATATTGAGCGTGCCTTTCTTTAGGAGGGCACTAGAGAGATCTCCGGTGGCAAATGCAAGATAAATTGGGAAACGGTTTGTAGACCCACTCATCTTGGGGGTCTAGGAATCCTAAATCTCGAGAAGTTTGCTACATCCCTAAGGTTGAGGTGGCCTTGGCTCGAATGAACGAATCGCAAGAAACTTTGAATTGGAATGGGGAACCCTTGTAGCGAGATGGACATGAGACTTTTTTATGACGAAACAACCATCACTATTGACAACGGCCTTTTTAGGACTCACCTTGGCTAAATGGAAAGAAACCTAAAGACATGGCTCCACTCATCTTCCAAATCTCTATGAGAAAAATGGACCGTCAAGCAAGCTTTGCACAACAATGCTTAGATTTCCAAGATAAATCTTGACGCAAATCTTACCATCCACCACATCCATAAGTACATTCGTCTTTGGGTGGAGCTACGGGATGTGAAGCTTGGGGAAGAGGACGACCAAATAGTTTGAAACCTCATAAGCAATGGTGAATATTCTATAAGCTCAGCCTACCATGCCCAATTTTTTGGATCAACACTTACAAACATGAACAAGTTAGTTTGGAAATCTTGGATGCCGCCAAAGATAAAAAAATTCGCTTGGTTGGCAATCCAAAATAGACTTTGAACGGCTGATAGATTGGAAAAACGAGAATGGACAAATTGTGGACTTTGTCCTCTATGCAAGCAAACCCAAGAGACGGCGACACACCTTTTTTCATGTTATAGATTCACTAAAAGACTTTGGATATTGGTCAAGACATGGCTAGGCTTACCAAACTTCAATGTGGATGATTGGACGGGAGATCTTTCCATCCAAGATTGGTGAACGAAGCTCCTTGAAAGGCCAAGGCTATGAAATCCATCACCGTACTTGTAAGTTGGACGATTTGGAGAGAAAGAAATGCAAGGGTGTTAAACAATAAATTTACACCGTCGCGTCGCATGTTCTACTAGGTATAATTAAATAAGAGGCTAGACTTTGGATACTAGCGGGGCTAAATCTTTGAGTTTTGTAATATTGAAAGAGTAAGCCACATGCGGAAAAACTTATGGCGCTTGTAAACCGATTTTTTTATTTCTCCTTAATAGAATGAGGAAAATATTTTGCCTGCGTTCAAAAAAAACTCACTGAACGAGTAAGTCTACTGACAAACATAACTTGTTCAAGCACACTATATTTTGAAATTGTACGAATGAATAAATCAGGTGACACTGATACCAATAGATGATACCCCTGTATTCCATAATGTAATGTATTTTTAACAAACTAATTTAGTTTGGCGAAACATAGATGTACTATGCAATGGAATATAAACGTCTTATCAATTTTTTGGGGAATCTACTAATAAGTTTTTTTACTACTCCACTAATCAGCTAGACTTGCTTCGGCCAAAAAAAAACTGGACTTAGGCCCCATAATTGGGCCGATCTGATAGGATATGGGCCAGGTATTTTCTAGAGGCCCAGAGAAAGAAACTCGTCTCCAACTCTCCATTTCCTCCCGAACTCACCCGACCTGCGTACCTTTCCAGTTTCCTCTCATCAGAGTCATGGCGACCGCGACGAGGAGGCTGCTCCCGACGCTCTTCAGAACCCTAACCGGCACCGGACACGCCGGCGCGGCGCGGGGCCTCGCAACCGAGAAGGCGGTAGGCGCCGCGGCCGTCGTAGGAAGCCACACCGCCAAGTGGATGCAGGTACCATTTCGGCTCTCCAGTCCCTAGATTTCGATCCAGTTTGGTCAGATTCATAAGCCTCTAGGATTTAATGCCTTTCTTGTGCGATTCGCCTCAATTGGGTGCGAATGATCGCGTATTACGTGTCCTGTGTGCGGTTTTTGCGATCTGTTCAGCTTGTAACCCCTGTTTAGGTGCGTAGCTGCACGATTGATTTTGTATTCCCCGTTTACTTTAGACCATTATGAACTTTCGTTGATACGGTTTTGGGGTCCTTGAGACCAAGCTGATTAGTGAATTAACGGCTTTGGCTACCCTCTATTTATTGGTAGATCTGGAGGTCTCTGATTCTTTGATACATTCATAAGCATAAGCTTGTTGATGATAGCACACGTTTTGTGAGTGTATGCATGGATTTTTCATACTCCGTTTAATTTATAGAATTCAGAAACCGATCGATGATCAAGTTTGGAACTCCTCTAGGAGGGACTGTTGATGTATGCGACTCTTGACATAAAATTGCTGACAGTGCTACGAATGGCAACAGGGCTCATGCCTCGTTAATAAATCATCATTTTGTGAGAGTACCTATCATTATATCAGTTGATCTATTTCGCAAGAAGTTTCCAGTGAATGAAAGAACATTAAGTCTGTAGGCTACAATTATCCCTAGATAAGATCTTGTAATCCCTTGCTGCGTCATATGCACACTCATTCTGTTATACTTCATTTTTTTTCAACACATTGTTATCTTGATCCAATGCGTGTCTTCCAAGTTTGTGTCTGTAACTTTGGCTGAAGAATGGTAGACCCTTGGTAGGTTATTTTCAAAATCAAAAGTCATTTCATGTCATGGGTTACAGATTAGTTACTGATACATCATACATATCTGGTTCTCCTTTCTAGTGGTGTGTTATGTCTACCATTGTTGATCAAGTGGAACCGTTTTCCCTAAAAGAGGGATCTTACAGAGTAATAATACATGCAAGTGCTCAAAATATATGATGTATCTGAACTATTATTTATATTCTATTATTGCTTCAGTAATGCTGCTCACATCAGCCCAGTGTATCCTATCAATACTTTGGCAGCATGACTTCTGGTTTTGCCCATTTGCTGAGTAGGACTCAAATAATCAGTATCAATTTGAGTTTTTTCTAATTATTATTTTTACTGTTGGTAGGCAATGACCTAAAGCAATAAAGTTGAGAAGTCACTAGTTGAACAAACTATAAAGATTAATGCTGCTTGAATTGTGGCAATTTCATCATTGGAAGCAAATTGTCAAGCTCTGGAATTCACATACCCATAAGATATCAGAATTTGTATGTATACCACTATACCAGGGAGTTAGCAAAAGTTTCATTCCAGGGCATGATAGAGTATAGGAGTTTTTCATATGATGTTCACACCTAAAGTAGCACAATGTTCACGCCTCAATGGAGCTCTATTGGTTGCATATAGTTATTTATTCTTACTCTTGTTGTGTTACTTGTGTAATCAGTGTTTGTAATATTTTACTTTCTGATTTTATTTTTTGCAGGACACAAGCAAGAAATCTCCAATGGAACTGATCAATGAGGTGCCGCCGATCAAGGTTGAAGGGCGAATTGTTGCTTGTGAAGGGGGTAGGCAACACACAAACCAATCAAACTCTAGTCATGCACATTCTCATTATCGTTCTTTGGACGAATTGTTGCTTGCCAGTTGTACTTACGTATTTTCTGCAAAGCTGACCGTTTTTATTTGGACTACAGATAAAAATCCTGCCCTTGGCCATCCTATCGAGTATATCTGCCTTGATCTGGATGCACCTGCTATCTGCAAATACTGCGGCCTCCGCTATGTTCAAGACCACCATCACTAAGTATAGAAGATACTGTTCTTTATCACAGCAGAAATTTGGATGTTGCTGCGTGCTTATTTGGTTCACACTCCAGTGTATCGTGTATCACGCTTGACGGGCAGAAATTATCTGTGACTATCATCCTACTTCGTTTGGCATAATAATGTCCCGTTAACTTTGGATTGATTTTCTATAGACGTCATTTGAAGCATTTCCTGAATCAATGCACATTCTAAATGGAGCTCTCCGCTCTGTGGATAAGTGGGTTTCGATTGAAGGGGTTTGAAATTGATTTGGAAAGATGTTCGTTTCTAGATAATTCAGTATCACAGACAGTTGGCGTATGAATCATTTCCTATCCTTAGCCAGCTTAGAATTTAGTCGTTTGAACCAAAGTTTATCTACAATCATGTGTTGATTGTACAGATAGGGTGCAGATATACAGGACGAAAAACATTTCATGTTCTCTTACCATGTAGGATGTTCATGCCCTAGCAAACACCACATAATACAACGAGCCGTGAAACGAACAATTTCTGGGCAGCAGCAAATGTGTCCAAAGAAAAAGAAAAAGAAACAAAAGGAGACAAAGGTGGATCAACAGCAGCACCAAAGAAAAAGAAAAAGAAACAAAAGGAGACAAAGGTGGATCAACTAAGTGAAGGTGACCCACAACCACAATGCCTGCCCTCTGAAGATGTTAAAGTGACGACGTTGTTGTCCGGACCAACGCACCGATCCTAGGGTTTTCTCCGACATAGAGGGAAGTGGACGAAGGGTTGTCGGGCGAGCCGACAAGCATTTCTCCCCCAAAAAACTCATCCACAACCTCCGGGTGATCTGTTCCTCAGGAGCCCCATGAGGTCAAAGCCTCAACATCACCAAACTCGCTGCCCACTAGGATGCGCCACTACAGTCATGAAGCGGCCCCCGTCGTCTCACCAAAGCTCCGTCATGGGGCTAGAAGGAAGACGGCGAATGGCAGCTTGAATTGGGGTAGGCAGTGCCACGGCCGCACATGAACTGCCCCCACCGTCGAACCAGACACCGCAGCAGGACACGTCAATCCCAATTTGGTCCGGTCAGGACCAACGGGCCTGTAAAGCCCTCGTGGGGCACACTAGTCCCAAGAGGGTCTGACCGGCCCCAGAGAGGGACCGTGAAGCCCACCGCCGCGTTGTAACAGGCCGGCCGCCGTTGCCACCATCCCTAGCATCGAGCTCCCTCACCAAGCACTCCTAAAAACGACATCGACGTCAAGGGCAGGATGGTTTGTTGCCCAGCCTCACCCGGTGCCGCCCCGAGGGAAGACAACGCCGATGTGCCCACGCCTCCAGAGCTGCACCACCAGTTAGAGAGAGCCCCGCGTGCTCCCCAACACGGGAGGGGTGAAGAAGTGTGCGGCCTCCGGCACCGTCCGCGCGCCCACAGGGGTAGGGGGAGGCGGCGGTGGTCAGAGTCCCATGTTCGCCCGCGCGGGGGGCGAGACAGGGGTCGGGCATATTTTCTTCCTTAGCCTTCGCTCAAATGCTCTACCGAAATGTCCTAATGCTTAAAAAGGACAAAACTAACCGACCACTCGACTCTGTAATAAGAGGATTTTCTTGAATTCTATGAGAATTCAATATTTTCTATCGAAATTCATGCATTTGCCAAATGAAAGAAAAAGAAAGGAAGGTGGTGGGCAGTGGATATAATATTGGACGGCAATAACTAACAAGGACCAGAGTGCCAAAAGGTCACCATTAACTGAAAATAACTAACTTCCGCTAACTTCCTTTCATTGGCCATGCACAGTTCTATTGCAGAATAGATCTCGGCTCATCCCAAAGGCTGCCAACGCAGGGGTTTATTCATGCCTAGGGATTTTCTCAATGTCTCCTAGCACCAATCCCCTCCAAGGCGAGAATATCAATCCTACCGCGGTATTCTGGAGTTTACATGTTTCTTGTTCTTATTTTGGTTTTGATGAAACATTTCCGTTGCAAACGTTTGGGTTTTCATCTGCAGATCAGCTTTAGTCCAGAAAATCCATTACTTCCGATGATCCTGTAATGAGGCCATTAGATTTTTTTTTTAAGAATCTGAATTGAATGCCAATTTTTATCTAAGATGTTTCTCTTCGCAAATCAAGAACTTGCTCTAGATCAGAATGTCATAGCGAGGAAGGCTTATAGATTAGTTGAAATTAAATCTAAATATCTTGAGTTTGACACATCTGATCTAGTAATTTGTTATTTTTTTAAATATTTGACCTGAATTGGTGTAGATTAGTTCGTTACCCAGCCTGAATTTAAGTACTTGACTATCAAGATGGTATCAGTTGTTTTTTATTTTTTTCAGGAAATATCATTTAATCATTTGCACTGTATTACAGAATGGAAAAGCATCAGCAGCATCTCCGACAAAGAAATCCTGGATACCAGCGGACTTTGGAGGCAGTGGCAAGCATGATGCCACCATCGACATCCCACTATATGTACATATATTCTACAATTTATTTTCTACATAACAGACTAGTATTGTTTTCTTGGCACAGTAGATGATAAGTCCTCACTTCATGTAGGATCCGAAGAAGCGGGAGAAGGAGCTCTTATCATGGGAGGAGGATTTGAAGAGGAGGGAGCGGGTCTCTCGCATTTTTCACTTCATATCCTATGTTCACAGAAAAAAGACTTCATATCAAATACTATAGAATCACTTCCACCATTATAAACTCGAAGTCTTATGTCTTATGTGTCCATTCGTGCTGCTGTATATTTCTCAAAAAAAAAACACTATAATGTGAAGTTAACTAATTGCTAAAAATGACTTAAGAAAAGTTCTCAAAAGTGCGATATGCTTTGCAGGATATCATACAAAGGGAGAATGCAATGAACAGAGGTAGTTCTACTAGATCTCTATCATGGTTTAATGTTTTCTCTGAATTCTGAAAAAACGCATCCGTTTGTACAGCTGGTGTCACTATCGAAGTGAAAAATTGGCCACCATTTTTCCCTGTCATACATCATGATATAGCCAATGAAATACCAATCCATGCTCAGAATTTGCAATATTCAGCATTTTCTAGCTGGCTAGGTATTTATCCTTCGAACCATTTCTGCGATCAATTGAGATTATTGCTGTCAGTTTTCACCACAAATAACTAGCAAAGTGTCATCAGGTTCGGATCTTATTCATCAGCTGATCTTTTTGCAGGAATTGTTGTATGTCTCAGTTGGAATGTATTTGCTGTCTTAGTCGAATCAATTCACGGGGAAGGTGCTAATTATCGTGCTAGAAAAGCAGTTTTCTTCAGCATGCATCTTTTTCCTTATGCTTCTTTTTATGACAAATATTGTTCTTTTTCTGCTCGCCGTCATCTATGCGATCTTTGGTTGTCCTCTTTCATACATACTATGGTACAGGCTTCTGTACCAGGCAATGAGGTTTATTTCAGCTACCAATTCAAAGTAAATAATCATTATCAGACAATATTCTAACTGAATTATCTTGTTTGTGTAAGCCAGAACTGATAGCGTGGTGACCTTCGGCCAGTTTTTCGTCTTCTACTCGGTAGTTTTATCCAGTTCTCTGAGTATCATATGCTAATAATATTTATTTAAAAATCTGATTCTGTTGCATTTTTCTCAATCTTTGTCTTTGCTCCTATGCTAATGCCTTTATAAGAGATGAGCATAATGATGGCTTGATTTGTACCAGATGCATGTTGGATTTTGTGTCATTGCTGCGATTGCTCCTCCAGTAATATTCGTGGGGAAGACACTTACGTAAGTCTAATAAGTAAAGTGCTGTTTTCCTGCTAAAATTTCCAGCTGCAATAATTCAGTGCAATTTCTTTACCTGATATCAGGGGAATTCTTGTTGCTATCGACGTTTTAAATGGAGATATGTTTGTCGGGGTACGTTCTTCTGTAAACTATTGTCAACTATGATCATTTCTTACTTCGGTGCTGAAACGCCATGTGAACCCTTAATTCCTGTCCTTTTTGGAGTAATGCAGGTACTTTATCTAATCGGATTTGTATTGTTCACGGCGGAATCACTTATAAGCATTTGGGTGCTCGAGGTCGATGTCCATTTCCTCCTCATTTCTTTCAACATTTCTAATGCCATGAAATATTTTGGCTTGATTGTTACTACAATCGCTCTTATGATCTTGCTTTATTGTGACGAAGCTCCAAAGCGGAATACAGTGCATGACTTTTTCATCGTTGTCTTGCATGAGCATATCATTCATCACTTTCGTTTAGTGACATCGTGATTAAAGGAAGAAAAAATATTATAATATTATTTTGGGTGTTTCCTTATTTCCTAATGTTGCGCAACTACTATAGTGATCAGCTTTTGTTGTGTATTTATCGTACTATTACTTGCACAATTAGTGAACGCAATAACCTGTTTCCTGGGTTTGGTGACATCCTTAAAAATACTTATTTTGCAGAGAGTATACATGTATTTTAGAGGGCACAGGTGAAGACTGGCAATGTCGCATTGAGACGAAGACAACAGTTTTTCAACAGCAAACATCAGGATGTAAAACACACAAGTTCAGGGCTGAATGATGATGAACGACTTCTGCCAAAATCTTGCATTTGTTGCCTGATGATCAAAGTGTTATGTGATAGTGTAGTATCAGGACCTATTGTTCGTGGCAAGTTTATGGATAGCTTCTTATGTGTTGTATATTTCTCCTGAAAAAATATTCGTAAATAGAGGGGAGAATATTTTCATCGTACAGTAGGAATACAGGTCAAGATACAAGTATTTTTCTTTCAACATTTCTGAAGGTCTGAAATTTTGTTCTTTATTGCTTCACTGGGTGCATTGACTCCAAATTTCAGATAAAATACATTATCATGGATTCAGCAAATAGGCTAGTTCAAGTTATATAAATCTATCAAATCCGGCAACGTTGGTTTCTTTACAGTGATCCAGTACTACGCTGAGATCCGTATCCTTCTATGCTGATAGATGAAAGAAAAAAGGAAAAGTGTACTAATGGTATTTAGTTGGTAGCAATAGCACATAGCTATTGACAAACATAATCACAAGATGAAGAGCATCTCCTGCAACTCCAAGTTTATCTGAGAAATGGTGTCTTTTAGGATAGGAATCACTTACAAACAGAGAATGATTGATCATCTGAAATTGTATTGTTCTCAATGGTACATAATTATCTAATATAAACCATGGTCATTTTGATGTTCTGGAAGGCTATAACAACATGCTAATCTCACACTACACAGGTACTCCAGGAATATGATCTCCACAAACATCTTTATGAATCCGAGTCCAATCCAGAAAGGTTCGAATCCGACTTGGCTTGCACTGACAAACTGTTGATAAATTACTCGTGGGATTTCTTACCATCATGTGGCAACCTTCCTCAAACTTTGCAAGAAATCCGACAATCCAATGGTCAGCATTCTCCATCCACTCCACATGATTGCTTCCAGCTATCTTTGCCGCGCTGTGCAACTGCATATGCAATAAAGTTAGAACCGGTTTTATTTTGTAAAGTCACGTGAAGACCGTGCCGAAATGGCTTTGGTTTGTAGAATAACTTGAATCACCTTCCCCTGATTCTCCTTCACCTTCTATTTTAGCTTGCTAATCCCCATGTTCACTCTCAATTGCTTCTCCTGATCACATTAGAGTAAAAAAAAATGAGACTGTGCTTGTCTTTCTTCATTGTCTTTTGTACATGGAATTGACAGTCACCTTGACATAGCTCACACCGAGTTCTTTTCGGGAGTAATCCCGGTCAAATTCCGCATGATGTACTGGTTGTAGTCCTTCAAGATCCTCATGATAATGTCTGATGTCGAGATGCCATCGGTGTGCTTCATCTCCTTGAACCTCACCTGCACCAACAACAAACATGTCAGACATGCTCAGTTATCTGATCATGGGAGATGCTTAATTAGTAAAACAATGAGGAGACCCGGAGGTTCTAACAAATTCATAGACGTCTTTGGCGGCTCCACTAGTGTCTGCATACCTGGAACAGACCACATGAAGCTAATCACACAAACTGATCAAATGGTTTGCACAAACACATATACTGATGGAAATATATCTTTTCATGAACACTAGCTCAAAACAGGATTCATTTGTATTATATACACTGATGAAAATATGAAATGGCATTTTTTGTTACATGTATAAAAGTACACTCACAGAAGCACGTCGTGCGCCACGTAGTCGATGTGGTGCTTGTCAAGAAACTCCTGGTTGATGACTCAGGGAGCATCAGGAATCACTTCGTCGATCCACCTTTAAGATTCGGAATGGAACAAATAGGTATTGGGAATCTGTGGAGTTGCAAGGAAAAAAGGACATTTGGATATCAGAGTTCAGAACTGAAGAAGTTTTTTCAGAAGCAATGCAAGTTCACAATACCATTTGTTCATTACATACCAAAGGAATTCTCTCAACCCAAATCAATCAATAAATAAATATGATCCTAATTCTTCAATCACAGGGCAAGACTGAAACGAAACCAATAGAAACGAGGAAGAAACTCACGATCTCTTGGCCTGTTCGAGCGCGCGAGCATGGCCGAAGTGGAAACCTGATGGGTGTAACACCCTCAGAATCGGACCTATGCAAGTTTTAGCGAAACCCGCCAAACCCGCATAGAAACGATTCAAAGGTGCCCACCAGGCACTTTCGTGCGGGTGGAAAACGAAGTAATAACATTACACAACAGTCCTCGATGGGACCCACAGAACAGATATATACAACAGCGACTCAATGAGTCAAGAATACAGATATAATATACAAAGATCCAAATCACCTTTAAAACGATAGAGCGTCCGACTACGAACAAGATGCAAATGGGGCTAAGAGCCCTGAAGAATAGCCAATGGCGTCCATAACCCTGCCCAGGCCAAGCCGGAAGGGTAACCCTGCTAACGACGTCGATCTCAAAACCTGCTGAAACAAGAGGGGTGCCGACAAAGGGCAAAGGAAAAAGAGGAGCGTCAGTACTGAGGCCAGTACACGGCGAGACTAGAATTCGGCGGTCCTCGCCTACATAGGTATGGTGGACTGAAGCGGCAGCGGCAACAAGCACTAAACAACCTATAGAGACTCGGTACAACTGGCGGCAATCAGAGAGGGTTAAGAAAGACCTATTCGGATCCAACCTGATTCTAACATCAAACAAACCCATCCTGGCGTTTCCCCCTCGAGACAAATCGAGGAAGTCAACCGAGGAACTCACACCGTTGGCAGTTTTATTTATTCCGTTATCGTTGCAGCAATTACTAGTCAGGTATAGATAGTCATCCTGATAAAATAAGCAGTGGGCACTTTTAGTTGATCATTCCGTTGTAGTGGCATCACTTACTAGTCAGATACAATTAGCTTGAGATAACCCAAAACCCAGCAGTTGTTGGTACTTTTCTTCAGCCATTCCGTTGTAGTTGCCATAATTACTAGTCAGGTACAATGGTCACAAGCGACACTCCAAACAAGCAATTGTGGGCAGTATTATTTAGCCATTCCGTTGTAGTGAAGCTGATTACTAGTCATTATAAAGTCAAATTTATAGCACTACTTTAGTTATGCTTGTCTATGGTCGAGATACTGTGCTCCAAGTCGTCCATAACCGCGGACACGGCTTTCAGAAAGTTTTACCCGGCCGGGGTGCACCAATAGCAACACACACTCGATCAACCTCGGAAAAACCAAATCAAAACCCAACGAGGCTTTCACGACAAAGCAATCACAGGATTCAGAAATATTCCAGGGGGCCACCCCTTGGAGTACACCCGCAACGAAGTAAGCTAGCTCCGAGACGGACCCGAGGTTTGGGTGGACGGCTGTGAACGACTGGGAACCCAAAACTGAGCTTGTCGACACCGCGGAATCGTGTCCCGATCCTAAACAGTACAGTGTGCTCCTCGCACAATCGTAAATACAGAAGTAGCATGGCATAAGTACAGGATAGTAAATAAAACCTCAAACTAGTTTGTGGCCCCGAGAAATAAGACTGAATCAAGCTCTGGCTAAGGGGGGCCCATAATACCCCGTATGTGGATAGCGTGAATATTCAAGGAACAGGTATCAAGTACTCGGGGTCCTACGGGACACAAGTGGGCGGTCGGAAACCAAATGTTATCTATCACCCACCGATGCCTCTGCTTACTTACTTCAATTTTAGTTGTTAAACAGGAATTAAAGTGCACGATAAGTAAAACCATGATCATCTCCAACATCAAACATGCGGCAAGGCTCCAACAACTGTGGCATTTGACGACACGCAACAGCACTTGAGCAAGCGACTAAGACGCGCAGGTCCAACTATCTACCAAACAACAGGTAATAGGGTGTGTCCAAGGCAATATAGGGCTGCAAAGGATATCACGGGTACGAAAACTAGAGCAACGCAACACGGATAGCAATATATCAACAGGAGGGAATAAATACTATAAAAGTAAGATGGGTAGAAAGGGGAAGATGCTCGCCTGAAAACATTGTCGAAGGGTTCAACCGAAGATCGGGTCGACACTCGCATCAACTCAGCGGCCTTATCCGCGAAGAACCAAAACACTAGAACAAACACCGGATGCACTTATTTAATACAACGGCAGAAGATCGGCATGATGCATGGCATGGCAAAGATGCGATGCAATTAGGCCATATTAAGCGGAACCGGGGTCCCGACAAATAATTAAATGGTTCATGTTATTTATCTACCCCGCAATTAAATGTTGTTTTACATGGCAAAACATAATGCGGGTTCGCTACACAAGTTTAAATGAGGCCAATATGAGACTAGATTTGCCCGCATATGGGCCTCGTATTTAATTATAAGGTGAATCGGCATAAGGCCCCCAAACCACACAAATATGCATGCAAGATGAATGTTTAATATGCGACAAGTTGTATTATGTTATAAAATAGGGTCCGAGAAAAGGGGCACACATTAGGGTTCTCGACGAACTTGGGGTTCCGGGGTTCGGGGTCGGTCTCAGGGCTCGACGGATCTGGGGTTCGGGGTTCGACGGAAGCGTTCTCGGATATCGGAGGTAGGTCTTGACGCTCCGGAAGCAGGACTTGGTTCGGCGTCGGGGCGTAGCGGGTCCGCCCTGGTCGGTGCCGATCTTGTCGGGACCGCGTATCGGGTCGGTCTTGGCGCCCTCGAGGAAGTACTTGGCGTATCCGGGATCTCGACAATCTTGGCGTTCTTGTCCGAGTTCTCGGGCATCGCATCCGGGAAGGAGAACTTGTCGCATCCGGGGAGATCTCGATTCGGCTTCGGTCGAAGTGTTCAGCAGCAGATCCTGGTGTAGGGACGGTCCTTGTCGGCGGTCCTTCGGGTTCGACATCGGGGTCTTCCGGGTTCCATGTCGGAGTTCTTGGCTGGTCGGTGTCGAACTCAGTTCCGACGCCAACCCGTCTTGGTATTTCCTCTCGGTGATCTACAGATCATTGAATCCTTGAAGAAGCTCTTGATGCCCATCTCTTCACCGATGTACTTCAGGTGGCACCACATCCATACATACACCACATCGAACACACTCACGGTATCTGTATGATGTGGAAAACAGGAGTAGGGCCAGCACGTCAGCTACAGGTCAGGGCCACGCGCAGGCATCGGACAAGGGCCGGAGCAGAGAGGGCCACCGGAGGTGGACGGGGAGGAGGCCGGGGCGAGGGCGAAAAGCGGCGGGGGTCGGGGCAAGGTGGCGAGCGGCGCCGGCCTGAGCGGGCCGCGCGGCGAGGCGGAGGTGTCGGCGGGATCCGAGGCAGACGGTGGCGAGGGGGCGGAAGCGCGGAGGAGACCGACGGTGCCGCTGCAGAGGGGGCGGGGCGCGTGCCGGCGGCGAGCTCGGCCTCGGGGAGAGGAAGGAGCGGGGCCGGGGACGGGCACACGCATGCGGGGGAGGGCGGTTCTGAGGTGGGGGGCGCGGGGCAGGCGTGTCGGGTGGTGTGAGTGTGTGCGTGAGTGCGTGTGGATGAGGTGTGGGGAGTGGGGGTGAGAGAGAGAGAGAGGGAGGGTTGGGGTGATGTGGCAGAAGTTGGTTGGTGGGGATCTGGGGAGGGGCGACGTGGCGGCGTGGGACTGGTCCGGATGAGGTGGCCGGTGGGTGGGACCCAGGGTGGCTGTCGGCAGGGGTTGTGGTGTGTGTGTAGCAGGCGTGTGTGGGGTGAGCTGGCTCGGGTGAGAGAGGTGGAGAGAGAGACTGGCCAGGTGGCAGGCTGTGATTGGGTAGGGGAAGGGAAGAGGGTGAGGTGGCTACATGCCATTGGGTGGGGTGATGTGGAGGGGGTGTGGGTAGAATAGGTTGGGTAGGTTATCTGGTAGCTTTAGGATTTAGGTTGGACCGATTATATTTCTGGGGTGGTCGTTCGGGTCGATTCGGCCCGTTCGACTGCCCCACTAAAAACAATTAAAAGTTTTATTTATTTAAACAGAGCCCTTGCAAACCGAAACCGACAAAACAATTAATCCGGAGTCCCGGGTTTGAATTTGAAAACAAGACGGGGCGTTTTAGAAAACAAAAACAGGCTTTGCGAAAATAGTTTTAAGCAAACAATGCATGATGATGACGATGCAATGCACAAATTCAACGCGATTTTCTAGTAGTGGTTTTTGCGGGATGCCACAACGGGCCACTGCGATATGGAGGCCGTCCCCGGCGACGAAGGCATCGAGTCGTACCGCACCGTACGCGCCGATGATGACGCCGGTGGCTCCTGAGCGGCCGCCATTCCCTGCCTGATGAAAGTTTCAGATTGTATATCATTCCCTCCCTCCACAACATTCCCTACCTGATGTTCTCCCTCGCAACAATGTGCACCTGCTGTTGTTGTTCCTCGGCAATATTGTCTAACGGTTGTTCCCCTTAGTTCATGTTGTTCCCATAAGCTAGGTAGTTGTTGATCTGGCCATTCTGGTAGCTGTTGAAAGCCGCATATGCCTCCTCCATATTTTCAAAACCTTCGTAGCTATTGTTGGAGTAACCAGTCACTTGATCCTGGCAGTGCCTCCATTCTGTGTACACTCCTGGATATCTTTCTCTGTACACCATATAGAAGTTTCTCCACAATCCAGAAGACAAACATGTCAAGTGATATCATCATAAGATCATCATAAGCATGTAGCATTCGCAACTTCATAACACAACTTAAATCCTAAGGGGATCATTTCAAAAAGGTGCGTGCATGATCATTTCGAAAAGGGGATCACAAGTTCATCCAGACACTACATGAAACCTCAATGCCACTGTGCTTGAACAACGCTTTCGCTCACGCATTCAGATGGATCTCCTTAAACCCCTTCTCGGTACGGACGCCGCTCTTCACAATCTCGCACATCTTTTCCATAACAAAGGTGGATATGTAAGGGAGCCACTTCATGGTCCCCTTCATATGCACCTTCTTCTGCATGTTCAGCTTTGCCGACACCTTAGCACCAATGGAGGAGACGGAGGCTTGCACAGTGGGGTCAGCAGAAAGGACGACACTCTCTAAAGGGGGCGACATTGACGACACCACTTGATTTGGCATCAAAGGCTGACTGTCATCCACATAAGAGGAGATCTCGGAGTCCCCGATTGGGACCAAAGCCTGGCTAAACTGGTCGCAGAACGAGTCCTACACTGAGTACACAATACAAACACATGTAAACACAATTGGCAAGACAAGTTAACATGCATATGATTGAAACTATGAACTGCACGTGAAGCTAAAAGGAACACAGCTAGATCTAGGAACCCTAACAGCACGAATAGATGATCTACACTATATTGGTGACACAATACGGTTCAAGATACAAATCCTACCCTAGCAACATTGTAGAACAAATTTCAAATACAAATCTATCCTACAAATCCAGATAAAACCTAAACATCTAGGCTACAAATCAAGAAATAAACTACACAGTCGGACTAAGAAGCTAGATCTACAAACCCTAGCAACAGTGCAGATCTAAGAACCCTAGGTGGAGGCCTGGATAGTCACCGTCATTGCAGGAGGTGGACGATGCGGATCACCAGTACACGAGGAGGAGGAGGTACTCTTCACGCTGCCATCCAAGCCATCGACGCCGATGCTCACCAGAGAAGGGGGAGCTACGCGGACAGAGAAGGAGATGGAGCTCGATCTGGGGGGAAATGGCGGGTGGGGGTTCATCGGTGAGCTGGGAAGGTAGAAATAGGGGAGGGTTTCAGTGGGAGACATTCCTCACCTCCCGCCCCGCCTTTTCCCTATAGGATAAAAGTTCCCGCCATCTCCAGCGTCGACCACGCTCGTGCGGGTGATGGCTGCTTTTGCATCTGCCAAGCGCACGACTCCCTGAAAACGTCCAAATCAAGCGTTGTTGTTGGGTCTGGCTGCAGTCTGCTTTAAAGTTCATGCCGGTAGAGCTCAACCTCGCATGCAGGCAAACACTCGGTCCAGTTTCGACTCCACCGGGCCAAGCCGGGGCATCTGCAGGCTACCAAACGCGCTCGACGGTGCTCGACCAGTTCGAAGTGCTGGTGATACGCAGGCTCGGGTATCTTCTACCTTTTCGTGGAGTTTGACATTTCTGGGTCAAATCCCTGGCGCGATATCATTGCTGGTACCGGGTCTCTCCCCTGAAGACGAAAGATCCAAATCTGACGATCTCGTATTAAGCAGTTGCAGCTGGCGCAACAAGTGGGCCATTGGCCGATGACTGAGGAGCAGTCATGCTACCATCTCTTTGTGTTCTGCTCCTCTTTTTGGGTGTTCTATTCTTTCATGAAACGTAAACAATTTCTGCTTTCATAGCTCTCTTTTAGATGGTTTCTGAACTGAATACTACTCCCTCCATTCAAGAATAGATGTCTTGGGTTTTTCAAATTTTGGATGAATCTATATACTAAATGGTGTCTAGATTCATCCGTATTTTAATAAATTTGAGACATCTATTTTGGGACGGAGGGAGTACATTAGTTTGATTAGGTGTAACTTTGTAGGCATAAAAAAACAACTACAACTTTGTTTCAGATTTTTTTTTGTCACTATCATACTAGAACTATTGTATCACATAATAGCTCCTGGGTAAATGTCTAACTTAGATCCTGCGAATCAGAAGCAGTGATAAATGCATTTTTCACTCTCTTTGATCGAGCTACAGCATGTTTTCATCTTCAGGGCTGAATGCCCATGTGGTGGGAGTCTATTAGATCTCACATTCAGTACATGCATTACCAATTCGGTTGGGTCCGTATTTTTAGCCTCTCGGGTCGCTGCGCGTGGCAACTCCGGAGGGTCCAAAAACCCTAGGCCCAGCTGTCGTCGGACGATTTCTCCGGCCGCTGCTGCCGCGGCACCGGCGGTGGCGGCCTCGTCCTGGCTGCTGAAGGTGGGGGTGCTTCCTCTCTGTGCCTCGTCGGGCTCATGTGCGCGGGAGGTAAGCTAATGGGCAGGCGGAGGACATGCGGCGGGGCGGCGGCCGCGACGGTGGTGTGGCAGCGTCTTGTCCGACGGGTTGGTGGCTCTCAGCGGCTTCCCTCCTTGCTTGATTTGCGGATCGGATCTGGGCTCGTTTCCGATCGTCGGGAGCCAGTCGGCGGTGTGGGGATTGTTGTGCTGGCTTGTCCTGAATAAAGGTGGGCGTCTTTGGATTTCCCTCTCTCCGTGATGAAGAACTATATGTCGCCAGTCGTCATTGATCTTAGGTGGACTACCGAGTTCTGGAAGACTCCGTCGGTGAATTCCAAATGGATGACATGCCTGGAGTTCTCCGTTGCGGACCATGTTTCGGTCACGCGCAACCATGTTTTTTGCTGGCCGTTTGGTTTCAGAGGTGACGTTGTGAAGCTCTGCAATCTGTTTCCATTATGATACATACTTGGTTTCAATGTTGAAAGAACATGTGGGCCCCCATTGTGTGGTTTTGATAATTAATGATAATCTTTATGGACTAATGTGTGTATTAAGTTATACTTGTAGGAATTGTCCATTGGCATCGCTTGGAGCTTGTGTCGGCTTCAAGGTCGATGAAATGAGAAGAAGATATGTTGTGCAAGATCAAAATCCGCCATCTATAGAAGATCTCATGTTTGATGCTTGCCATCCTCGGTGATCATGGATCGATGATAAGGAATCAAGAAAGGTGTTCCATCTTGAGTAGGGAAAGATCGTCTACATCGAGCTCAAGTGGAATGCTCAAGGCAAAGGTATAATCTTGATAGGTTTCCCCTTTTTCCGGTCTCATATTGTTAGTGGAAGACCAGGTTTAGGATAGATAACCGTACTATCAAGAGGGGCTCTCGAATGAGTAACTCGATCACATCATTCGGAGAGAGCTCAAACCTTTGCATACTTGCATCATCGTATTTGGTTGTTATTTGGTCTTATCCATGTGAGGATATAAAGCTTGAGGTAATCTCCATAACAAGCTCTTGTTCATCAAAATCGGATCCCTCTTTTATATCTTATTGCGATTTTGATCTATGCGGTTTTTCGGTTTCTCACCAAGTGAGGTATCTCACATTACTATACTTGATATATTCTCACTTGGTTATAACCAATATTTTCATCTTTTATAGGGAAGCTCTTGTCGTCCTCTTTCCAACGCAATTGGAATCGGATCGATCGGACTTACCAATCGTTTGAATATCTGTCGGTCTTATTTAAAAAGAAAAGGAAAAATCAGTTTTCTGGGCCGGGCGGGGCCGGTACTACCGACCGCACCTGAGCGTCTCCCAACTATCCTCTGCCTCGCGCAGTACCGTTTTCCGGTTGTACCGGCCGGCCCAGGAACATCCCCAGGCCAACCCAGCTCGACCCTTCCTTGCGCCCAGCTCCTTTGCAGCCTCGCCCCCGCGCTTGGGCCATGTTGCTGCCGCTTGCTAGCTGGGCCCTGCCCGCGCGCCGCCCAGCGCTCACTGGTGCACGCTCGTGCTGCCGCTCGCTGCTGCCTGCAAGGCTCCCGCACGCGCGCGCCCGCTGCCAGTTGGCTCCCGCATCGCTGGCTCACTCTCGCACGCGCGCGTAGACCTCATGCGCCCCCGCATTGGCCCCTGTTCCCTCGCACATGCGCGCAGCAGCTGCTGCGGCCCACTCGCTGTGCCCGCTCACTCTGCTTCTTGCTCTGCTTGGCCGCGCTGTGCTGGCCCCGAGATTCTCTGCTTCCTGGCGCTGGTATGCACAGGACCGGTAGTACCGTGTGAAAACGTTACTACCGGATCGGACCGTTTTTTTAGCCCCAACATGCAGAATTTGCCTGACCCTTTAAATATGCTTTGCCCGTTTTCAGTTTAGTTTGCTTCTTACTCCTCCTTTTGTCTAAGCTTTGTCCACACTTGCTCTAGATTTTGAAGCTTGATTAATCTCTTCCCCTCCGATGATTCTTGCCCATATTTGAGTGGAAGAGAGAGGAGATCTAGATCCGCGTTTTGACCTAACCAATTCATCTCTTTGTTAGTGTATCTTTGTGGATCTAGATTGTGGGGGATTTTGTGTCCCTCTTTGATTCCTCCTCTCTGGTTCCCCCAATAGCTTTAGTAGCTTTGTTGGAACTTGAGAGTGAGGGATTTGAGCACCTTTGTGGTGTTTTTGTCATTTGCATTCGGTGCATCAGTTTGAGTTCTCCCCGGAGGATTTGGTGAGTGAAAGTTGAGAAGCTTTTTACTCTTGGGTTCTTGGAACCCTAGACGGGTTGTTGTGTTGCAGGTTGAGGCCTTGGTGGCGTTTGTTGGGGGCCTCCAATTAAGTTGTGGAGAAGTGCCCCAACCTTGGCCTTTTGTGGCGTTTGTTGGGAGCCTTCAATTAAGTTGTGGAGAAGTGCCCCAACCTTGTGAGAGGTTCCGGTTGCCACCGACAAGTGCACCGATAGTCGAAGCGTGGATCGATCCCGTTGGGGTGAGATTCACCGGAGAATAAGGTAGGCCTTTTGTGGCGTAGGTGGTTAGATACCACCCCCTCTCCAAACGAGACGTACTCCATGTTGGGAGGAACTCGGTAAAATATGGTCGTCCCTGCGTGCCTCGGTTATCTCTATACCCGAGCTCTTACTTATGCACTTTACTTGGTGATAGCCTTCGTGCTTGAAGTATATATCTTGCTATCACATAGTTGTTTGTCTTGCTTAGCATAAGTTGTTGGTGCACATAGGTGAACCCTAGATTGTTCTAGTTTTGTGCTTAACAAAGTAAACGTTAGTTCTATTCCGCCTTTGTTGAGCCACTCTCATTTTAGGCTTTACCGCCTTGAGAGTAAATATGTCGGCTAGGGGATTAGTGCACAATTATATATTTATATTCAATGGAACAAATTATGATATATGGAAATCTCGCATGCTTGATTTATTTTGCAAAGCTCACCCAATTATCATGGAATATCTATGTATGGGTTTATCTTCTTCTATGGATCCCCAAAACAAATCTTTAGAGAAGTTGAACTCTGGTATAGATGCTCTAGCTACTAAAACTCTTTTACAAGTTGTGAGCAATGGAGTTATTTTGTTTATCATTCCTTATTCAAGTGCTCATGAAATATGGACCAAGCTTCAAGATAAATATAGCAAGTCCAACATTATTTAGGATGATTATGTTGCTTCCACTTCCGGTCGAGATGAGTTCTCATCGTCTACCACTTCACCAACACGTGATTTTTCACTAGGTAATGATACGATGAGTGGTGATAGAAATTGCAATGTGGATAGTGTGCTTACTATTTGTAATCCTTCATCCCTATCTAGTTGCAATGATCTATCTTCGGACCTTAACACTTCTAGCACTCACAACTCCTTACATGCTAGTGTTGACAGTCCTTGCATATCATGTAGTAATGGCTTGAATAAATTTCATGGTGATATGCTTGTGTTGTCTTGTTGCCATGATAAAAATGCCTCTATTTCCTCTAGTGGTTGTGTTTCTAACCATGTAGAGGAAAATGAAGATTCTATGGGCCAAGACAAGGTCTTGAATAGAGCTACAAGTGCAATCTCATCATCACCTTCCTCCGGTTCTCACATATGCCTTATGGCTAAGGGAACAAAGGTAACCTCTTTAGATCCCATTGTATCTCATGATGATGATGAGGTTGAGAATGATAATGATGATTATCGAGGTAAATATGATATTACCTCTATTAAGAAAATGGGAGAGGTTGTCTATAGTGCTCTCTTCAAACATAAAATTGCTTCCTCCAACTTTATTGAAATCTTGAAATATGCTATAGAAGGCAATGATCTTATTGAGGAGCAAGAAAACTTAATTGATGAAAAGTTTGCGCTTGAGCGTGAGTATGCTAATGAAATTGCTCAACTAAAGGACTCCCTTTAAGAAGAACAAACCACCAAAGAATCTCTTGAGGAGACTTTTACACTAGAATTATCTAGAGTAAACGAATACCATGATAGAGAACTTGCGGTGGCAAACTCCTTCAAGATTAAAAATGATGAACTTGAAGTTGCTTATGCTAAACTTGTTGAGGATTTTAAGCACCTCGAAAGTGTATCTCGGGTCATTAAGAGGGAGCTCATCAAACTCACCGAGTCGCATGAGCAACTTAAAGCTTCATATTCAAAAGAGCTTGCCAAGTTGCCCTCACCTCTTGCTAATAATGATGATGCTTGTGCTAGTAACTCTATTTCTTGTGAAGCATCTATTTTGAAGGAGAATGTTGAGCTAAAGGCTCAACTTGGTTTGCTAACTAGCAACTATGGGAAATTAGAAGAAAGTCATGTTAAGCTCTCGAGCTCGCATGAGGATCTTCTAGTCTCCCATGGTAGGCTAAAGTTAGCTCATGAGGCCATCGTGTCAAAGGTAACATCTAGTGGGCCTCATGTGGACATTATCACTATATCTACTCCAAATGTTATATTGCCATGTGCTAATCCTTGTAATTCATCATCTCACAACCATGCTATATCTCGTGATGAATTACATTCCGTGCCTTGTTGTTCTAACAATGTAGCATCTACTTCGTCTAGTATTGTTATTCATGCTAACCATGTAGAGGAAATTAAAGAGCTCAAGGCTCAAGTCACTTCTTTGAAGAATGATTTGAAAAAGTGTCATCAAGGGAAGGTCGCACTCAACAAAATCTTGAGTGTGCAAAAATTCCCCAATGACAAGAGTGGACTTGGATTCAACTCCAATATCAAGAACAAGTACACTATCAAGTTGAAGCACAAGGAAAACAAGAAGAATGACCAAGATCAAGTCAAGAATCTGGGCAACATTGTTTTCTTCAAGTGCAAGGAAGAAGGGCACCATGTTAGATCTTGCCCATTGAATAAAAAGCCTCTTAGTGTGAAGCAACAAGGGAAGCGTCCTCAAAATCCACCTCAATTCATTGAAGGGCCTCTTCCTAAGAGGACTACTCGAGCTCTTCCTCGAGTTTTGGCTTCACCTAACAAGAAATATGGCAAGAGAAGAACTTTCTACATATGTCGTGCAAAGGGGCACATTTCTTCCTCATGCACTATTGGTATCTCATCATCCAACCCTATCATTATTGATGATGATTATTCTCTTTATAAGGATGAGGTTAGCAATGTGTTTGCCAAATTTGTTGGTGTTCAATGTGGGTTCAAGAAAAGAACCATTTGGGTTGCGAAGCCGATTGTGACTAACTTCTTAGGACCCAACTTGTTTGGGGACCAACAAGCCAAAACTTGATCAATAGGTGTGTGTTGGAGGGCATTGGAGTCTTGGATACATTGAAGAATTTAGGGATCTTCATCAATTATTATTGTCAAGCCAAGCCATTTGGATTATCATGATTATATTATATTTCCAATGTTCCTCCTTGCGGTAACATATGCTAAACTCTTTACACTGAAAGTTACTCGCCCCCTTGTGCATGTGCTGATTTTGTATCTTCCATGCTTTTGTACATGTTGTGCTTTCCACTTAATTATCTTGATGTATCAATCATATTTGTGTATGATTAGGTGGCACACCATGTATGTGTGTTTCTTGTGTTTGAGCCTTTTTTGATTATATTTGATATCTTATTTGGCTCTTGTGAGAAATTAATGGATTATCCCATTTTTGGGAAGTGTTATGCTTGGGCATTCCACAATCCTAAAATTGTGTGTACATGAGGAATACCACCTAGTATTTATGTTGGATTATTGTCTAGTCTCTATGTGGTATAATTCTCATAAGAAATTTAAGTTTTATAATGTCCATTAATTATCTCTATTTGTATCCTTTTGCCTCGTGTAGGTTTTATGGTAGTATCACATTATGGGGGAGTCATATGTTTAGTGCATATTACAATCCTAGAAAATGTGAATATTTGAGGTTGTGTCACTTAGAATTGATATCGATAATTATCTAGCGCCTATATGACACATTTGCTCATACAAGTTCCAATTTGTTTGAATGCCTTTATTGATCATATTTTGGATCTTGTATATGAGAGTGTTTCTTGGTATGTGTTTCCTCATATTTAGATCTCTATATCATCATGGAAACCATTTTCTTCAAGTTACTCTAATCACTAGTGATTGTGTGACTATTGGAAGCTACCAAGAATCTTGTTCGAAGTATCATTATTAATTCTTATATTTTGTTATATGCTTCTTGTTGTGACTATGATCTTGGATATCCATGCAAGCTACCTTGGGAAAATTATTCACAATATTTCTTGTCCTTGGACAATGAGTACTAAATTATGGTAGAATTCATTGATCATATTCACTTTGGCATTTGCTTAATATCATCCTATCTTTGGCCAAGTTAATGTATTGTGTGCTCCCATGTATTCCTTGCTACTTTTGGATCCTTTTATTTTTATTGGTATCCTCTTGTGTTTTATTTAATGTAGGTAGTAGTGATGATCTCATTTGTGTGCATTTTGCATTCAAAAGCAAAAATTCTATATAATGTACTACTTATGGGTGAGCTCTCCTATATTATCTAGAACAATCCTTTTACGCTTCTTTGTTTGATCCATATCGAGTTTTATGTGCTTGGATGCTCAATCTTTTCATTTGGTATTTTGTGCCATCATGAAAAGTTTGGGGAGTTTGGTTTCTTGTTGGAACCTTGCTCTTTTTGGGAACTGGTTTTGTCTCATTCCTTGTTTCATGTTTTGTCCAATTCTAGAATGAGATAAAGCCTTGAGCATTTGTGTTTTTATATATCTTTTGCTCTTTGGATTTTGCCTAGTTCATCTGTTGAATTTGTGATCTTTCATGTGTTGAATTAGTTCTTTGATATAATCTGGACATCGTCTGTCGTGTCACACTCTTGTGTGTGCAAACTCGATTTACTTGGTGTTTTTGTTTAAATTGTATCTTCTTTTTGGTTCTTGAAAGCTTTATGCATGCATATTTACTATATGTTTATATTATGGCATGCTTGCTTTCTTTGATCCAATATATAGGGGAAACTTCACCAAATCACATCGGCTTAGTTGTGCATGAAATTCAATTTCATATCAATATGCACATATTTATGTGAAGTCTCTCCTATGTATTGTAGTTGCACTAACTACTTTGGACCCAATAAGTTTGGGGACCATTTTGTACTTAAATGTGTTTTAGGTACATTTGAGATATATTGGATGCTTGTCTCTCAAATCTTAAAGAAGTGGTGCATTAATGAAAATTGGAGACAAGCTATAGGATGATCAATGAATTCATATCCTCTACATCCTACCAATTATATCTCGGTAACAAGTATCTCTTGCTCATGCATATTTATCTTGCTTCCAACCTTTTGTAGGTTGCATCTTGGCATGAATTTTTGTTATTGTATTTATTGTTGTATCTCTAGCCATGGTATTAAGAGAACTCTCTATTGTGTATGTGTATAAGTTGAGATGAGTGCATATAATTGGGACTATACAAAATCATGCATATGATCCATCAATCCCAAATATGTCAATCTAGCAATTTTATTGCCTATATTTTTCTCAACTTATCTCATGTGCAATAGTGAGATTTTGCTAGTTGTTTATTCCTTGTGATACTTGTTGCCTCTCTCCATATATTCCAACTTTCTCCTTTTCCCTTGGTGATAGTTCTAATATATGTAGTGTGTTGGTGTTTGAAGTTCATTAATGTAAAATAAGATATATTTGAGCTTTTGGCCATGCTTTGAAGCAAAAATCTTATTAGTATATGTTATGACTTCATTTTTGTTTTCATGTGATTTATTGTATAACTTCCTTGTGTGTGCTTGTTTCGTTATGGGCATATATCTTTGTGATATTATCCATTTAGAAACATACACACATATGTGAAGATAATTTTAGTTGAGATTTTATTCATTGGATACCACCTTTTACTCCTTTTGATACTTCAGTGGATTCCAAATTTATTTGCCTATGAGTGCTTGTTCCTCTTGTTTGCATCTTTGGGCACTCATATTTATTCTCTCATGAAGGAAATATGCCTTGAGAGGCAATAATAAAATATTTATTATGTGTATTCCAAGTATATGATAGATGTTTATTTTGCATGCTATAATTGTATTAATACGGAAACGTTAATACACGTGTGTTTAATAAACAAACAGAAAGTTCCTAGTTATGCCTCTCTCATAAACTAGTTCGTTGATTAACAAGATGATCACAGTTTCCTGATCATAGACATTGTATGTTGTTAATAACAAGATCACAATATTAGTGTAATGGTGTGATAAACATTCATCCGAAGTATAGCTTTACGATCAAAGTCATTGAGTTTATATTGCTATAAACAACTTACGAAGTAGTCCTAATCCTTAGACCATGAGATCATGCCAATCACTAACACCGGAAGAGTTTCTTGTTGACATCAAACGTCACACCGTAACTGGGTGATTATAAAGATGGCTTCAAAGCTACTAAAGTGTTATGTTGAGAATCATGGATCAAGAGTGTAATTTGTTCATCCCGATGACGGATAGATATACTTTGGGCCCTCTCAGTGATATCACATTGATTAGCTTGCAAGCAAGTGATTTGATCACTAGAATTTTATATCACGAGAATGAGAAAAGGGTGCATGTCAGTAACGAGATCAAACTAGGTATGGAGATACCGATGATCGAATCTCGGACATGTAATATATTGTGAAACAAAGGGATTAAGATACAAGCGTAAAAGGTTCCGACAATCACAGGAAAGTCATCGTTGAATGTGTGGGAGTCAGTATGGATCTCCAGGTCCCGCTACTGATTATTGATCGGAGAAGGGTCTCGATCATGTACGCATTATTCGCGAACCGTAGGGTGACACACTTAAGGGACACTGACATCCAGTTGGAGCAAATGTTTCATGCCGAAAGAATAAACAAGCGCAGGAATTTATTTCACTAGATACCGAAACAGGTTTTCGGGTGAAATTGCATAAAGAAGTTATGCATGTGAAATAGAATTCTAGCAAGGGGTTATTTGTGAATGTTTGTCATTAAAGTAATTGACAAAATTCTGAATAAAATAAAAGAGTTTTATTTAATGAGAGTTTGCATTAAATTTGGTGGAAATTTAATGGCAAGTTTGAGTGGGATTTTGAGTGGAGGGATTTGAATGGATTTTTGTGAGTGGAGTGTCCACCCACATGAATGAAGGAGGGGAGGGGGCAGCCCCATGGCCGGCGGCCACCCCCTTGGGTGCCCCCTCCTCCTCCTCCTATAAAAGGCACCCTCTCCTCTCTCTCACTCACACCTCCTCGTGAAGGATCTCTCTCCCCTCTAGAATTTATCCCCCATGGTCTCGGACTAGCGAGATACATGTTCCCGGTGGCTATTCGGCAAGAAAGGGTTGTGCTTCCGCTGCATCGCTGGAGCGAGGAGGTGGAGGTTGCTCGGTGTCTTGTACGTGTGTGCGAGCACGGATGCGCTGCTGCTTTGCGGTGCTAGGACTTCCTCTCGATCTTGAGATCGGCAAGAGATCGTCTACATCAACCACGAGTTGAACTCGTTAAGCTTTGTCGGTCTTCAAGGGTATGTTCTCTATGGATTTACATTCGCCCGTTGTTTGTATCTAGTAGATAGATCTTGGTACATAGTTCCCATCGTAGGAAATTTTTTGTTTTCTATGCTGCGAACCCTACAGTGGTATCAGAGCCGGATCTATGCGTAGATGTTTTACACGGGTAGTACACATATGAGTATGTGGGCGATGATGATCATGTTGTTGCTCCTTAGTTGTAATTTTTGGATATTGGTGGCATAGTGGGATGAAGCGGCCCGGACAAACTTTACATGTCCTCGCACATGAGACCTGTTCCACGCTTGACATGCAACTAGTTTGCATAAGTGGCTAGCGGGTGTCTGTCTCTCCTACTATAGTCAATATCTATTTTGCAACGAGTTGTCAACAATTTGGTTATCCTCATTGTGGTTCATGTTCGTAGGTAAGAACGGTTCTATCTCGAAAGCCCTAAGCCACGTAAAACTTGCAATGGATAAATTAGAGGCATCTAGTTTAGATTGTTGCTGGGCTAGTGTTATGATATGGTGATGTTGTAAGTAGAAGTATGAGATGATACTCTTACAACATACATAACGTGTAATCTCCATAGACCTTGGACTTACACATATAGGTATGATAGTGATCATACCACGGTGCACATGATAGAGATCATATGCGGGAACCATATCATTCCACTAATAAACATGTGATGTTTGATAGCATCTTATATTTATTGTTTAGCGCTTTGTTAGCATAATAAGATGATCCCTCATTTAAATATCAAGATAAGAATGTGTTCTTCCTTTAGTATGCACCGATTATGTTTTCGTCGCTCCAAGACATCATGTGATGATCGGGTGTTCTTGGATCCACGACCATATATCGGGTGTAAAACAGTTACACATGCGAATACTAAGGTTCTAACTTGGCGAGCCTAGCATGTACAGACATGGCCTCGGAACACGGACCGAAAGGTTAAGCATGAGTCATATAGTAGATATGATGCCCATTAGATGCTCGCCTTTGAAGCTACACCGACTCACGTGATGATCGGACCTGGTGTAGTGGATTTAGTTCATGTAATCACCAAAAAGGCACGAGGGATGTCGTTTTTGAGTGGGAGTTCATTCGTAATATGGATTAGTTGAAATCAATCTATCATAAACTTAGTCTAAACTTTACAAATTCTGTTGTAGATGGCACCACCTGCTTTTAATTTCAATGTGGTCATGGAGAAAGAGAAACTTGCAACGAACGGTAGCAACTTTACCGAATGGGCCATGAATTTGAGGATTCTCCTCTCTGCTGCACAAAAGCAATATGTGCTAGAAGCGCCGCTAGGCCCCCCACCCTTTGAGGATGCCCCTGATGAGGAGAAGAATGTCTATCAGACTCGTCAGGAGGACCACAACTTAGTTCATTGCGGCATATTGTATAGGCTAGAGCCGAAATTTCGAAAACGTTTCGAAAACGGCAATGCATTTGATACAATGGGTGAGTTGAAAATGATTTTCGACATACATGCTGCTGTAGAGAGCTACAACGCTTCAGAAAAGTTCTTTAGCTGCATGATGGAAGAGCACAACTCCGTTAGTGAGCATGTACTCAAGATGTCGGGTTACGCCGATAAGCTTGTGTCCTTGGGAATAACGATTCCCATTGACTTAGGCATCCATCGTGTTCTGCAGTCTCTGCTACCTAGCTATAAGAGCTTCGTGATGAACTATAATATGCAAGGCATGAAGAAGTCTCTCCCCGAGCTTCTCTCAATGCTTAAAACTGCAGAAGTGGAGATCAAAAAGGAACATCAAGTGTTGATGATCAATAAGAACACTGGTTTCAAGAAAGACAAGAAGGGAAAACGGAAGGGAAGTAAGGGCGGCAAGCCGGTTGCCATGCCTGAAAAGAAACCCCGAGTTGGACCTAAGTATGATACCGAGTGCTACTATTGTAAGGGGACTGGCCACTGGAAGCGCAACTGCCCCAAGTATTTGGCAGACAAGAAGGCCGGCAAGGCAAACAAAGGTATATATTTTTTAGGGTAAAACAGTAGGGTAAAGAACCCCACTGCAATTTTTATAAATCATAGAGAGTTACAAGCAAATATTTACAAGTTTCAAGCCACCTCAAAAGAGGGATAACACTATGAGAAACTATCTCCTGTCTAAATTATTGCTAATCCAATCTTTGAGGCCCTGGTAATTCATTTTATTAATTCTACACAGGACCCATCTTAATTCCTGAGAAACAATAGCCCTCCATTCCTCAAGGGAAGCATGCTTGTTGTTGAAGATTTCATTGTTTCTGCACATCCATATGCCCCAAGCTCCTAGGATAATAATTTCCATTGCAAAGGGGACTTTTAGGCCTTTTTTAATACTATCCAAAGCTTCGAAAAGATTGTGATCAAAATCTTGGACAGGGAAAATTTCAGCCTAGCATGCTTTTGCAAAAGGACAACCCCAAAATAAGTGTAGAATAGTTTCCTCACTTGTGTAACCATGAAACACACAGTCATATGAAGCCAGAGCAAATCTTTTCCTTTTCAGAAGATTCCTGGTGTTTAGCCTATCAAGGAGCAAAAGCCAGAAGAAGAACTTATGTTTTTGCTGGCAAGAGGACTTCCACAACCAGGAAAAATGTGGTTGCACAGACTGGTAACCAGATAATGAATAATAAGCCTTTTGGACTGAGAAAATAGCACTGCCCCAAATATAGCTCCATTTTTCTGCTTCTCCCTGCATTCCATCACTGAGAATTTGCTCAAGGCTTTGATATTCATGGTAAGCTTGTTGTGACAGAGGGAGAAAAAAGTGATCTTGCATGTTGGCCGTCTGTAAGAACTCATAAACAGAGATGTGAGGATTTTTTGCATAAGAAAGAAGATGAGGAAGCTTATGTTGTAGACATCCACCATTCCACATATCAGTCCAGAGAAGAGTGGATTTTCCATCACCCACTGAGCACTTTTCTATTCCTTTAAATATTTCAACCAATTTCAGATGAGCTTTCCACCAAAAAGATCCCTCCAGACTTCGTCCAGGCAGTTTACCATTGCAATAATAAGTGTTCCAGACAAGATGAACCCATGGGATATCCTTGTGATTGTAGAATTTATCCAAATTCTTCAAAAGAAGTGCTGAGTTTTGAACATTAAGGTCAAGCACCCCCAAACCTCCATGGTTCTTTGGTCTACAAACTTTATTCCATGCTACAAGGGCTTGACCTCTAGCTTGAACATCAGTGGTTTTCTTCCTCCACAAGCATTGTCTCATATACTTAATCATCTGATCTTTAATAGTGACAGGAAGATCAAAACAACTCATATAATATATGGGAAGGGAAGATAAGACAGATTTAACCAACTGCAATTTTCCCCCATAATTTAGAAAATCAGCAATCCCACACAATCTTCTCTCAACTCTCTGAACAATAGGCAGAAAATGTTCCATTGTAGGCTTATTGATGCTTAAAGGCAATCCAAGGTAAGTGAAAGGTAATGAGCCAGGGAGGCATGAAAGTGTACTGGCAAAGTGCCCTAGCCTCTCAGAATCCATGTTGATTGGCATCATACTAGATTTAGAATAATTGACTTTGAGTCCCGTGGAGAGAGCAAAAGTATGGAGTAGAGCCTTAAGGCACAATAATTGCTCTGAGTCAGCCTTAAGGATTAATAAAGTGTCATATGCATACTGAACAACAGGGAAATCAGGACAAAACACACCCTCAAGGGGGAGGGAGAGAAGTCCAAGGCTCATTGCTTTATTGAGGATGCTTTGAAGAAGATCAGCAGCCAAGATAAACAGGAGAGGGGATAAATGATCCCCTTGTCTTACACCTCTTCTGCAAT
Organism: Avena sativa; assembly: GCA_916181665.1. Classification (NCBI taxonomy): domain Eukaryota; kingdom Viridiplantae; phylum Streptophyta; class Magnoliopsida; order Poales; family Poaceae; genus Avena; species Avena sativa. Next base: position 403,191,169 of record OV702285.1, read on the forward strand.
AAAACTTTTTCCCAGGCACTCCATTTAACAAAACAGAGGAAGAAGCAGAACCAAAGATCAACTGAATCCAAGTAATCCATTTTTCACCAAAACCTTTGGCTTTGAGAATATTAATAATTGTTGAATGCTCAATTCTATCAAAAGCCTTTTCAAAATCAAGCTTAAGAATTAGAATTTCTTCTTTGGACTTGTGGCATTGATCAAGGAATTCAAATGCCCAACCTAAACAGTCCTGAATAGACCTTTGTTTGAGGAAACCATACTGGTTTTTGTGGACAAGTTTAAGGATAATTTTTTGAAGTCTGTTGGCCAGAAGTTTGGTTATAATCTTGAAGACACTGTTTAGCAGAGAAATAGGCCTGAAATTAGCAGGTGTCAAAGGGGCTTCATTTTTTGGAATGAGGGTGATAAAAGAGGCATTAATGCTTTCCAAAGAAGTCTGGACCTCATAGAAATCCACAAGGAGTTGTTTAACATCCTCCTTAATAATAGACCAGCATTGTTTAATGAATTCATTGTTGAAGCCATCTGGGCCAGGGGATTTGTCATTAGGAAGCTCTTTTATTACACCTTCAATCTCATCATCAGAGAAAGGTTCTTCCAAAACATCCTTTTCCTCTTGTCTTAAGCATTCCCCTGCCAAATCACTAAGATTGAAGTGCATTTCAAGCTTATCAGATGAGCCCATTCTATCTTTAAAGGCCTTCCATAGTAGATCAGCTTTACCATAATGATCTTGAATCTCTTCATTAGAATCATCTTTGAGCATGGAGATGTAGTTATGCCTGAAACTTATGGTAGCTTTTGAATGAAATAATTTTATGTTCTCATCACCCAACTTGACCCATTTAATTTTCCCTCTTTGCTTCCAATAAGCATTTCGATCTTGTAAAAGTGATATTATAAGATTTTTTAGGAGATCTCTGAGATTCCATTCCAGAATAGTAAGAGTTCTCATTTCCTCTAGGACATCTAAGAGATCAATGGTGGCATTGACATTGCAAATTTGTGATTTCAGGCAAGGCAGATTTTTTGCCCAGAGCTTCAGTCCCCTTCTTACATTTTTGAATTTAGCATTAATTTTTTTGGCAGAATCATGGAAGCCAACAGGGATGTTCTAGGCATTTTGAACAATTGCTTTAAAATCCTTATGATGCATCCAATAATTCTCAAATCTGAAAACCTGAGCTTTTGGAATCATTGTGCCAATGGATATGACACAAGGTAGATGGTCAGAGGTAGGCTTGGTAAGAGGAACAACAAAAGTTGAAGGAAAGCTCTGAGTCCAGGAGGCAGATGTAAAAAACCAGTCCAGCCTTTCCAGAAGGGGTTCTTTTTGCATGTTACTCCAAGTGAACTTTCTACCTTTAAGGGGTAATTCAATGAGACCCAGATTATTAATGGCTTCATTGAAAAGAAGCATATCATTCACATCCCCACCCTGTCTATTTCTGTCAGAAGGTTTTCTAGAAAAATTGAAGTCACCCACAATGAGCCAATCCATATCATCAGGCATGTCAATATTTCCAAACCATTCTAAAAAATCTGCCTTTTTTCAGGTAAGCATGGCCCATAAATGTTGGTGAGTATCCAGGTTTCATTGGACAAGAGAGATGTCAAGGTGATGGATATGGAGAACTCATTATGGAAGGAAAGATGTCCAGAAAACAGAGAGCTATTCCAAATGGTGATCAAACCCCCAGAAGCTCCCCTGGAGGGGAGGAATTCAAAATTGGTAAATTTGGGGGGGGGGCAGAACTTTCTTATATAAGAGATATCATAATCTTCCCTCTTAGTTTCTTGGAGGCAAATAATATCACAGCCAGACTCATCAATTTTATTTCTGAGAGCAACCATTTTTTTCTGAGTTAATTCCCCTAATGTTCCAGTTTAGAATCTTCCAAATTCTTTTGTTATCCATTAAGAAACCAGATGAATGTTGAGTGATGAGGTGATACAAGCAATGTAATCACCCAACTGAAAAGACTACAACCAAATAGACAAAAGGCCTTCCATACCATAACCCCACTGTCAGGTTCAACATTAAGTAACAAACACATCAAAATACCACTAGAACAGGTTTCAGAACAGGGATCCAACAAGGCTCCAGCAAAAGACATATTGTGATACATTAAAACACTTAAGTGGGGGGGGGGGTTATTCTTGGCTTGCTGACCACAGGTACCAGCAGCCCCAGATTTCTTTTTGCCTCCAATGCTCAAGCTTGATGTGTACTTGACTAGTGCTCGCAGTATCACCTAGGTATTTGATACCGGTTCAGTTGCTAATATTTGTAACTCGAATCAGGGGCTGCGGAACAAGCGACCGCTAGCAAGGGGTGAGGTCAAGATGCGTGTCGGCAATGGATCAAGCGTTGATGTGATCGCCGTCGGAACGCTACCTCTCCACTTGCCGTCGGGATTAGTAATAAACTTGAAGAATTGTTATCTGGTGCCAGCACTTAGCATGAACATTGTATCTGGATCATGTTTAATGCGAAGTGGTTATTCATTTAAATCCGAGAACAATGGTTGTTCCATTTATATGAATGAAATATTTTATGGTCATGAACCGATGATGAATGGTTTATTTCTATTCGATCTCAATAATAATGTTACACATATTCATAATATTGATGCTAAAAGGATTAAACTAAATGATGATATATCCGCATATACGTGGCACTGCCGTCTAGGTCATATTGGCGTTAAACGCATGAAGAAGCTCCATTCGGATGGACTTTTGGAATCACTTGATTTTGAATCATTTGATACATGTGAGCCATGCCTTATGGGCAAGATGACTAGAACGCCGTTTTCTAGTTCAATGGAACGGGCGACAGATTTATTGGAAATCATACATTCTGATGTATGTGGTCCAATGAGTGTGTCGGCGCGAGGTGGATATCGTTATTTTGTTACTTTCACGGATGATTTGAGTAGATACGGTTATATCTACTTGATGAAACATAAGTCTGAAACCTTTGAAAAGTTCAAGGAATTTCAGAATGAAGTGGAAAATCATCGTAATAGAAAGATCAAATTTTTACGATCCGACCGTGGAGGTGAGTATCTAAGTTACGAGTTTAGCACTCACATGAAAGAGTGTGGAATTGTTTCACAACTCACACCTGCCGGAACACCACAGAGAAATGGTGTGTCGGAACGTCGTAATCGTACTTTATTAGATATGGTTCGATCTATGATGTCTCTGACGGACTTGCCGTTGTCATTTTGGGGTTATGCACTAGAAACTGCTGCATTCACTTTAAATCGGGCACCATCTAAATCCATTGAAAAGACACCGTATGAATTGTGGTTTGGAAACAAACCTAAGTTGTCATTTCTTAAAGTTTGGGGATGCGATGTTTATGTGAAGAAACTTCAACCGGATAAACTCGAACCCAAAGCAGAAAAATGCGTCTTCATAGGATACCCTAAGGAAACTATTGGGTATTCCTTCTATCACAGATCCGAGGGCAAGGTTTTTGTTGCCAAGAATGGATCCTTTCTAGAGAAAGAGTTTCTCGCGAAAGGTGGGAGTAGTCGGAAGGTAGAACTCGAAGAGGTTATTGAACCTTCTCTTCAAAGTATGGCGAGTAGCGCAGTGCCGGAAGTTGTTCCGGAGTTGGCTTCACCTGTTGAAGATGGAACTAATGATAATGCTCATGAAACTCCGAAAGAGAGTACTACCGAACCTCGCAGGTCTAGCAGGACGCGTGCAACTCCCGAGCTGTACGGAAATCCTGTCATGAATTTCATGGTTGATGAAAATGATGACCCTGCGACGTATGAAGAAGCGATGATGAGCCCAGATTCCAACAAATGGTTAGAAGCCATGAAATCCGAGATGGAATCCATGTATGAAAATCAAGTTTGGAACTTGGTGGACTTACCTCACGACCGAAAGGCCGTGGAGAACAAATGGATTTTCAAAAGGAAAACTGATGTTGATGGTAATGTGACCGTCTATAAAGCTCGACTTGTCGCAAAGGGGTTTCGACAAATTCAAGGAGTTGACTACGATGAGACATTCTCTCCCGTAGCGATGCTAAAGTCAGTTAGGATTATGTTAGCAATTGCTGCATATTTCGATTATGAGATATGGCAGATGGATGTCAAAATCGCGTTTCTCAATGGTAATATTGAAGAAGAGTTGTATATGATACAACCAAAGGGTTTTGTCGATCCTAAGGATGCTAACAAGGTGTGCAAGCTTCAGCGATCCATCTATGGATTGAAGCAAGCATCACGAAGTTGGAATCTCCGCTTTGATGAGGTGATCAAAGAGTTTGGATTTGTCCAAACTTATGGAGAAGCTTGTATTTACAAGAAAGTGAGTGGGAGCAATGTGGCATTTCTGATATTATATGTGGATGACATATTATTGATCGGAAATGATATAGATCTTTTAAATAGTGTTAAAAGTTATCTAAACAGAAAATTTTCAATGAAGGACCTAGGTGAAGCGTCATATATATTAGGCATAAAGATCTATAGAGATAGATCTAGGCGCCTAATAGGGCTATCGCAAAGTACATACCTTGATAAGATTTTAAAGAATTTTAAAATGGAAGATAGTAAGAAGGGGTTCTTACCTATGACACAAGGCACGACATTGATTAAGACTCAAAGTCCGGCTACAGAGGAAGAAAGAGAGAAAATGTACAAAGTCCCCTATGCTTCAGCCATAGGCTCTATAATGTACGCCATGCTATGTACAAGACCGGATGTGGCACATGCTATTAGTTTGACTAGTAGGTACCAATCGGATCCAGGTTCGGAACACTGGAAAGCGGTCAAGAATATCCTTAAGTACTTACGAAGAACTAAGGAAATGTTTCTTGTATATGGAGGTGAATAAAAGATCGTCGCTAAGTGTTATGTCGACGCTAGCTTTGACACCGATCCGGATGACTCTAAGTCTCAATCCGGATACGTATTTCTCATGAATGGCGGAGCGGTTAGTTGGAGGAGCTCTAAACAACCTGTGGTGGCGGGATCAACAACGGAGGCCGAATATGTTGCTGCTTCAGAAGCGGCTCAGGAAGCAGTTTGGATGAAGGAGTTCATATCCGAACTAGGTATGGTTGCAAACGCATTGGACCCAATGGTGATCTATTGTGACAACAATGGTGCCATTGCCAATGCCAAAGAGCCAAGGTCCCACAAGCATTCCAAGCATATTAAGCGTCGGTTTCACTCCATCCGCGAGCATGTCAAGGATGGAGATATAAATATTTGTAAAGTACATACGGATCTCAATGTAGCAGATCCGTTGACTAAAACTCTCCCTAGAGCAAAACATGATCTACACCAGAACTCCATGGGTGTTAGATACATCACTATGTAACTAGATTATTGTCTCTAGTGCAAGTGGGAGACTGAAGGGAATATGCCCTGAGAGGCAATAATAAAATGTTTATTATGTGTATTCCAAGTATATGATAGATGTTTATTTTGCATGCTATAATTGTATTAATACGGAAACGTTAATACATGTGTTTTTAATAAACAAACAGAAAGTTCCTAGTTATGCCTCTCTCATAAACTAGTTCGTTGATTAACAAGATGATCACAGTTTCCTGATCATAGACATTGGATGTTGTTAATAACGAGATCACAACATTAGTGTAATGGTGTGATGAACATTCATCCGAAGTATATCATTATGATCAAAGTCATTGAGTTTATATTGCTATAAACAACTTACGAAGTAGTCCTAATCCTTAGACCATGAGATCATGCCAATCACTAACACCGGAAGAGTTTCTTGTTGACATCAAACGTCACACCATAACTGGGTGATTATAAAGATGGCTTCAAAGCTACTAAAGTGTTATGTTGAGAATCATGGATCAAGAGTGGAATTTGTTCATCCCGATGACGGATAGATATACTCTGGGCCCTCTCGGTGATATCACATTGATTAGCTTGCAAGCAAGTGTTTTGATCACTAGAATGTTATATCACGGGAACGAGAAAAGAGTGCATGCCAGTAACGAGATCAAACTAGGTATGGAGATACCGATGATCGAATCTCGGAAATGTAATATATCGTGAAACAAATGGATTAAGATACAAGCATAAAAGGTTCCGACGATCACAGGAAAGTCATCGTTGAATGTGTGGGAGTCAGTATGGATCTCCAGGTCCCGCTACTGATTATTGATCGGAGAAGGGTCTCGATCATGTCTGCATTATTCGCGAACCGTAGGGTGACACATTTAAGGGACAATGACATCCAGTTGGAGCAAATGTTTCATGCCGAAAGAATAAACAAGCGCAGGAATTTATTTCACTAGATACCGAAACAGGTTTTCGGGTGAAATTGCATAAAGAAGTTATGCATGTGAAATATAATTCTAGCAAGGGGTTATTTGTGAATGTTTGTCATTAAAGTAATTGACAAAATTCTGAATAAAATAAAATAGTTTTATTTAATGAGAGTTTGCATTAAATTTGGTGGAAATTTAATGGCAAGTTTGAGTGGGATTTTGAGTGGAGGGATTTGAATGGATTTTTGTGAGTGGAGTGTCCACCCACATGAATGAAGGAGGGGAGGGGGCAGCCCCATGGCCGGCGGCCACCCCCTTGGGTGCCTCCTCCTCCTCCTATAAAAGGCACCCTCTCCTCTCTCTCTCACTCACACCTCCTCGTGAAGGATCTCTCTCCCCTCTAGAATTTATCCCCCATGGTCTCGGACTAGCGAGATACATGTTTCCGGTGGCTATTCGGCAAGAAAGAGTTGTGCTTCCGCTGCATCGTTGGAGCGAGGAGGCGGAGGTTGCTCGGTGTCTTGTACGTGTGTGCGAGCATGGATGCGCTGCTGCTTTGCGGCGCTAGGACTTCCTCTCGATCTTGAGATCGTCAAGAGATCGTCTACATCAACCACGAGTTGAACTCGTTAAGCTTTGTCGGTCTTCAAGGGTATGTTCTCTACGGATTTACATTCGCCCGTTGTTTGTACCTAGTAGATAGATCTTGGTACATAGTTCCCATCGTAGGAAATTTTTTGTTTTCTATGCTACGAACCCTACATCTCATGGCTTGTATTGTTAAATGAACTTGGATGAGTGAGGATTCCATTATTATGCACCTTGTTCCCAAATGCAATTATCATATTGGTGCATTATCTTTGGGGATCTCATCTAATTCATTTAATAATGCTCATTTGTCTTCTTTCTCATTTATTGTGCCTTAAATGTTTATGGAGGAGTGAGGATTCCATATTTGTGCATTTTTGTATTGAAATACACCGATTTTAAAGTATGCACAAATCTTGGGGAGCTTATCCATTTTATTTAAGCATTTATTTGATCTTTCGTATGTTGTGTTTTAAATGCTTATGGGGGAGCAATGATTCCATATTTGTGCATTATGTATTCCAATGCATTTATTTTAAAAATTGCGCACAAATCTTGGGGAGCTTCTCTATTTGTTATTTAAAACACTCTTTTGATCATATCATAATATCTTATAGTTTTCATTTGGACTCATTTGTTGTTTTCAAATTGGTTTATCGAACCTTGAAATTGCTTGCATCATTTGACTTTATTTTGGCAATCTTCGGGTCCTTGGTATAGTTCTACTCCATCCCAAGTATTCATCATTGGATATGTGCGAAGGCACACCTTTGGAGGAATTACTACTATATTTGCCTTCTAGAACTTGTCACCTATTTCGGCAATCGATGCCAATGGGGGAGAAGTTTTAGAGGGTTTAATGGAAAATGGTATATGCCTTGAGTTTGATCTTAAGCATTTGACTTTCATGCTCTTGCATCTTTGTTGTTGCTTAGCATGTGGTATATATAGAGGAAACTCTACCAATGATAATGATTGGCAATATATGTAATGAAATTCAAGTTCATCACACATGCATAGATTGTGGGGGAGTTTGTTCTATATATGGTGGTGGTACCAATATCACATACTTTTTTAGTATTTGATATTGGTGTTACCATTTTATTCATTAAGATTCCTTATATAAACCTCTTAAAGGGATTGTCATCAATTACCAAAATGGGATTGAAAGAACATGTGGGCCCCCATGTGTGGTTTTGGTAATTAATGACAATCTTTATGGACTAATATGTTTATTAAGTTATACTTGTAGGAATTGTCCATTGGCATCGCTTGGAGCTTGTGTCGGCTTCAAGGTCGATGAAATGAGAAGAAGATATGTTGTGCAAGCTCAAAATCCGCCATCTATAGAAGATCTCATGTTTGATGCTTGCCATCCTCGATGATCATGGATCGATGATAAGGAATCAAGAAAGGCATTCCATCTTGAGTAGGGACAGATCGTCTACATCGAGCTCAAGTGGAATGCTCAAGGCAAAGGTATAATCTTGATAGGTTTCCCCTTTTGCCGGTCTCATATTGTTAGTGGAAGACCGGGTTTAGGATAGATAACCGTACTATCAAGAGGGGCTCTCGAATGAGTAACTCGATCACATCATTCGGAGAGAGCTCAAACCTTTGAATACTTGCATCATCGTATTTGGTTGTTATTTGGTCTTATCCATGTGAGGATATAAAGCTTGAGGTAATCTCCATAGCAAGCTCTTGTTCATCAAAATCGGATCCCTCTTTTATATCTTATTGCGATTTTGATCTATGCGGTTTTTCGGTTTCTCACCAAGTAAGATATCTCACAGTACTATACTTGATACATTCTCACTTGGTGATAACCAATATTTTCACCTTTTATAGGGAAGCTCTTGTCGTCCTCTTTCCAACGCAATTGGAATCAGATCGATTGGACTTACCAATCGTTTGAATATTTGTCGGTCTTATTTAAAAAGAAAAGGAAAAATCTGTTTTCTGGGTCGGGCAGGGCCGGTACTACCGACCGCACCTGAGTGTCTCCCAACTATCCTCTGCCTCGCCCAGTACCGTTTTCTGGTTGTACCGGCCGGCCCGGTAGTACCGTCTGGGTGGGCCGGTACTACCGGCCGGCCCAGGAACATCCCTAGGCCAAACCAGCTCGAGCCTCCCTTGCGCCCAGCTCCTTTGCAGCCTCGCCCCCGCGCTTGGGCCATGCTGCTGCCGCTTGCTAGCTGGGCCCTGCCCGCATGCCGCCCAGCGCTAGATGGTGCACGTTCGCGCTGCCGCTCGCTGCTGCCTCGCGAGGCTCCCGCACGCGCGTGCCGCTGCCAGCTGGCTCCTGCATCGCTGGCTGACTCTCGCACGCGCGCACAGCCACCGCTCGCGCTTTGACCGCATGCGCCCCCGCGCTGGCATGTGTTCCCTCACACATGTGCGCAGCTGCTGTGGCCGCTCGCTCTGCTTCTTGCACTGCTTGGCCGCGCTGCGCTGGCCCCGAGATCCCCTGCTACCTGGCGCTGGTATGCCTAGGACCGGTAGTACCGGGTGAAAACGGTACTACCGGACCAGACCATTTTTTTAGCCCCAAGAGGCAGAATTTGCCCGACCCTTTAAATATGCTTTGCCCGTTTTTAGTTTAGTCTGCTTCTTACTCCTCCTTTTGTCTAAGCTTTGTCCACACTTGCTCTAGATTTTGAAGCTTGATTAATCTCTTCCCCTTCGATGATTCTTGCCCATATTTGAGTGGAAGAGAGAGGAGATCTAGATCCGTTTTTTGACCTAACCGATTCATGTCTTTATGAGTGTATCTTTGGGGATCTAGATTGTGGGGGATTTTGTGTCCCTCTTTGATTCCTCCTCTCTGGTTCCCCAATAGCTTTAGTAGCTTTGTTGGAACTTTAGAGTGAGGGATTTGAGCACCTTTGTGGTGTTCTTGTCATTTGCATTCGGTGCATCGGTTTGAGTTCTCCCCGGAGGATTTGGTGAGTGAAAGTTGAGAAGCTTTTTACTCTTGGGTTCTTGGAACCCTAGATGGTTTGTTGTGTTGCAGGTTGAGGCCTTGGTGGCGTTTGTTGGGGGCCTCCAATTAAGTTGTGGAGAAGTGCCCCAACCTTGTGGCCTTTTGTGGCGTTTGTTGGGAGCCTCCAATTAAGTTGTGGAGAAGTGCCCCAACCTTGTGAGAGGTTCCGGTTGCCACCGACAAGTGCACCGATAGTGGAAGCGTGGATCGATCCCATTGGGGTGAGATTCACCAGAGAATAAGGGAGGCCTTTTGTGGCGTAGGTGGTTAGATACCACCCCCTCTCCAAACGAGACGTACTCCATGTTTGGAGGAACTCGGTAAAATATCGTCGTCCCCGCGCGTCTAGGTTATCTCTATACCCGAGCTCTTACTTATGCACTTTACTTTGTGATAGCATTCGTGCTTGAAGTATATATCTTGCTATCACATAGTTGTTTGTCTTGCTTAGCATAAGTTGTTGGTGCACATAGGTGAACCCTAGATTTTTCTAGGTTTGTGCTTAACAAAGTAAACGTTAGTTTTATTCCGTCTTTGCTGAGCCACTCTCGGAAAAGTTTTAATCGCCTATTCACCCCCCCTCCCTCTAGGCGACATCTGTATCCTTTCAAAGGTGAAGTCAGACGCGGAGAATGGCACGAAAGCGGGGAACTGAAGGCGGGCAATGAAAGTTTGAGTCCTGGGGATGTAGGGTTTCTGGCTTGGTTCTTTGTGATTTGGAGTAGCGGAATTGGCAAGCGAGAGCGACATCACATGAGGAATTCAGTGTCTAATCCTACATGGTGAAAACCCAAGGTCTGGCCTTAACTGGTTGTGCCTGACAATGACCTTGTTGAAGACATTGTTTTATGTGTGCGTACCTTTTCTTTTTCCAGGGTGAAAACCTATGGTATTTGATTAGGGCGATGACGATGCTTGAGCACTGTTCCCTTCTTGGAGGCATCGATTTTAGAGTTGTTGGATTTTTGGTGCTGTTCTGGTGGTGTTGTCCGCTATTTCGAGGATCTGATCACTGTAGCAGGACTTTTCTTTTTTCTTTTATTGGCCGTGTGCATCCGTAATGCCAATAGGGTATTGCGTTGTTACAGAGGCTGGGTGTAACTGATATCTCATGATATTAATATATGCTCCTTTCGAAAATTAGGAGAAGGGGGGGGGGGGTGTGGTGGTGGTGAAACCTCAGAGATTAGGTTCTTTACTCCAGAGAACATAATTTACAAAAGGAGAGGACTGGTATTTGTACAAATTTTGAAGGACTATTGAAATATATATAACTGAAAAGATAAGCAAGTTAACATTACACCATAATCTGTATGGGGCAGTGAACAATTAATGTTGCTATTTTCATTAACAAAGGAGTAGATCAGGAAGAAGTTCCTGCAAACGAAAAATAACTACTACACAAGCCAACCAAAGAAGAAGAACGTCCGAAATTAGTCTGCGCTTCATGTAGAATTATGGGGGTGGCTGAATTTGCCTTGGGAATGCGATCATTGCTGCTGAGGCTGCCCTCCAAGAACCTTCCTAATATTCTGCCTCTGCTCTGACGACAACCTCTTCGGGAATTCGACGTCGAACCTGATCCTCAGATTGCCTCTCTTCCCATTTTCCTTTATAATAGGCATCCCCTCCTTGGCTATCGCAAGCTCATACCCCGGTGTCACCACATCTGTCAGCTTTATCACCAGGTCACGTCCATCGATGGTCTTCAGATTAAATGTAGTTCCTGCCAATGCATCCACCAGGTCGATCTTCTGATGGACCAGGAGGTCATTGCCTTCACGTGTGTACTGATCATGGGGCTTCTCGTCGATAACAAAAACAAGATCAGCAGGGAGCTGGTTTGGCTGCTCATTACCCTTGTCTGGAAATGTGATCTTGGTCCCTTTCTTCCACCCAGGCTTTATATCAATTGTCAGAATCTCCGATTCGGTGCCGAGTTGCCTGTTTAAAAATTGGCAGGTAAGAAAAATGCAACTTGGGAGAAACAGAAAATTGAATGCGTCAATCATCTTTCTCTTGGCACCTCCATTTGACTCCAGTAAGGGTCAGTTTGAGACGCGGCACACAAATTCTTGCAGGAATTTAACAAGAAGCAGTTCAATTACCCATTAGGCTTCATGACATTCCGGGATATCTTCATCTTGCGTGTTGAACCAGAGTATAGCTCAGGGAGCATGCAGGGAAGCTTTGTCTCCACTGGCGGTGGCTTCCGAGGCTGGCTAGAGCTGGCATTGACTGGATCATTATACGATCTGAATTTGCTGTCATTGCCACCGCCGAACCCACCAAAGGTGCCAGCGCCTTCCGTCTGGAACCTCATAGACTTGGCGCGTCCCATCCCCTCAAAAGGCTTGCTGCTGCCAAAGAACTCGGCGAACACGTCCTCGGCGTTACGAGGATTGAAACGATGGTTGCCAGCACCATTCATCGACGACGACGAACCACCGGCGTCCGTGGAGGCCTTCAGGCCCTCCTCCCCATATTGATCATACATCACCCTCTTCTGAGGATCACTCAGAACCTGGAAGGCCGTGAACATTGGTCATAAATTCAGTGACTTGAGCAGAATTCATTTGAGGAATAACATTTTAAGCATACAATTCTTGCGACCAAGATTAGCAGGCATGACATATACTGCCGTTTGCCAAAAACAATATTGACATTAACCAGTGGTTCAATGTGCATAAAGCTGACATGATTTCTGAATCAAAACGGATACTATGATTGTTCAATCACAACTGTATTTTGCAAGGGGGATTTCTATAAGAGGATAAAAATGATACATAAGCGTGTTCATTAAAATTTAAAACAACAGTACCTCGTAGGCCTCGGAGATCTTCTTGAACTTGGCCTCGGCCTCTGCCTTGTTTTCGCCGGGGTTCTTGTCGGGGTGCCACTTCATAGCCAGTCGACGGTACGACTTCTTGAGGTCCTCCTCGGTGGCGCCCCGGTTCACCTTGAGCACGTTGTAGTAATCCAGCCCCATCTTCCCCAAAGCTCATGCCAAGAACAACGACAGGAGCGCACACCGCCAATCCACTCGCCTTCCCCGTCCTGGATCCGCACGCCAACAAACCTTCCTTCTCCACGCCAATCACCCCAACGAACCCCAACCCAAAAATCGCCCGCCTCCTACAAATGCGTCGAACTGAGGCTGTCTCACACGAGATTTCTGATCACATCAGGAGCAGCAATGGCAGGGTCGCCGAGGCACCACCTTCTCTCCCGCCGTGTATTTTTCTCCAATCCGGTCGGATCCGCCAAGAAACCAGCAGATTGGAAGGGGTCAATGGGAGTTTTGCTGTGAGGGAGAAGAGACAAAGGGGAGGGGATCTCGGGAGGAGGTGGTGGGGATGAAAGGGCGACGACAACAGGAAGGAAGAAACAGGTGGGACGCGTTGCGGCATTATTGGCCTGATCCTCCGCCAAAATCACCCTTTCCTTGCTTTGCTTTGCAGAAAATAGCTACGCGCCATCGGTGTGGCGTATCACGTGGGGCCGCCATGTGGGCCCACGTGATCAACCTGGCGCCGGTTTTCTCTTTTTGGGTGTTTCAGATCTAGAAATCTCTGTTTTGGTTGATTGTCATGGATGGCATTTTTGAAACGAGCGTCATTCAAGCGTCAATAAATTTTCGGCTACGCAAACCCCGCTGCTGCTTAATATGAATGCAAGTAAGACATATGGCTTTCATGAAACATATTGAGATCATTTGTTTTGTGAATCAATTCCATGATATAAATTTATAGTACTGCCCCGTCTCAAAACATATGTCTCAAATTTACCAAATTTTAGATGAATTTAGATATTATTTAATATATATTTATCCAAATTAAGATATCTATTTTGAGACTAAGTAAGTAAGTAAGTAACAAATAGTACTAATATAGAACATGAGCTATTTTAAAAAATTATAAAATAAATCCTAAAAGAAAGTAGCAAATCTCGAGGTCTTCAAACTCTTTGTTGTTATGACACGGTCTTGTGCTTTTTTAAAACCAATCCCAGAACAACGACAAAGAAGCACATACCTATAATACCAATGATGGTTGTTCCTAATTTTAATTTAAGCCCCAAGGCTATGTACACACATACCGTCATTATAGTAATTAACCAATATCGATCGAATAGCCTAGTCAATGTTACCGGAGAGCCGAGAGTACAAATCATCATTGTTAAGGACGTAGGAGCTGGACAGATATTACGAGGATAAATCTCCTTAGGACAACCATCATAAATCATCCAAAATCGATTAGGCGAAGCAAAATCTAAAATAACATATCTAGAAATACAAGTTGAATGCTCATGCGTCACCACAGTCCAACAAAGTTAAGACCTATAAAATAAAAGTGTTGATATGTTGTTAAAAGGATACATGTGCCGCCTAGAGGGTTCCTCCCAGCATGGAGTACGTCTCGTTTGGAGGAGGGTTGGTTTCAAACCACCAATGCCACAAAAGGCCTCCCTTGTTCTCCTGCGAATCTCACCCTAATGGAATCGATCCACACTTCCACTATCGGTGTACTTGTCGGTGGCAATCCGGAATCTCTTACAAGATTGGGGTACTTCTCCACAATTCAATTAGAGGCTTCCAATAACAAGCTTGGGGAAAGGTCCATAACTTAATTGGAAGCCCCAACTAATCCACAAACCTGCAAAACAACTAAACCGTCTAGGGTTCCAAAAACCCAAGAGTAAAAAGTTTCTCACGTTTCACCCAATCGAATCCTCACCGAGAACTCAAACTAATGCACCAAATGCAATGACAAGAACACAAGAAGTGCTCAAGTACTTCTCTCCCAAATTCAACCAAAGCTACAAAATCTTATGGGGAAATAAGAGAGGAAGAACAATGGAGGAAACCCACAAAAGACTCAAAGATCTAGATCCCAATATGTTCCCCTCACTTAGAGGAGAGATTGATTGGTGGGGTTATAGATCTAAATATTCTCTTTCAAATTCCTCAAGTATATGCAAGAATCATAGGAGGGATTAAGGGGAAGCAAGCTCAAGAAGGTCAACAATGGAGGGGAAGACTTGCAAAACCCGGGAGAATACCATTGGGGAAGAAGGGCCCCTTATATAGGCCCACTCATTTCAGACCATTTTCTGCCCGTTGGGGAAATTGCACACCGGAGACTCCGGTCTAGGGACCAGATATTCCGGTCTGCATTCATCTCACACCAGGGATTCTGGTCCGTCTCCGGACAATCTCCGAACCCCTATACAGACTGGCATAGACTTCGTTTGACGATCACCCCGGAGACTTGTACCAAAACTCCAGTTCTGGGAACACCGGAAACTCTGGTCTTTGCACACCGAGATTCCGGTCTACGAATTTACACCGGAGATTTCGGACAAAATCCGGCCTAAGAACCATCGTAGTCCAACAAGGAAGGATGGAACCAAATAAGAGGCAAACTTCAAATAGCGATATCTAGAGTTTGGAAATTCCGATTGATTCAAAACCAATTTTGATGGAAAGAGGACGACAAGAGCTGCACAACAAAAGGTGAAAATATTGGATACCACCAAGTGAGAATATTTCATGTATTATAATGTGAGATACCTCTCTTGGTGAGAAACCGTAAAACCTCCAAGATAAAAAAACGCAATAAAATATAAAAGGGAAATCCCTTTTGATGAACTAGAGCTTGTTATGAATATTACCACAAGATCTAGAACCTCACATGGATAAGATCCAAATAACAACCAAGAAAGATGATGCTAAGTATACAAAGGTTTGAGCTCTCTTCGAAATATATGATCACGTTACTCACTCGAGAGCCCCTCTTGATAGTATGGTTATCTATCCTATAAACCGGTCTCCCCAACTAACACTACGAGACCGGTAAGAAAGAAAGCCTATCAAGATCATACCTTTTTCTTGCGCATATTCCACTTGATCTCGATGATGACGATCTTGTACACCTCAAGATGAAGCACCTTTCTTGATTGTGCTAGCTTGGTGAAGACTTGGAATTTGCTCCCCCATACTCCACTATGGAAGAGCCTCTCTTTTAGGAATATCCTCACATATCCATGATCATCATAAGGATGGCAAGCTTCAAGCATATGATCTCTTCGATATGGTATATCTTGAACTTGAACTTCATTTCTTTTTTTAATTATGTTGGTGTCTAGAATGTACACATAAGATATTACACCATCTTGTTATTCAAGACACACTTGCCATATGCTCAACTTCTACTTGACCAATCTCCGGATCATTTCTTGAATTCTTGATCAACACTTGATCTTCTTCACTTTCTTCTACCTTGAAGCCAACACATACTCCAAACGATGCCAATGGACAATTCCTATAAGTGTAACTTGATACAAGCATTAGCCCATAGAAATTGTTACTAATTACCAAAATCACACATGGGGCCCACATGCTCTTTCAGTCAATGTTAAGAAAATCGTTAAGTGTTAACTGCTCGTTCGGCTTGGGATGGCGATTAATCGGATTTGGACGATTAACTAATTTAATCGGTCGACTATTAATCGGTGCAACCTACAGAAATTAGCACTTAAAACCATATTAAAAAAACAGACCGGTCGTCAAACCGGTGAGGCTCTCGGTTCAGTTTTTCACTGGTCGAACCATTGGTTCACTGGTTCACTGTCTGGTTTTTTAAGATATAAAATGATATTTTTTTTTATAAATGCTATAATAAATAGATAAATGTGCGGAAAATATTACAGACTCTATAAAACTCTATGAGTCTAATCTCTAACAGTCTAAAACTATAATCATATACCAACAATCCATTGATCCATCACCAATAGGCACAACACCAGTACCACAATCAGTTCGAGCTAGCCTAATATCTACATCATAGTACAGCAGCAGTGCCATGAACAGCTGATCAGCAGCCTAAAACTCTAATCAGCATTCAACAACAGTACGCCAGTACCTGAGCACTGAGCGCCGTCGCGTGGGGCAGCCGGGCGCCCGGGCAGCTGAGACCGGCGACCCCGGCCAGTGTACGTGCAGTGTAGCGGAGCCATAGAGGCTGGCGTCCGTCGGCGTGCAGCTCTGCCTCCTCAAGCCGTGGCCATGGCATTGCCGCAATGAGCTCCACGCAGTCTCTGTTCTAATCCTAGGCTTCTGGCGGCACGGTGTAAGGAAGAAAATGCTCTAGATTGGTCAAATGAGTGTCAGTTTCTCCTATTCCTACACTGTCCTTGTATTTTTTTTCACACAAAAACAAAGCAAATAAGGGGTATGACTGGAACCCGCACTGAACCGGGCGGTTTGGCAAAAACCGCTGGTTCGCCGGTTTTTGACAAAACCAGCCGGTTCGACTGGTTTTTACCGGTTCAGTGGCGAGAGTGGTCCTGTGCGTTTAACAGACCAGTGAGGTTACTGGTTCCGGTTTAACTAGTGAACCAGTACAGTTTTTTAAACTATGCTTAAAACACGTGTATATAAGAAATAAATATTGTACAGGCCTCTATATTCCCATCCCTACTTCTCTAGTTCCCAAAATTCCACAAAAACATATATGCTTCTCCTCCCTGACCTAATCTTGAGGGTCACATGTAACTCAAGATCGACCAGCCAGCACCACGTTCCTTTTCCTCTCACCTCTAGAGTTTATCTTCTCCCACCATCTACCTAGGGTACGACCCTTTTTGAACCTAAACTACCTACCCTATTGAAGGTGGCATGGAGCTCCCGGGCGAGCTCCTTAAGGTGGTCGAGCTCCTATATCCGAGGTTTGGTCGGAAACAACGAGGAATTGGTCAGTGACGGTAAGGAACTGGTTGACAACAGAAGGAATCGAGTTCCTAGAGGGGGAATTGAGTGTGAGCTTCGCAATCCTACTTGATTTGGGTGGGGTAGCGGCTGGACAGGCGATATGCGTTGACAATTTTGCAACCTTTTTACCCAAAGTGTAGTAATTAATGGGAAACATACCTAGTAATTGTACCATTAGAGTGATTAGTCGGCTAAACGATTAATACAACAGATTAGTGGTAATTTACACGGTCAGTTACCGAGTAGCGATTAATCGTCCTATTAATCATTGATTCGGACGATTTTTTGAACAGTGCTTTCAGTTGTTTTGTTCTATGTTATATATAGTTGTTGCCTTTAGAGGACCCACAACACTCCCCTGCCACTCGTGTGGAGTTCCTCTTGCATGTGTCACTACTAGGAAAATAGCTATAGGTAATCTAGACATCCGTGGCGCACATGCTAGTAGTGTCCAATGGGTAAAATAGTCGTGGCGCTTGGAAAGTGCCCCACGGGTAAGTCGCTTATCCATAGCGCATATGCCACATGTGCGTTACCACTACGTGTATGCCAGGACGCAGCTGGTCATATGCCACTTACCCGCAGGGCATCACATAGTGGTGCGGCACGGGTATGTTTCCTACCCGTGGCGCACATATATGTGATGCACTACAGATAAGTGTGGGCAGACTGCCGATGTTCGATCTCATCAATGCCCATTGTTATGGACTTGGATTTTGGAAAAGATGGGGATGCTGGAAGTCGCGAGACGGTTAACAGGAAAGCAACACGGGGATACGAGGTTTACCCAGGTTCAGGCCCCCGGAGGGAAAACCCTACTCCTGCCTGTTCTTGATTACGACAGAACCGAAAAGTTACAGGGGTGCGCAGATGTAATCTGGCGTGAGGTGTGTGTATGAGGTGAATAGATCCTTCTTGTCGTGCCCTCCTGGCCCTTATATAGATAGGACAGGTCCCGGGATAGGTCGAGTCGGTTACAAATTAGGGTTGAACCCTTTGAAATTCTATCTGTAGCTAGATTTGTCCTCCAAGGAGTCGAGCTTGTAATGGGCTTGGCCCACCCGAAATCTTCTTGGTCAGCAAATATTTACGTGGGCCTTCCCTGAGCTGGACCGGATATACCAATGTAAGGCACCCATAGGGTATATCCTTGTCAGTAGCCCCCAAGTGTTTAGTCGAACCGTAGATTCGACTGAAGACTCTATAATCTTTCGGGTGCTTCGCATTTGAACCTGTCTTTAGGAATAAACATGTGAGTTCATAGGGATTGTTGATGCGTGTGCCTGAATTTCCCGACGGATCAGGGCCAGTTAACTGTCATAGGACAAAACAACACGATCTTCTTCAGATTCGAGTCCCTAGACTCGAATCCAGAACAAATGCTGGTATAATTCGACTCAGGCCGTTGAGGTCTTATAGGAGTCGAATCCCAGTGTTTTTCAAGTGATGTACCCAACGCGTTCGTCAGAATTTTCATCGTGCCTGTTGACACGGGAGTTTACTGGCAGAGCACAGTCTGGTGCATTACCGGGCCATCATATGATATCTGTAGGGCTTATTTTTGTGTCGCAGACACAACATCCAAAGTTTTATCACTGCGGAGGTGTTTCGGGTGACCAAGGAGGCTGCTTCTCACTTGGCGTTAATTTAGGCAAAGTTGCTAGAATTTTTTTTATCGTACTTGATCCGAAGGATCTC
Organism: Avena sativa; assembly: GCA_916181665.1. Lineage (NCBI taxonomy): Eukaryota > Viridiplantae > Streptophyta > Magnoliopsida > Poales > Poaceae > Avena > Avena sativa. The sequence continues at coordinate 403,210,489 of OV702285.1, forward strand.
ACTCGAATAGTTCATAGGGTGCGCAACAACGCTCCCTATGGGAGTAGCCCCCGAGTGTCCGTTCGAGTCGTAGAATCGAACGGAGACTTTAGTTCACTCAGTTGCGTTTGCTTCAATTATCTATTCAGTTTAGTGCTGACACGTGGACGGTGAGATATGGGGCACGCGTTAGGGCTTCTGCATCGACGGTTCTGCTTTGTCATCCCCGTACTTTTATACTATGAGTGAAAACAGAGGATTTTCACTCCTTCGCCATTTGCATTGCTTTTTTGCCATTGCCACCATTTCTTGAGCTTCTTGATTTTATCACGCACTGGACATCCTTCCTGTATTTCCTTCCTCCTTTCTCCACGCGTACCGCCACGCTCGCCGCTCCTCAATGGGCAAGCCAAAGAGAAGATCATCCTCCATGGAGGGTTCGAGCGCCGGCGGCGCCGCCAAGAAAGTTGATGCTCCGAGCCGGACCATCGATGGCGGGTGGTAGCGCACGGAGATGCGCGAGTCGGACTTGCGCAAATTGCGTGAGGCCGGCTTGATTTCCAAGACCAAGGATGATGCTATCCTGCCGGATCAAAAGGTAATCCCATGCCCACCCGAAGGGTTTCGGGTTATGTTCTTCGCGTTTGTCATCCGCGGTCTCTCTTTGCCCACCCACGAATTTCTTCGTGGGCTCCTTTTTCTCTATGAGATTCAGCTTCACCATCTGTCTCCCAATTCTTTTCTCCACATCGCCTGCTTTGTTACCCTCTGCAAGTGTTGGATCGGTATCGAACCTCACTTTGGCCTCTTCTGGAGACTCTACTCCGTGAAGAGGCAATCTGGCATCGGTGGTGTTTATCCACTGGGAGGCTGCGGAATTTCCATCCGCTCCTCAGTCCAGTTCTTCTCTTTTCATCTTTGTGAGTCCGTCCAACAGTGGCAGAGGAAGTGGTTTTACATCCGTGACGTCAAGCTGGATGGTCAGCATTACGGGCTTTCCCCCTTCGACTCCACCCAGAAGATCATTCGAAAGAGGTCATGGTCGAACTACATTTTGGAGGGTGAATCCAAAGAGGTGGAGAAGCTCTAAAAGCGGGTGGACGCCCTTCAGCTGGTGCTAGGCAAGGAGGTAAATGGTGTCGACATCATTCACACCTTCCTCAAACATCGGGTGCAGCCGCTCCAAGCGAGGGCGCACCCGATGTTCTTGTATGCTGGCTCTAGTGAACCGACAAGGGTTTTGCCGGAGGAGATGTCTTCGGATGAACTTGATCGGGCGCTTCGGCCTCCTGCTGAAGCACAAGGCCGACGAGGACCTTCCGGGAAAGTCCCTGACTCCTCCGTTCAGTGCCAAGAAAGCAGTCCCTCAGGTGAAACCTGTAGTTGCGCATAACGTTTTTTGAGTTCTTGTTGGTTGTTATAAATAATTATCTCTTCTCATCTCTTGTCTTTAATTTGCTTCAAGGTAGCGGGAATGATGCCCCCTCTACCTGAAAAGTACACGGCTGCGCGGGACAACGAGGAGGCGGAGTCTGATTCCGAACTCCCCCTGCGTAGTCGCCTTCTTTGGAAGCCCCGATCCTAGCGAAGGGCACACTCGAAAGAGGTACCAGAGTGAAACTTCGGATGGAGCGACGCTGCCAACACCGAAGGCGTCCTCCTTCCTCGAGCATTATGGCGGTGATGAGGGTGCGACCTCCTCCCACATTGCGGTTGTGCCTGTTCGGGCGATGGCTCCGCAGCCGCCGACCAAGAAGAAGAAGAAGAAGAAGAAGAAGAAGAAGAAGAAGAAGAAGAAGAAGAAGAAGAAGAAGAAGAAGAAGAAGAAGGAGAAGAAGGAGGCTCCTATCTTCAATCTGTCAGACATACCATCGTAAGTTGCTCTGACCAAGTATTGTTATTTTGTTGATATGCTAAGTATTAGCCTATTGTTGATTTGGTTCCTCGTAAGTGCTAGAAGCAATCATTCGGAGGAGTCGCTCGATGAGGAACCCGAAGAAATGTTCGCGGAATCGAAGTCTACTTCTTCCTTTCCCAAGATGGTGGCCAACTCCGACGATGATCATTCGAGCTCCCTGCACCAGGGGGCTCGTGCACTCGTCGCTCGGAAGATTCAAACGAAACCTTCGGAGTCCATAGTTGATCACGTAAGTGCCATTCTTCTTTTGGGTGGGGGAGTGAAAGGACATTTACTGTCATAATCTATTTTGGTGTTCGTTAACAAGTAGATCACTTTATAGTATGTTACTGTCTACAGGTTGATATAATGCAAAGTGAAAAGGACCCTTACACTATGGAAAGATTCCTGCAAGATTGACATGTTTTTGGAAATTCCAGACCAGAGTCTCCGATGTGGACCGGAGTTTTGATGACCCACAAGTATAGGGGATCGCAACAGTCTTCGCGGGTAGTATTACCCAATTTATTGATTCGACACAAGGGGAGCCAAAGAATACTTGCAAGCCTTAACAACTGAGTTGTCAGTTCAGCTGCACCTGGAAATAGTTCTTGCTCACAGAAGTTTATCAATAGCAACAGTTTGGTAGTAGCAACAACAAAGCAACAACATCAGTGGAACAAGAGCAATAGTAACAGTAATAGTAAACAGTGGGATTCGAGTGTGGTAGGCATAGGGATGGATGGATGGGCGTTGCATGGACTAGTCTAAACATGTAACTTCAAGACCTAGGGCATTGCAGATAAATAATAACAAGCATACAAGTACTAACCAATCCTAGGCATGTGCTCCAAATAGTCATACGTGCTCGCAATGAGAACTTGCACAATATCTTCTATCCAGCCAGCCCATGGCAGCGGGGCCTCTAGGGAACTAATGTCAATCAAGGTGCTCCTTTTAATAGAGCACCGGAGCAAAGCATTAACACTCCGTGAGCACATGTGATCCTCACACCACAACCATCCCCTCCGGTTGTCCCAATTATTGTCACTTTTGGGCCTTTGGATCCGGACAATGATATGTGTACACAACTTGCAGATAAGATCACAAACAATACTATCATAATGATTCAATAATAAGTTCAGATCTAAGATCATGGCACTCGGGCCCTAGTGACAAGCATTAAGCATAACAAGTTGCAACAAAGTCAAATAGAACTAATAGAGATACTAGGCACTATGCCCTAACAGATCTTATTCGATTACATGATTGAACTCATCCAATCCCTACCATCCCCAAGCCTACAGCAGGGGATTACTCACTCATGGATGATGGAGATGCGTTGGTGATGACGATGGCGATGATCCTCTTCAAATTCCCCGTCCCGGTAGGGTGCCAGAACGGAGTTTCTGGATCCGAATCTTGGTTTCTGGTGGCGGCGGCGGAGCGGAACTCTTTCTAGAAAACCATCGACCCCCCCCCCCGGTTTTTAGGTCGAAAGGCAACTTATAGGCGCAGAGGGAGGCCGAGGGGGTGCCTGGGGTGGCTGCACCCCCTCCAGGCGCGACCAGTGGTGGGCCCGCGCCTGGGGTGGGTGTGGGCCCCCCAGGCCTCCTCTCCGTCTCTTCTTCTGGCTCCGTGGTTCTTCTGGTGAAATATAATTTTTGGCATATTTTCCGGGATTTTTCCCAATAGTTCATTTTCTGCACAAAAACAAAACACCAAGGTAATTCTGCTGAAAACAGCGCCAGTCCGTGTTAGTTGTATCCAAATCACACAAGTTTAGAGAAGAAACAATAGCAAAGTGTTCGAGAAAGTAGATACGTTTTGGACGTATCAACTCCCCCAAGCTTAGCTTATTGCTTGTCCTCAAGCAATTCAGTTGAAAACTAAGTGCCATAAATGAACTTTCATGAACACTTTGCTTCATATGATGTAAATATTCTCAGCACAGGAGTAGATGCTTAGACAATTCATAATAAGGAGTATGCAACTAAGTCTACTCAATAGTCATTGCAAGCTATGAAGAGAAATCAACTTAATAATAATAAGTAGCATGAAACATAAACATAAGCAACACTGCAATGCTCATAATAAGGTATGATAGAGTGGTATCTCGCTTGCCTTTGTTTAAAGAGCACAATATAAATGCCAAGGCACCTCTGAAGTTCACATGAAGACTAGAAGTAAAGATATCAGAGATACAAGCATCAAAGTCATGACATAATTAACCAAGTTTTGGAACGAACACAAGAATGACAACTATGCTCTCAAGAAGGTGCTCATAGAATAAGTGGTGACTCAACAAGGTTGTGAAAACGGTTTTGTGAAGGTTTGAAAGGCTTCCCAATGCTGAAAGGAATGTACTCATTAGCTTTGAGATCTCATTGCCCCTATCATAGGCATCTTCATATGGTTAAGGTGAAAGTGAGGTCCACTCTGAATCATATGCTTGACAGACCATAGACTAGAAATCCCAAGTCCCTTGAGTACGAGGGTCGCTCCGCATGCTACTCAACTTTGGTCACCTGAAAGTTCTTGTCATTGTAAATACATGCATATCACCGAGAACCGCCAACGGGGTACCCCTTGCACATGGTACAGGAGATTTCCCATAACCAAAATGACAAGGCAAGCAGTCAATGAGCATCTCAGCAATATTTTTATTTACCACATGCATAGATTTTTATTGAGGACGCTTAATAGATGCTCATTATAGTGATGCTGCAAGTTTCCACCATGATTATACATGGCTTAGGCTAGCGGCTCAGGCGTTTCTCTAACACAATGTATAAACTCCATGAACTCACAACCTTCCCTTTTATTTCACATCATCAACATCCACAAACAAAAGAGCAAGGAATCAACTGGATGAGTTATCCAAAAAGTGTTGAAAGCGTTCCCCATGACAGCACGGTTCTGCTGACTCCCAGGATATAATTAGCAAGCATATAACTTTCATGGACTAGTCACAATGGTTCAGAATTATTAAGCGCAAGGAATAAAGTGTGCCATCAAGTTCGTGAGAGATTTACTAACTAACTTTCTCAAAACAGACAAACATTTTATTTTGGAATAAAACACAGCATATGGAATATGCACTGAAATTGCAAATGATGCTAATAGGTAGGTATGGTGGACACAACTGACAATATTGGTTTTGGGGAGTTGGAAGCACAGGTAGAGCACGTACTCAGTGCAAGTGAAGGCTAGCAATAGAGAGGGAGCAACAAACGAGAGAGCAATAGCTGTCATAATCATGCTTGCAACAAAATAGTACTAACTATGGCATGAAAGTGATACAAGAACTCTGAGGCAAAATAAATCATCGAGGTTTACTGACTATTGATTAGTCATATGCATGCGTGAGCATGTGCCAAGTCGATTCACATGAACAGTCAGAGGATGATACCACAATATCATACCAAAGTATGAATAAAACAAAGGCAAGCAAACATTCATATGACATGCTACAAACTATTAGCAAGCCGGAACTAATCATAGACAAGCAAAAACTACTAAGCATCTATAATGACATACACCTTACACAAACAGGCTAAGCATGCTCACAATGAAGAGTATATGTACAAAAATGAAACAAATAGAGTTTTTTACCAGCCTCTTACCACACCTCAAGTTGTCTTAATCTTCATTATTGCCCTTCACTTGTGTGACTTGAATAATAACATGAAACCAAAATCCACTGAGGATGGCTGAACCCTGCAAAGAACTCACAAAACCAGAGAAGAACAACAAATATTTTTGGTGTTTTCGATTTTTCAAACAAGCCAACAAAGCAAAAACAAGCAAATCAAAAACAAACCAAACAAAGCAAAAGAAAACCAAAAACAAAAACTAAGACGCTCCAAGAACAACACAACTGTGCATGAAACAATAAAAACGAAGTGTCTAGAAAGACTTGAGATTTTTATTGATGAAGAAGGGGATGCCTTCGGCACCCCCAAGCTTTGACGCTTGTACCTCTTGAATATTTCTTGGGGTGACACGGGGTGGCTCCCCCCAAGCTTGAGCTTTTGTCCATTCTTCATCTCATTACATCATTCTTTCCTTACACCTGAAAATTTTCCTTCATACAAAACTTCACACAATCTTCATTAGCAACATTAGTGCATTCAAAAGATAATAGACCTTTGGGGTTTAGTTTTAAAACAGCAAAACTTTTTGACGAGGTTTAATCTCGTCGATGCCCATTGTTATGAGCTTGGGTTTTGGAGAAGATGGGGTGCCGGAGATCGCGGAACGGTTAACAGACAAGCAACTAGGGGACACGATATTTACCCAGGTTCAGGCCCCCGGAGGGAAAACCCTACTCCTACTTGTCTGCTCTTGATTACGACGGAACCAAAAGTTACAAGGGTGTGCAGATGCAATCTGGCGTGGAGGTGTGTATGCGATGAGGTGATTGAGATCCTCCTCGTCGTGCCCTCCTAGCCTTTATATAGAGGTAGGCAGGTCCCGGGCATAGATCGAGTCGGTTACAGGTTTAGGGTTTTGCCCCTTTGAATATTCTATCTGCTCTAGTCTTACTCTCCAAGGATCCGAAGATGTCATGGGCTTGGGCCATCCAAAAATCTTCATGGGACGCGTATATTATCATGGTCCTTCCTTGGGCTGGACCAGGTATGCTGATGTCGTGTACCCGTAGGGTATAACCATGTCAGTAGCCCCCGAGTGTTCAGTAGAATCGTAGATTCGGCTGAGGACTCTTCAATCTTTCGAGTGCAGTTGTTTCTGTTTATCAGAGAAAAAGAATGATTTTAGTGTGTAGGGATTGTTGATGCGTGAGCCTGACTCTCCTGACGGATCAGGGTCAGTTAACTATCTTAGGACAAAACAACACGATCTTCTTCAGATTCGAGTCCCTAGACTCGAACCCGGAACAAATGCTGGCATAATTCGACTCAGGCTGTTGAGGTCTTACGGGAGTAGAATCCCAGTAGTTTTCGAATGATGTACCCAACGCGACCATCGGGATTTTCATCACGCCTGTTGGCACGGATTTTCACTAGCAGAGCGTAGTCAGGTGTGTTACCAGGCCATCAGATGATATCTGTAGGTCTTATCTTTGCGTCACAGACACAACATCCGAAATTTTATCACCGCGGAGGTGTTTTGGGTGTCCAAGGAGAATGTTACTCACTTAGCGTTGATTGGGGAAAAGTTGCCAAAAAGTTTTTGCATTCCGATCCGAAGGATCTGAGTCGAAGAAATTCATAGGGTGGGCGACTAGCGCTCCCTATGGGAGTAGCCCCCGAGTGTCTGTTCGAGTCGTAGACTTGAGCAGAGACTTTAATTCAGCCGTTGTTTGCTTCAGGTCCGTAGGACACAATTTTTTCGGATGCTTGAATCAATCCTCCCTATGGGAGTAGCCCCCCGAGTCCGTAGTGGAGTCGTAGACTCGACGTAGGACTCGAAGAATAGATCATTGGTGTAGTACCTTATTCATGCTTCGGGTGCGCGGCCAATGCTCCTGATAGGAGTAGCCCCCGAGTAGTTGCTTGAATCGTAGATTCGAGTGAGTACTTTAGCTGTTTAGCCGAAGATTTGTAACCGTTGCCAGTATGGCTTTGATGACGTTAGTGCTGACGATCGGTGACCTCAATCGTCTGCGGCGCCAGAGGTGACGTGACTAGACGAACGTGGGTCCCACTTTCTGACTTGGATTTGACTGGTCATGCGCGACATGGCGAGAATTACGGTGTCTCCTCGGTTTTCGTGCGTAGTGGACGGCGTGCGAGCGACGGCTCGCTGCTGTGCTGACAGATGGATGGTTGGATTTGATGCTGGTGCTAGGTCTTCCAGATGAACAGTCCCTGTTCATCGTCTTCATCCTTATAACTGTGGGGAAAAATTGTGGCTTATTTTCACCGTAACCACTTGCTTTCTACTGCTTCCACTTTCTTGAGCTTTTCTCGCCGCGCGCTAGAAGTTCTCCGATCATTCCCTTCCTCTTTTCTGCGCTCGCACCGCCGCCGTCGTCGCGCTGCAATGGGGGAGTCAAAGAAAACCTCCACCGCAATGGGCACCAGCGCTGCTGCCGGCGGCAAGAAAAACACCGCCGCCACTCGTGTCATCGGTGGTGGATGGCGGCGCTCGGAGACGCGCGAGGGCGACCTGCGCAAGTTGTGTGAGGCGGGTTTGATCCCGCAGGACAGGGATGTCGTCAGGGTCCCCAGCGATGAGGTAATTCCCCGTCCTCCCGCAGGGTTTCGGGTGATGTTCATTGCTTTTGTTCTTCGCGGCCTGTCGCTCCCAGTCCACGATTTTCTCCGTGGACTGTTGTTTTTTTATGGCATCCAACTCCACCATCTTTCGCCCAATTCTCTTCTCCACATCGCCCGTTTCATCACTTTTTGCGAGTGCTGGCTTGGTATCGAGCCACACTTTGGCCTCTTTCGGAAACTCTATTCCGTGAAGAGGCAATCCGGCTCTAACGGAGTTTATCCGATTGGTGGCTGCATCATTTCCCTTCGATCCAATTTTCTTTTCTTATTTTTTCTATGTCTGAGTCTGTCCAGTACTGGCGGAAGAGGTGGTTTTATATCCGTGATTCCACAGTGGACGGGCAAGACTTTGGCCTTGCTTATTTCGACTCCACCCAAGAGATCTTGAAAAAGAGATCCTGGAAGAATCATATCCTGGAGGGCGAGGTGGAGGAGATAGAGGAGCTCTATCGTCGGGTGGAGGCCCTCCAGGTGGTTCCAGAGAAGGAGGTGAACGGTGTGGACATCATCCGCACCTTCCTCAAATGTCGGGTGCAGCCACTCCATGCTAGGGCACACCCGATGTTCCTTTATTCTGGCTGCCACGACCCAACGAGAGTTGCGACTGAGGAGCTCTCCAAGGGGGACCTCGACAGAGTCCTTCGGCCGCTGCTGAAGTACAAGTCCGACGAGGACCTTCCGGGGAAGTCGCGGACCCCTCCATTCAGTGCTTCGCGACCGGTTCCGCAGGTGTAGATCTGGGACATGCGCATATCGCTTTTTTCGCGTGTTTTTCCGGTTATCTTTTCTAAAAGTTTGTCTTCATTGTGTAGGAGTTCAAGCTACCTGGCATGGTGCCTCCACTACCCGAATGGTTTCCGGATGCGCTAGACAACGAAGTCATGGACTCCGAGTCCGAGCTTCCGCTGGCGCAGTCGCCTACTGAGGAGGCTCCCGAGGGGCAGACTCGAAAGCAGGCATGAAGCTCGAGCGAATCTTCGGATGCCTCGACCCCGCCAACGCCTAGGGACCCGTTGTTCCTTGTCCGCCACCGTGGAGGTGACAGTGCTTCTTCTTTGCCCATCCCGGCCGTGCCTGTGCGGGCTGTAGCACCGCAGCCGCCGGCGAAGAGGAAGAAGGAAGAGAAGAAGGGCAAGAGGGCCCTGCCTGTTTTTGACTTGAGCGACATGGATTCGTAAGTACATTCAGATGCCTTTTTCTACTTTTCTTGTATTCTTGTCTTCTTGCTTTTGACTGGTGATTTCCCTTGCAGCCACTCCTCTGAGGGCTCTTTTAGCGATGCCACTCAGGAGTTAGTAGGGGAGTCGAAGATGACACCTCCTCCCTCTCAGATGGTGGCCACCTCTGGGGGCGCTGCTCCGAACCCCTCTCCGCAGGAGGCTCATGTGATCGTCTCCCAGAAGAATGCACCAGGACCTTCGGAGTCTCCATCTAAACATGTAAGTGTTATTTCCCTTGCTGTGCGGGGAGCCCCCGAGCCATATTTTTGTATGATGTGCTGATTTTTTGCTTCCTTTTTTGCGTATCTCGGGGGGAGCCCCCGAGCGTTTTTCATGTGTTTGATCTCTTGCTCGTTTCTTGGAAGCAGCCCCCGAGCCCTTTTCCTTACAAGTTGTTTCTTCTTGCAGCCTTTTGTGCAAGGTGCAAACCAGCTGGTGAAGCAGCACCTGACGTTGGAGGCCAGCCTGCGGCAGCTTCAAGGTACCTCCTTAACTAATCCTCTACTGAATCGTCTACTTACTAGCTTGTGAATCTCATATATGTTCTTTGTTGCTTTTTGCAGATGAGAATAACACTGCCCTCCGCGAGCTTGATGCTCTAAAAAGAGCCTTGGGCGAGCGGAGAAGAAAGCCGAGGATGCCGTTGGGGCGAAGGAGCGCCTCGAGCAGGAGCTGGCTAACGCAACCACGACTAAGGAGCGCCTGCAGCAGGAAGCTACGGATCGGGAGGAGCAACTCACCACTGCTACGGCTTCGCGCGAGAAGGAGGTGGCCGAAAAACTAATGGCTGCTGCCAAGGCTGTCTCTGGTGAGTATTTTTGCCTTTCTTTGGTTTTTTCGGTTGCCGCGTCCCTGTGCCTCTGTTCGATTCTTACTGTACTTTTCTGTTTCTCTAGATGCCGCAGGCATTGAGTTCAATCGCAGTGCCCTGGAGCACGGTAGTGCTTTGGGTGATGCTTCTGCGGCGGTTGAAGAACGCTGCAGTACTGTGGTTGGCTCTCTTGCCAAAGCCAAGGAGGTCCTCGGGCGCTTCTACAAGGAGCTCGTTCCCAAGGGAGTTGCCCTTGAGGATGTCGACTCTTTGGCGGATGTGCTGTCAGCGGATGCGCATGCAGCCTAGAAGCGCAAGCAGAAGGGCATCGGTGCCTCCATGGGCCTATCCATGGCCATGGCGTCCGGGGCGGAGCTGGATCTTCACCAGGTCACCTCCCAGATGCCAACGGCTCCCGACGGTTCTGAGGTAGCCTTCGCTCTCTTCGCTTCTCGATGTAAGCGCTACGGGCCGAAGCTTATTGACCTTCTGGCGGAGTATGCAACAAAGCAGCAGGAGGAGGTCAAGAGCAGGCAATCTGGCTCCGAGGCCACTCAGGATGCAGCTGCTTAGGCTTTGTCTTTGTAGGATAGTTGTCTTCTACTCTTGTTGTAATATTTTGATGAACAATTTCCTGTGCCACGCGGTGGCTTTTTGTTGTATATAATGAGCCTTCGAGCTGTTCTTCAATCGTGTGTTGTTCATATCCTTGTCTGTTTTCCTTTAGGGACCTTCGGGTGATGACCCCGTCGATACTCCGTCTTCTCCGCAGCTGCGACCATCCTTGGATGATGCGTCACAGCTTGTTTTTCTTCGTGACCGCGTCCGCGGTCTTGAGAAGGAGTTACTTTCCATCTGAGGCCATGCAGAAGTTTGGAAGTCGAAGGCGGAGCGAGGTACCGCCAGAGAGGAATATCTGATGGGGGAGCTGCGGCAGTTGGCCGAGTAGCTGGAGTGTAAGTTACTTCGAGCTGCTGCTCATTTTCGGATGCGCCTGTCTTGCGGGTCATCTTACTTTGTAGTTGTTGCAGGTGCCAAACTTGTTCCGAGGGAGGAGAAGGAGCGCGTTGCAGTTCGGATCAACTACTTGACCCAGCAGGATATGGAAGCCGGTGGCTTTTTCTGGATGGATCGCGACCGTGCCACGGTCCTTGCGACTGTGCAGGATCGTGCTCACCAGGTATCGCGAGTGCTACGGCAGGTGAAGACTTCCCTAGCATCGATTCTGCACGTCATGTTTCCCCTTAATGAAGTGCCTTCGACTCTCTGGGGATTGCTGGGGAAGTTTCGGGACGTGCGTCACGTCAGGGAGTTGGTGCGGCACCAGTTGGTTGCGAGAGTGAAGGCCGCCCTTTCCCTCGTGCGGCTGCATCGCCCGGATGTGAATCTTGCTGCTGTTGCGGCTGGGCCGCCCCCTCGGCCGGATGGTGGCCTATGGGACATGCGCCCGCACTATGCGGCTGTGAGGCAGTATGCCGAAGAAGTTGTAGATCTCTTTGAGCATCGTGCGCTGGTGATCCTTTAGAATAGGTAGCTCCTGTAAAAAAGATAGATGTAAACTTTGTATGTATTTCGACTGGACGTGTTGTGCCCTTTGTTGTAAAGGTTCATTGTATTAGCACGTGGTGCTTGGTTGTATGCATGCCCTTTTCATTAGCCTGACATGATCAGCTACTCAGGTGTACATGCGTTATCCTCAGTCGACGAGGTCGTGAGGTGAGGGGGAGCCCCCGAGTGTGTTGTAGCATAAAGGAATGCAAGAAAAAGATAAATTTTCGGGCGATAAACTTAGCTTTATTCATATCGTAATGTGGAGGTACATTGTTCGGCTGAGTAGCCTTGGCTGAATAGCCTTATTGAAAGTAAAGGGGGGTAGCTAGGGGTAGAAGCGTCGCAATTGTGCGACGTTCCATGGGTTGGAGTATGCGACTCCAGACTCCACGTGCTTGAGGCGGTAGGCGCCACCTGGGATGACTTCGGTGATGACGTATGGTCCTTCCCAGGGTGACTCGAGCTTTTTCGGCGGATCTTGCTTGAGTCGTAAGACGAGGTCTCCTTCGACGAAGGACCTTGGGCGCAGCCGACGGCTGTGATAGTTGCGGAGGCTCTGCTGGTATACCGCCGAGCGGGCCGCGGCGATGTCAAGTGCCTCGTTGAGTGTGTCGACGGCGTCTTCGAGTGTGGCCGTCGATTCGGCTTTGCTATAGGCGATGACCTGTGGGGCCTTATGGCGTACTTCTGTAGGCAACACGGCTTCGGCTCCGTGCACCATGAAGAAAGGCGTGTAGCCAGTTGAGTTGTTTGGTGTTGTGCGCAAGCTCCAGAGGACGGAGGGTAGCTCTTCTGCCCATGATCCCGCGATCCGCTCGAGTGGGATCAGTAGGCGTTTCTTGATGCCACTGCCTACGAGGCCGTTGGCCTTTTCGACCTGCCCATTGGTTTGCGGGTGTGCCATGGAGGAATATGATATGTTGATCCCGAGGCCTTCGCAGAAGTCCTAGAATTCTTTGGAGATGAAGTTCGACCCGTTGTCCATGATGATGTTGTGCGGCACGCCGAACCTGTAGACTATGGACTCGAAGAATTTCACGGCCGTTTTACCCTTTTGGTTAGTAATGGGCATGGCTTCGATCCACTTGGTGAACTTGTCAACTGCGACCAGGAGGTAGACGTGGCCTCCTTTCGAGGACTTGGGAAGTTTTCCGATCATGTCGAGGCCCCATTAGGCGAAGGGACAGGCTAGGGGTATGGGCCTGAGCTCCGATCCTGGTGCGTGCGGTTTGTCTACGAACCTTTGTCACCCGTTGCACCTTCAGACGATGTCCTTGGCGTCGTTCATGGCCGTTGGCCAGTAGAACCCAGCTCATAGAGCTTTGGTGACGAGGGCGCGGCTGCCCGCGTGATGGCCGCAGATGCCCTCGTGTATGTCTTGAAGGATGGTTTTGCCGTCACCGATGGTAACACACCTTTGGAGTACACCCAAAATGCTGCGCTTGTACAACTCGCCATTGATGATGGTGAAGGCCTTGGACCGGCGAGATATGCGCCAGGCATCTATCGGGTCATCAGACAGTTCCCTGTTTATTAGGTACCGAAGGTACGGCTGCGTCCATGTTTCCTCGATTGCCATGACCTGCATCAGGCTGACCACTGCGACCTCTGTATCGAGCTTTTCAGGTCCTTCCTGTCCTTCGGGTAGCACGGCCCTCGAGTGCTCTGCCTCTTCGGGTGATCCCTTGGGGAATTTCCTTTTGATGGATGGCACACAGATTTGTTCGAGGAACACACCTGGTGGCACCCGTGCACAGGTGGAGCCGATATTGGTGAGTCTATCGGCTTCTTCGTTGCTTTCTGTTCCAACGTGCCGAAGCTCGCAGTCGTCAAAGTCTCCTTCAAGTGAGTTGTAGAGTGCGCGGTATGCTATCATGTTGGCGGCGTGTGCGTCGCACTCGTTCATTGTCTGCTGGACGACGAGATTCGAGTCACCGTAGATGACGAGGCGCGTTGCGCCGCAGATCTTGGCCATCCTCATGCCGTGGATGAGGGCCTTGTATTCGGCTTCGTTGTGGGAATCTTGAAATTTCATCCGGAGGACGTACTTCATCTTGTCTACCTGCGGGGATGTCAGTATGACCCCTGCTCCTTCTCCAGCCTCGCGCTTGGAGCCATCGAAGTGCATCGTCCATGACTATGTCATATCCGGGGTGTCCGGCAGCTGCAGCTCCATCCAGTGGACGAGGAAGTCCGGTAGGACCTGAGACTTGATCGCATGGCGCTTCTCGTAGACTATGTCTAGAGGGGACAGCTCGATGCCCCACAGTGCTACACGTCCTGTGGCTTCCGGGTTGTTCAGGATGCTGTTCAGAGGTGCCTCGTTGACGACCATCACCTGATGCTCCTAGAAGTAGTGGCTCAGCCGACAAGCCGTCATGAACACGCGATAGGCGAGTTTCTGGTAGTGAGGGTACCTCTGTTTTGTTGGCGTCAGTACCTCGCTGAGGTAGTAGATAGGGCGTTGGACCCCATGGGTCTTACCATCTTCGGGTCTTTAGACCACGAGCACGGTGCTTACCACCTGATGCGTGGCTGCTATGTATAGCAGGAGAGGCCCGCGCTCCTTTGGTGTGACCAGGACGGGCGAGGTTGAGAGCAGCCGCTTCAGATCTTCGAATGTGTCGTCGGCTTCAGGTGTCCACTTGAATTTTTCTGCTTTGCGTAGCAGCTGGTAGAAAGGCAGGGCCTTCTCACCCATGCGGCTGATGAATCTTCTCAGTGCCGTGATGCACCCAGCTAGCTGCTGGACACCTTTGAGGTTCTTCGGTTTCTCCATGGACAGTATGGCCCGGATTTTCTTCGGGTTCGCCTCAATTCCTCGCTGGAAGATGAAGTAGCCAAGCAGTTGGCCAGATGGGATGCCGAAGGCGCACTTTTCTGGGTTCAGTTTGATCTTGTAGTGATCAAGGTTGTCGAATGTCTCGCGGAAATCGTCGATCAGTGTCTTGGATTCCCTTGTATTGACTACTATGTCATCGACACAGACCTGTATGTTGTGGCCGATCTGGCTCTTCAGGCATACCTACATGCACCGTTGGTACGTGGCACCTGCGTTCTTCAGCCCGAAGGGCATTGTGTTGTAGCAGAACACTCCGAACGGCGTGATGAACGCCGTTTTCTCCTGATCTTCGACCTTCAGTCGAATCTGATTGTAGCCCGAGTAGGCGTGGAGGAAGGAGAGTTTCTTGCATCCTGCAGTCGAATCGATAATCTGATCGATCTGAGGGAGAGGGAAGTGATCCTTCGGGCAGTGCTTTTTCAGCGATGTGAAGTCCACGCACATCCGCAGGATGTCCGTGTCCTTTTTAGGGACCATCACGGTGTTGGCCAGTCACTCGGTTTCCTTGATATCCCTGATGAAATCAGCATCGAGCAGTTTGTTGACTTCGACTCCGATGGCTTCGGCCCGTGGCTCGGACAATCGTCGGATGGACTATTTGATGGGCTTGGCATCTGGGAACACATTGAGTGCGTGCTCGGCGAATTCCCTGGGAACTCCTGGCATGTCCGCAGGACACCAAGCGAAGATTTCGCAGCGCTGACGGAGGAATTCGACGAGCGCGCTTTCCTATGCCAAGATGAGGTCATTGGCTATCAGCGCCGTCTTGGAGGCGTCCGTCGGGTGGACCTGCACCTTTTTGTGTTGACTGTTGAGTTGAACGACATGCCAGATGCGTTCTGTCTTGAGACTGGGGATGCCCCGTTGTTTGTCACCTCTCGGAGCCTTATGAGCTCCTCCTCCATGCCGAATGATTGGGAGATTCTGTTGAAGTCCCTGTCGCAGTGATCCGACCGGGTGAAGCTCCCGTGGACCGTGATGACGCCCCTAGGTCCTGGCATCTTGAGTAGCAGGTACGCATAGTGTGGTACTACCAGGAACCTTGCGAATGCCACGCGCCCGAGGATGGCGTGGTATTGTGATGCCCAATCCACCACTTCGAACTCGAGTCGTTCGCACCGAAAGTTGTCGGGCTTGTCGAAGATGACGTCGAGCCATATCTTTCCCAGGGGGAATATGCCCTTCCCTGGGATGATGCCGTGGAACGTTGTGTCGGATTATTCCAAGCTGCACAGCGGGATCCGCATTGCTGCTAAGGTGCTAGAGAAAATCAGATTGATGCTGCTGCCGCTGTCCATGAAGACGCGGCTCATCTCGAATCCTCCGATCTGTGCCTCGAGCACCAGGGCAGCATGTCCTGGGCGAGGGATCTGGCGGGGGTGATCCGAACGGCTGAATGTGATGGAGGACTCCGAATCACTGAGGTACTCAGGGATGGCGGGTGGAGCGGTCACAGCCAAGCTGACTTGGCGGGTGATCTTCTTTTCCACCCTGTTTGTTGGGAGCCCCTTTTGGATCATCAGTGACCCTTTCGGCGCGGGATAGCCGTTTATGCCGTTGTTCTGTATGGGTGCGACCGGGTGATTCGAAGGTCCCACAGGCGGTGGAGGAGGAGCTCTGTGGGCGATGTCGCCTGGTGCAGGAGCGTGTCCGAACCCATTGTTCGGGACCCGCTGTCTCATCTGGGACAGGCTCTCGCTGAGTTTCTGGAACTCGCGGCAGTCCTTGAGCATATGGCTGGCCTTCTTTTTGCCATCCTGTTTGTCGATGTAGAAGTGGATGGTGCATGGGCCTGACAACTTGTCGTATGCCGAGGGCTCATCGTCGCGGCCGCGGCATTGCCAGGTTTGCGTTGGGCGTCCTCCATCGCGGAAGTTGTTTCCACGGTATCCGCCACTGCTGCGGTTGCTTTCGTTGCGGCAGTCGGCGTAGACAGCCGCGACCATGTCGGGTCCGTCGCGATCATCGTAGACACGCGATCTTATCTTGCTATGGCGCTCGCGTAGGTGGCCATAGTCATCCTCCTCATCCGAGTGTGCTCGGTGGACGGAGTCCTCGCCATCTGCCCACCTGTTGGCGATATCCATGAGGTGGTCGAGTGTCTTGGGCTTGACGCGCCCAAGTTCTTCCTTGAAGTCCTAGAGTTTGACGCCATCTTTGAAGGCGCCGATTGTTCTCTCCTCAGAGATGTGTGCCGTGGAGTTCTTGATGTTGGACCATCGTAGTATGTACGAGCGAATGGATTCGCCCGTTTGTTGGGTGTAGGCCTGTAGTTCTTCGATCGAGGCTGGCCTATTGCTGGTATCCTTGAAGTTTTGGATGAAACTATATGCCAGTTCCTCCCAGCTTCAAATGGATCCCGAGGATAAGCTTCTGAGTCAGATCCGCGTTGCGCCTGTCAGCTGCAGCTGAAGGAATTGCAGGGCGGTGTTTTTGTTGCCACCGTGCAGCTTGACGGATGACAGGTGGTCGCTGAGCCACGCCTTAGGGTCCTGCGTGCCGTCGAACTTCGGAGTGTCCGAAGGAAGCTTGAAGTTTCTCGGCATCCGTGTCCGCCGAACAGATCTGCTGAAGCATTGAGATCCACAGAGTTCTCCTTCGTCGTCATCCTCTTCGGATTCGGATGAGCACACACGCTTGGCGCGTGCCTTGTCGATCTTGCGCTGAGCGAGTTTGCTTCGAGCGTCATAGTCACGGCTGCGACGTCGTGAGCTCTTGTGTCGTCGAGGTAGGCCGTGTTCCTCCTCGTCAGATGAGGGTGTGGGACTGCGATTGAATCTGACCGTAGGAGCTTCCTCGTGGAGCGCAGCTCCAACGAGTCCGAGTCCGGCTAGAGCGGAATTGTGCATGGACCTCTTCGGGTCACCCACCGGAGGTGGATGGGACGCAAGGTATGTGGTGGCTTCCATGATCGCAGCTTGCGGCGTCTTTGGGATGACGTTGCCGTTGTCGTCCATGTCCATGAAGGACGTGTTGAGGGTTCGGGTCACCTCGCGACGTGCAGCGGGGTCCATGTTCTCTACGCGAGAACAATGCTTGTTGGCGTTGTTGCCGTGCGAGCTGGAGCCGCCAATGGCGGAGAGCGCAGCTCGCCGCGCGCTAGACTCCGAGGCCGCTTGCTTGCGTTTGTCGAGTACTTCTTGCATCTTCACCTGCTTTTTGTGCTCTTCGATGAGGAGCAGGTGGTATGCCATCAGTAGGTCCCGTGAGGCACCCACAGGCAGGATCTTGTTGCCCGCCACGGCTTCGCGTGCTTGGTTCCATCCTTCCTTGCTGAGGTGGATTACCCGATTGGCGTCAGGATCGTCCTCGTTGGGCGGGGGGGGGGGGGATGGTTGCCTCCTGTTTTCTCCGTTTCTACCCTGTGGGTTGGGTGGCGGTACGTGAGCACTCGAACTTGGTGGTTGTTTCCCCACGTCGCTTTGGATGACCACGACGCATTGGTAGCGTCCGTAGGTCGGATGGCTCCTGCCACAACTTTCGGATTCGGAAAAGTAGGTCCCTTCATCCGACGGGGGATCGCACAGATCTGAGTTGCAGCTGCTGCTGTCGTATGACTCATTTGTCGATGTTGTCGTGCGTAGCATGTTGGGATGTGGTTCCCACGAGGCAGGCCTGATTGATGCCAGAGGCAGCCGCTCCGGGAGGCGGAGAGTGCTGGTCTGCCCCACCTGGAAGCAGAAGATCCCGAATAGGATCTCGATCCCGTCGCCTACGGGTTCGAAGTCCTTCATGGTGGCTGGCGAGTGGGCGATGAAGTCGAAAGCGCCGAAGAGGAGATGACTCTCCATCGCCGAGGAGTTGTAGATCGCTTTTGTCGGGACCGTCACAATCGCACAATCAGCGCCCCCGATTCCCACAGATGGTGCCAATTGACGAGGTTTATTCTCGTCAATGCCCATTGTTATGAGCTTGGGTTTTGGAAAATATGGGGGTGCTGGAGATCGCGGAATGGTTAAAGACAAGCAACCAGGGGACACGAGATTTACCCAGGTTCAGGCCCCCGGAGGGAAAACCCTACTCCTGCTTGTCTGCTCTTGATTACGGCGGAACCGAAAGTTACAAGGGACCTGCAATCTGGCATGGAGGTGTGTATGCGATGAGGCGATTGAGATCCTCCTCGTCGTGCCCTCCTAGACTTTGTATAGAGATAGGCAGGTCCCGGGCATAGATCGAGTCGGTTACAGGTTTAGGGTTTTGCCCCTTTGAATATTCTATCTGCTCTAGTCTTGCTCTCCAAGGATCCGAAGACGTCATGGGCTTGGGCCACCCGAAAATCTTCATGGGTCGCGTATATTCTCGTGGGCCTTCCTTGGGCTGGACCAGTTATGCTGATGTCGTGTACCCGTAGGGTATAACCATGTCACTTTCACTAAAGACACAAGCTACTGTAGCAATTCCCTTAAAAAAGCTCAATTTCCCAAAAAGAACCCGAAAAGGAATCAATAAGAAGCAAATACAAATAATGGCAGAAATCTGTCAAAACAGACCAGCAGGTAGAAACCGATTTTTTCGAAGAACTTCTGTTGCTCAAATCAAAAGTGTTAAACTAACGAAAATTAGCTAACATACTGGGGGATTTATTCGTAAATTTTCAGCTCCATCAGACTTACAGAGACTCCTCAAGAATTTTTATGGTGGAGGACATAAATCTGTTTCGGGACAACAACTTCCCAAATCTTACTTCCCTCTCATTAGAGGTCATTCTTGGCACAAAAATCAAA
This sequence comes from Avena sativa, assembly GCA_916181665.1. Taxonomy (NCBI): domain Eukaryota; kingdom Viridiplantae; phylum Streptophyta; class Magnoliopsida; order Poales; family Poaceae; genus Avena; species Avena sativa. The sequence goes on from OV702285.1 coordinate 403,229,758, forward strand.
CAAAAAGGATATGTAGAGGTTATTACAGAAGTAATAACTTCCAAGACTCAAGAAAACTATTGGGTTATCTCCCAAGAAGTACTTTTCTTTAGCGCCTTTAAGTTAGGCACGACGAAGAGCAAAGATTGGAAAGGAGAAAAATAAAAGTGAGCAAGTATACCCACTGTGAAAACATTGTTTTGTTCATTAAAATCCTTTTGTTAACAAGGTTTATCAAGTCTTGTTACCAAAACAATCTTATATGAAACAAAAATTTGCATTCCACAAGGTGATTATGTTACCTCATACTTGATAGCAATGGTCCCAATCATAATAGTTTCAAAATTTTCTTGTGGAATGGGACAATAAATTTCCCCAACCTTGATGCTCTCAATATTTTCAATGGAATTCAGGCAATAGCTCTTAGCATATACTCCATATTTTGTTCACTTTAACCTTAATCACTTCAAGATGCTTATGATAGGGGCAATGAGGGCTGAAAGCTAACAAGTACCATAATTTTTGGAAGCTCTTTTTGAAACTTGAAATCCCTTCTTCCCTTAATGAAGGGCCTTTCTTCCACCATTATAATGAGTCTCCACCTTGTACCTTTAGGCACCATTAAGAGATCATAGTTGCCATTCTGTGTGCATTGTCCCAAAACTTATTGATTGATGCATATTGTGATATTACTTGTTCTTGTGCTATTTGTGTCTAGTCAATCTTATGAACTTCGAAGGTGTCATATGCATCTATTTCCTAATCTATGAGGGACAAGCTGAATGCCACTATGCCATGTTTTCTGTATGTGAAACAAACAAACATTTTTCAATGCATGTTATTCATGATCTTTGTTTGTAGCCTTTCATGTTGCATGCATAGTTACTATGTCTTATTGTTATAACTCCATCTTTCATGCACATGTTTAGAGTTCTTTGATCCTAGATTTCAATGATTTCAAATGGTTTGATCTTGGTTTTGATGGTGCATGTCACCTCAAAAATTATTCTTTTATCACTTACCTACTCGAGGACGAGCAGGAGTTAAGCTTGGGGATGCTTCATACGTGAGAAACGTATCTATAATTTTTGATGTTCCATGCTTGTTTAGTATCTACTTTGCTTTGCTTTGTCTACACTTTGAGGTGTTTTTATATCTTTTCTGGAACTAACCTATTAACAAGTTGCCACAGTGCCAGTTGCCTGTTTTCTTCTGTTTTTCGTTCCAGAAAGGCAGAAAAATAATATTATCGGAATTGGACGGGACAAAAGCCAAAGTCAATATTTTACCGTGGGCGACAAGAAGCCAGAAGACGAGACAGAGGGGTACCACAGGGCGGCCAGACCCCCCTAGGCACGTCTAGGGCTGGCTCGCGCCTGGGCAGGGTGTAGCCCCCCTGGTGCCCCTGGCTCGCCACTTCACCTATAAGAAGCCCCCGATGCAAAAACCCTAGGCACCCGATCAAAACTCCACGAAACCTTCTGTAGCCGCCGCCACCATCGTCTCTAGATCGGAGGATCTGAAGTTCTTCCTGGCACCCTGTCGGAGGGGAGATCATCCCGGAGGCCTGCTTCTTCATCATGCCAACATCTGGTATGAAGCGTGAGTTGTTCCACCTTGGACTACGGGTCCATGTAGTATATAGATGGTTGTATCTCCTCCTTGTGCTTTCATGTATAAATCTTGTGAGCTCCGTTCATGATCAAGAACTAATCTATTTGTAATCATGCATGTTGTGTTTGCGGGGATCCGATGAATATTGAGATTACTATGTCAGATTGATTAATGGTTTTGTCTATTTGATTCTATCATGTCTGTGTTGTTTGTGATCTTGCATGCTCTCTGTTGTTAGTAGATATCTTGGCCAAGTAGTTGCTAGTGACTCCAAGAGGGGGTATTTATGCTCGATAGTGGGTTCATGCCTCTAGTTTCCAAGGAAAGTGAGAGAAATCTCTTCGGTTGTAGATGTGCTGTTGCCACTAGGGAGAAAACAACGGTCTCTTGTTTATGGAACAATTGGATTGTTTACCTTACACACTTTGCTTAAAACAGTTGTCTGTTCTTGCAACTTAATACTGGAGGGGGTTCAGATGATAACCTGAAGGTGGACTTCTAGTCATAGATTCATTTGTAAGGCGGTCTATGTATATTGTTGTATTGCCCAATGGAATCTCATAGGATCTTTTTGTCTAGTATTGCATTGTTATGCCTTGCTAAGTTCCTGTCAATTGCCCTACTGTAATTTGTTTACCCTTCATGCCATGTTTGTTTATCTAAGGAGAGCACCTCTAGTGAACTATGGACCGCGGTCCAATCTTTACCACTGATACATCTTCCACTGTTACCTGTTTACTTGCTGCAAACCATGATCACCTTCCACACCATACAGTTAATCATTTGTTACAGCAAACCGGTGAGCTTGACAACCTCACTGTTCGTTGGGGAAAAGTCTTGAGTTTGTGTTGTGTAGGTTTCCACGTTGCTTGCAATAGCTTTGAGACGTTTCCTTCCTCCTACTGGTTCGATAACCTCGGTTTCTTACTGAGGGAAGACTTGCTACTGTGCTAATCACACCTTGCTCTTGGGGGTTTCCAACGAAGCGTCCCACGACCTAATGGAGCCCTGTACTGTCGTGGGACGCTTCATTGGAAACCCCAAGAGCAAGGTGTGATGAGCACAACAGAAAGTCTTCCCTCAGTAAGAAACCGAGGTTATCGAACCAGTAGGAGGAAGGAAACGTCTCAAAGGTGTTGCAAGCAACGTGGAAACCTGCACAACACAAACTCAAGACTTTGCCCCAACAAACAGTGAGGTTGTCAAGCTCACCGGTTTGCTGTAACAAAGGATTAAATGCACAGAGTGGAAGGTGATGACGGTTTGCAGCAAGTAAACAAGTAACAGTGGAAGATGTATCCACGGTAAAGATTGGACCGGGGTCCATAGTTCACTAGAGGTGCTCTCCTTAGATAAACAACATGGCATGAAGGGTAAACAAATTACAGCAGGGCAATTGACAGGAACTAAGCAAGGCATAACAATGCAATACTAGACAAAAAGATCCTATGAGATTCGATTGGGCAATACAACAATATACATATACCGCCATCCAACTACATCTATGACTAGATGTACACCTTCAGGTTATCATCCGAACCCCCTCCAGTATTAAGTTGCAAGCAACATACAACTGCTTTAAGCAAAGTGTGTAAGATAAACAAACCACTTGTTCCATGAACAATAGACCGTTCTTTTCTCCCTAGTGGCAACAACACATCTACAACCGAAGAGATTTCTGTCACTTCCCTTGGAAACTAGAGGCACGAACCCACTATCGAGCATAAATACCTCCTCTTGGAGTCACTAACAACTACTTCGCCAAGATAGCTACTAACAACGGAGAGCATGCAAGATCACAAACAACACAGACGTGATAGAATCAAATAAACAAAACCATTAATCAATGTGACATAGTAATCCCAATATCCATCGGATCCCCGCAAACACAACATGCATGATTACAAATAGATAAGATCTTGATCATGAACAGAGCTCACAAGATCTATACATGAAAGCACAAGGAGGAGATACAACCATCTAGCTATTACATGGACCCGTAGTCCAAGTTAGAACTACTCACGCTTCATACCGGAGGCTGGCATGATGAAGAAGAAGGCCTCCGGGATGATCTTCCCTCTGGCAGGGTGCCGGGAAGAACTTCAGATCCCCCCGATCTAGGGACAATGGTGGCGGTGGCTACAGAAGGTTTCTGGAGTTTTGATCGGCTGCCAAGGGTTCTGCATTAGGGGCTTCTTATAGGCGAAGGGGCGATCCAAGGGGGCCACCAGGGCGGCTGCACCCCCCAGGCGTGGGGTGGGCCCACCCACGCGGTCAGGGGGTATGGCCCACTGGTGAGCCTTGTCCGTCTTGTCTTCTGGCTTCATGTTGCCCACGATAAAATATTGACTTTGGCTTTTGTCCCGTCCAATTCCGAGAATATTGATTTTTTGCCTTTCTGGAATCAAAAACAGAAGAAAACAAGCAACTGGCACTGTGACATCTTGTTAATAGGTTAGTACCAGAAACCATATAAAAACACCTCACAGCATAGACAAAGGAAAGCAAAGTAGATACTAAACAAGCATGGAACATCAAAAATTATAGATACGTTTCCGACGTATCAAGCATCCCCAAGCTTAACTCCTGCTCGTCCTCGAGTAGGTAAATGATAAAAGAATAATTTTTGAGGTGACATGCAGCATCAAAACCAAGATCAAACCATTTGCAAGCATTGAAAACCGGGATCAAAGAACTCTAAACATGAAAGAAGGAGTTCTAACAATAAGACATAGTAACTATGCATGGAACATGAAAGGCTACAAACAAAGATCATGAATAACATGCATTGAAAAACGTTTGTTTGTTTCACATACAGAAAACATGGCATAGTGGCATTCAGCTTGTCGCTCATATAGTAGCAAATAGATGCATAGGACACCTTCAAAGTTCATAAGAGTGACTAGATACAGATAGCAAAAGAACAAGTAATATCACAAATATGCATCAATCAATAAGTTTTGGGACACTGCACATAGAACTAAGAATGACAACTATGCTCTCTTAATGGTGCCTAAAGGTAGAAGGTGGAGACTCAATATAATAGTGGAAGAAAGGAATTTCACAAAGGGAAGTAGGGATTTCAAGTTTTAAAAAGAGCTTCCAAAAATTATGGTACTTGTTAGCTTTCAGCCCTCATTGCCCCTATCATAAGCATCTTGAAGTGATTAAGGTTAAAGTGAATAAACTATGGAGTATATGCTTGACAAAGTATAAGTTGGCAATCTCATGTCCCTTGAATATGAGGGCCACACCTCATGCTACTCAACTTCAGTCACCTGTAAGTTCTTGTCATAGTAAGTACATGTGTATCATAGAGAACCGCCAACGGGGTACCCCTTGCACATGGTACAGGAGCTATCCCATGACCAAAATGTCAAGGCAAGCAGACAATGAGCATCTCAGCGATCTTTTTATTTACTTTGTGCATTAATTTTTACTGAGGATGCTTCACAGAATGCTTATTATGTTGATTCTGCAAGTTTCCACCATGATTAGGCATGACTTAGGCTAGCGGCCCAAGCGTTTCTCTAACACAAAATACGTAACTCCATGGACTTACAAGCTCCCTCTTTATTTCACACCGGTGACATTCATAGACAAAAGAGCATGATATCAACTGTGTACAAAGTACAAGTGCAATGTTGAAAACGTTCCCCATGACAGCATGGTTCTGCTAATTCCAACGTATAAGTACAAGCATATACAACATAGACAACACAATGGTTCAAGTTTATTAGGGGCAAAGAATATAAAGTGTACCTCAAGTTCGTGAGGGCTTTAATCACTAAGTTTTCACATAACAAAATACTTTTAAATTGAAAGATAGCTGAAAAAAAGAATATACTTGGAATGGTGTAACACACCATGCATAGGAATTTAGAGTGGACACTTAATAACTTGGTTTCTTGGGAGCTGGAAGCATGAGTAGAGCTTACTCATACAAGTCGAGGCTAGCAAAAGATTGGGAGCAACAAACTAAGAGAGCAATAATGGCCATAATCATGCAGAGCGACAAAACATTACTAATCAAAGCATAGAGTGGTACTACAAGTCAAGGACTAAATGATCATAGAGGCTATGGTGACTTGTTCATAGTCATAACATGGTGTTAGCATGTGCCAAGTCAATCCAAACAAATCATCAAAGGAGAATACCATAATACTATGCTTTTGCATGCTAAAACAACGCATGATTCCTTCAAGGCACCCTAAGCAATCCCAATTGTTTGAAACAAGACATGCTACATCAATAATCACTAAGCATAAGGTTAAACCAATACCTAGCATGTCATGATAAAGTCTAAGTCATAGTCAATGCAAGCTCCTCTTGCACTTCCAAGCAAGAACTTTCTACTCCTTTCCAACACCAAGCAACTTATTTGAAACACCACAGCAAGAACGGGGGTCCAAACTACTTTATTCAAGCAAACTAAAAAAACTAAGCAAAGCAAACGAAAACTAATACGCTCCAAGTACAACACAACAAACAAAGTGTCTAAACAGACCTGAGCTTTTTATTGATAAAGAAGGGGATGCCCTCCCCAAGCTTTGACGCTTGTACCTCTTGGATATTTATTGGGGTGACACCGGGGTGGCATCCCCGAGCTTGAGATTTTGTCCATTATTCATCTCATTACATCATTCTTTCTCTACACCTAAATTTTTTCCTTCATACAAAACTTCACACAATCTTCATTAGCAACATTAGTTTATTCAAAAGATAATAGACCTTTGGGTTTAGCTTTGGAACAGCAAAACTTTTCACTAAAAACACAAGATACTATAGCAACTCCTTAAAAAAATCTCAATTCCCCTAAAGAGAACTCAAAAAGGAATCAATAAGAAGCAAATGCAAATAATGTCAGAAATCTATCAAAATAGACCATCATGTAGAAACCGATTTTTTCGAAAATCTTATGTTGCTCAAATCAAAAAGTGTTGAACTAACAAAAGTTAGCTAACATACTGGGGGATGTATTCGTAAATTTTCAGCTCAATCCGACTTACAAAGACTCCTCACGAATTTTTATGGTGGAGGACATAAATCTGTTTCGGGACAACAATTCTCCAAATCTTACTTCCCTCTCATTAGAGGTCATTCTTGGCACAAAAAGCAAACAAAAAGGATAATAAGAGGTCATTACTGAAGTAATAACTTCCAATACTCAAGGAAACTCTTGGGTTATCTTTTAACAAGTACTTTTGTTTAACGCCTTTAAGTTAGGCATTGATAATTTGAGAAGATGCTCACATAAGTACTATGAGTTGAAGTAAAAGAGAGCATCAAGAAGCAAATTCAAAACACATTTGAGTCTAACCCACTTCCTATGCATAGGAATCTTGTAGGAAAATAAATCAAAGAAGCACATAGTAACAAGAATGGGTAGATAAAACAAGAGCAACTTCAAAACTTTCAGCACATAGAGAGGTGTTTCAGTACCACGAAAACTTCTACAACCATATTTTACTCTCTCATAATAATTTTCAGTAGCATCATGAATAAACTCAACAATATAGCTATCACATAAAGCATGATTTTTATGATCTACAAACACATAATTTCTATCAAGCTCAAAAATAGTGGGATTAAAACCTTCATAGGTTTTACCCAAAGTATATATTTCAAACGATCCACAGGAACATAACATTCATCCTCCTTTGGTAAGCATGGGGGAAAATCAAATAATGTAAGAGGTAAAGAGTTACTCTCATTAGAAGGTAGGCATGGGTAGATCCATTCCTCCTCCTTTTGTTCATCACTCTCCTCCTCTTTTTCATCTAATAAGCGTCCAGTTTTAACAATTTCTTCTTCCATAGGCTTCTGCAAGGCATTAGTCTCTTCCATTTGTGGAAAGCATCTATTAAAATATTCAAGAATATAGTCATTTTCTTCCTTGTAATTATCAAAGCAATATTTAAGTATCTCATAAACCTCATATTCATAAGATGCATCAATAGTATTTTCAATCAAACTAGAACGTTCAAATGCACCCTTGAAGGCAATAAATTCTTCAATTTGCACCTGGATTGCCTGCTCTTGGCCTCCCCCTGCTGCCTCACCGTGTACTCCGCCAGCAGGTCAATCAGCTTTGGCCCATCGTGTTTACAGCGGGCAGCATAGAGGGCAAAGGCTACCTCGGATCCGTCGGGAGCCGTCGGCATCTGGGAGGTGACATGATGAAGATCCATCTCCGCTCCAGACGCCATGGCCATCGCCAGCCCCATGGACGCGCTGATGCCTTTCTGCTTGCGCTTGTACGCCGCAGGCGCCTCGGCTGACAGCGCATCCGCCAACAAGTCGACATCCTCGAGGGCGACGCCCTTGGGGACGAGCTCCTTATAAAAGCGCCCAAGAACCTCCTTGGCTTTGGCAAGAGAGCCAACCACAGTGCTACAGCGGTCTTCGACCGCCGCAGTAGCATCATCCAAAGCACTTCCGTGCTCCAGAAAACCATGGTCAAACTCAATGCCCGCGGCATCTAGATAAACGGAAAAGTCAAAGTGAGAATCAAACAAAACCAGAGAGACAAGGAAGCCGAAAAGGAACAAGTAACAGACGAAACTACTCACCCGAAATAGCCTTGGCAGCAGCCATCAGCTTGTCGGCTACCTCTTTCTCGCGCGAGGCCGCAGCGGTGGCGAGCTGCTCCTCGCGGTCCGTGGCCTCTTGCTGCAGGCGCTCCTTGGCCGCAACTGCGTTGGCTAGTTCCTGCTCGAGGCGCTCCTTAGCGCCAACGGCGTCCTCAGCTTTTTTCTCCGCTCGCCTGAGGCTCTTTTTGAGAGCATCAAGCTCGCGGAGGGACGTATTATTCTCATCTGCAAGAAGCAATAAGAACATGTGTGATTTTTATAAGCTAGCAAGCAGACGAAGAAGTAGAAGACCTAGTTACAGACGTACCTTGAAGCCGCTGGAGGCTGGCCTCCAATGCCAGATGCTACTTCACCAGCTGGTTGGCGCCTTGCACAAAAGGCTGCGAGAAGACGCAACTTATCAGGAAAAAGGCTCAGGGGCTGCGCCCAAGAAACGAGCAAAACAAAATCAAGCACACAAAAAGCGCTCGGGGGCTCCCCCTGAGACACGCACAAAACAGAAGCAATGATCAGCAGATCATACGAAAAGAGCTCGGGGGCTCCCCCACGGCAAGGACAAAAACACTTACATGATCAGATAGAGACTCCGAAGGTTCGGCTGTAGTCTTCTGAGAGACGATCACTCGAGCCTCCTGCGGAGAGGGGCTCGGAGCAATGCCCCTAGAGGTGGCCACTGTCTGAGAAGGAGGAGGTACAATCTTCAACTCCCCCACCATCTCCTGAGTGCCGTCGCTAAACGAGCCATCAGAGGAGTGGCTACAAAAGAAAAGATCAGTCAAATACAAGCTAGCAACAATGAAAGATAGCAAAAGGCAACCGAAGGTACTCATGAGTCCATATCGCTCAAGTTGAAGACAGGCAAGGTCCTCTTTCTCTTCTTCTCTTCCTTCTTCCGCTTCGCCGGCGGCTGCGGCGCTACAGCCCGCACAGGCACGGCCGGAATAGGAGAGGAAGAGCCACCATCACCTCCACTGTGACGCACAAGGCATGACGGGTTCCTAGGCGTCGGCGGAGTCGAAGCATCCGGCGACTCGCTCGAGCTCCGCGTTCGCTTTCAAGTCTGCTCCTCGCTCGACTCAAAGGTATCTTCAGCCGATAATCGCGCTGAGGGAAGCTCAGACATGGAGTCCACTACCTCATTGTCCGGCGCATCCGAAAAAAGTTCAGGTAGTGGAGGCACCATGCCCGGTACCTTGAATTCATGCATAAAGAAAGCAAACTTTAAGAACAAGCAAGTATAAGAAAAACAAACTCGAAAATAGCGCTACGCGCACGCCCCAAATCTACACCTACGGAATCAGACGAGAGACGATGAACGGAGGGGTCAGCGACTTCCCCGGAAGGTCCTCTTCAGCTTTGAACTTCAGCAGCGGCCGGAGGATTCTGTCGAGATCCCCCCTAGAGAGCTCTTCAGTCGCAACTCTCATCGGGTTGTGGCGACCAGAGTAAATGAACATCGGGTGCGTCCTAGCCTAGAGCGGCTGCACCCGACGTTTGAGGAAGGTGCGGATGATATCCACACCGTTAACCTATTTCTCCGGAATAACCTGGAGGTCCTCCACCTGACGGTAGAGCTCCTCTATCTCCGCCACCTCACCATCTAAGATATGGTTCTTCCAGGACCTCTTCAGCTGGATTATCTGGGTGGAATCGAAAGGAGCAAGGCCAAAATTTTGCCCGTCCACTGTGGAGTCGCGGATGTAAAACCAACGCCTCCGCCAGTATTGGACAGACTCAGACATAGAAAAAGAGAAGAAGATAAAATTGGATTTAAGGGAAATGATGCAGCCGCCGATGGGATAAACGCCATCGGAGCCAGATTGCCTCTTCACGGAGTAGAGCTTCCGGAAAAGGCCAAAGTGCGGCTCGATACCGAGCCAGCACTCGCAGAAGGTGATGAAACAGGCGATGTGGAGAAGGGAATTTGGCGAAAGATAATGGAGTTGGATGCCATAGAAGAAAAGCAATCCACGGAGAAAATCGTGGACTGGGAGAGAGAGGCCCCGAAGGACAAAAGCAACAAACAAGACCCGAAACCCAGTAGGTGGACGGGGAATTACCTCGTCGCCGGGAATCTTGACGGCCTCCTTGTCCTACGGGATCAGACCCCACTCATGAAGCTTACGCAGGTCGCCCTCGCGCGTCTCCGACCGCCGCCAGCCACCATCAGTGACGCGAGTGGCGGCGGTACCCTTCTTGCTGCCGGCAGCAGCGCTGCTGCCCACTGCGGCGGAGGCCTTCTTCGGTTTCACCATTGCAGTACGACGACAGCGGCGGCATGAGCGAAGAAAATAATATGGGAAGGATCGAAGAACTTCCTGTGCGCGGCGAGAAAAGCTTAAGAAAGTGGAAGCAGTGAAACGAGAATGGCTGCGGTGAAAATAAACAAAATTTTCCCCACAGATTATAAGGACGAAGACGATAAACAAGGTCCGTTCATCAGAAAGCCCTAGAGCCAGTATCAAAATCCAACCGTCCATGTGTCAGCACAGCAGCGAACCGTCGCTCGCACGCCGTCCACTATGCACGGAAACCAAGGCGACACCATAATTATCTCCACGTCGCGCGTGACCAGTCAATTCAACATCAGAAGGTGAGACCCATGTTCGCCTAGTCACGTCACCTCTGGCGCCGCAGACGCTTGAGGTCACTGATCGTCAGCACTGACGTCATCAAAGCTATACTAGCAACGGTTACAAATCTTCGACTACACAGCTAAAGTACTCACTCGAATCTACGATTCAAGTAACTACTCGTGGGATACTCCTATCAGGAGCGCTGGCTGCACACCCGAGGTATGACTAAGGTACTACACCGTTGAACTACTCTTCGAGTCCTACGTCGAGTCTACGACTCCACTACGGACTCGGGGGCTACTCCCATAAGGAGGATGGATTCAAGCATCCGAAAAATTTGTGTCCTACGGACCTAAAGTCAACAACGACTGAATTAAAGTCTCAACGGACGGACGCGTTGGGTACATCATTCGAAAATTACTGGAATTATACTCCTGTAAGTCCTCAACGGCCTGAGTTGAATTACGCCATCATTTGTTCCGGGTTCGAGTCGAGGGACTCGAATCTGAAGATGATCGTGTTGTTTTGTCCTAAGACAATTAACTGGCTCTGATCTGTCGGGAGAGTCAGGCACACGCATTAACAATCCCTACACACTAAATCATTCTCTGATGAACAGAAAATAGCTGCACTCAAAAGATTGAAGAGTCCTCGGCCGAATCTACAATTCGACTGAACACTCGGGGGCTAATGACATGGTTATACCGCACGGGTACACGACCTTAGCATACCTGGTCCAGCCCAAGGAAGGCCCACAAGAATATACACGGCCCATGAAGACTTTCGGGTGACCCAAGCCCATGACGTCTTCGGATCCTTGGAGAGCAAGACTAGAATATTCAAAGGGGCAAACCCTAAACCTGTAACCGACTCGATCTATGCCCAGGACCTGCCTACCTCTATATAAAGGCTAGGAGGGCACGACGAGAAGGGCACCTCGCATACCACCGCATACACACCTCCACGACAGATTGCATCTGCGCACCTCTGTAACTCTCGGTTCCGCCGTAATCAAGAGCAGACAAGCAGGAGTAGGGTTTTCCCTCCGGGGCCTGAACCTAGGTAAACCTCATGTCCCCGTGTTGCTTGTTTTCTAACCGTTCCGCGATCTCCAGCATCCCCATCTGTTTTCCAAAACCCAAGCTCATAACAATGGGCATTGACAAGATTAAACCTCGTCAACAAAGACAAAGCATATTGAGATTCTTCATCACTTCATTAGGAATCATGTAGCTCGAGGAGATATTGAGCTATCATATGTGTCAACTAAAGATCAACTTGCCGACATATTCACGAAGCCACTTGATGAAGCAAGGTTTTGTTATCTAAGGAATGAACTAAATATCATAGATTCAAGGAGTTTGACTTGATCACCTTGCATACTCACCTATGTCTTGACCCTTATTTAGTTTAGGTGCAGGCATGGATATAGGGGGAGTGCAGTCCTAATACATTGGGCTATCCCTCCCCCCATAATGCCAAAATTAAGACATTCAATTCTCTTAATATCATTTTGTGATATGTGAGCTTTATTGATGAGTAGTGGCTATGAAACCAAGGATAATTCTTCGCGGTGTCATGCCACAAACTCCTACATGGTGGCCTCGGCCACCGCCCTCTTCTTAATGAAGGGTTGGTTCTTGGTTTGTGTCTATTTGGAACTTTCTTGAATATTTATGTGGATTTCTATGGTTCTTATTGATTATTCACTGTGTGACATATTAACCCAAGCCTATACCTTGTCTTAAAACACTCTATCTCTCATACATGTCCCCAAACACAAAACCTGGAGTTTTTGGTCGAGGAGGACCGGAGTCTCTGGTGCACTCGCACCGGAGTCTCCGGTGTAGGCAGGAGTCTCCGGTGTAGACCGGAGTCTCCGGTCCAGACGGTTTCTGCCACTTAAAGGGGGGACAGGGTGAACTAAAACAGTAGTTTCATTCATCCACCCCTGTTCCCCACTCTCAAACCCATCGCTCCCTCCTCCAAAACTCCTCCCTAGAGGTCAAGAAGCCTTCGGGATCCGCCGTGCCGCCGACCAACCTCCTCCTATCCTCCATTAGGTCATTCCCACCGGTGGAATCGATCCCATGGACAGATCTGGTACCCCTCCTCCTTCTTTTCTCCTAGGGTTCATCTCTAGATGTGTTTTTGAGGATTGGTGATGTTTTGTCCATTGGAATCACTCGTATGCGTGCACTCTAGTACTTTAGCCTTGTTGCATTGCCCGATCTGTTAGAATCACCCCCTCCAGCAGCCTCCTAGTTCATGCCTGAGCCTCCCTACCGGAGATTCCGGCCCTAGGGCCGGAGACTCCGATCCACAGGACCGGAGACTCCGGTCTAAGCCGGAGACTCCGGTATGAGATGCGGAGACTCTAGTGTGGGGTCACTCAAATAGGTTCAGTAATGCCTCAAAGCTCTTGTGCTGCATATTTGGGACATATATGCTTACCTCCATGCTATCTCCCTCTCCGTTGTTCACAGGTTCTAGTTCTCGTCGTCCTCCTCGCACTAAGTCCTCAACAAGGCGGGCTACTCCGCGGTTTGATGAGTCTGAAGGGCAGTATGTTGTGCCACCATCCAATCAGAGACAGCTGGCCCGTGATACGACTTACATGAGGAGGGAACAAGAAAAGGCTGAGCAAGAGAACCGTGCCAAAAGGGAAAAGTATGCCAATCTTCAGTCATTGGCCCACATGTCCAAGAATGAGTACCGTGAGCCACAGAAGACTGATTTCTATGATTTGCCACGTACCAGCGAGGATCCACGCTTTTGGAGGAAGGAGCAGGCTGTTCATGAAGGATGTTTACGGTGTGCTCAAGAAGTCACTTGTGTGCCCCCAGAAATTTATGAGTGTTGACCAGATGAGGCTCAGACCCTACTTCTCTGATGCACTGTGGATTTGTGAGAAGTTGGTTGTTCAACTTGATGGAACTCCATGAAGACTACAACATCACACTTGTGCAGCAGTTATATGCCACTTTTGTGTTTGGATCTGACCAAGCCAGGACCATTACTTGGATGACTGGCACCACCCGCTGCTCAGCTACTTTCTATGACTTTCCTAAATGTCATCTTCGAGACCTTCCATGGCGTACCCACTCCTGTTGGGTTACGCATGCACTCAGCGGCTCTTGGGGAGAACAAGATGAAGCTTGCACCTTTGTATCGCAGCGAGGGTGTTGTGGGGGGGGGGGTCCAAGGGACTCAAGCCCCTCTACAATCTGATGTTGAGGATATTCCGTCATACCATCTCACCAAGTGTTGGAAATAATGATGCCATTAGATGTGGTCTGGTCAATCTACTGTATCATACCCATAGGATTCACCATGCTGGCCCTGAGGCAGATGCTAATCCTATTGATGTGATGGATTTCATATTTGAGGAGATGTTCCATGTCATTTTGTACAATAAGTCTCCTCCATATGCACCACTTGTTATGAAACTCATCAACTCCCAGGAGCATGGTTCCCCACTTGGCTTGGCTCCCAACCTTACCGAGCACACCCTAGTATCACTTCAACAGAAGAGGGGCGCATGGGGCCTTCTCCTAGATGTTCCTATGGCAATAAGGATGAGGAGATCACTGAGACTGAGAGGGCCCCCTCTCCTCCTAGAGCTCGGAGGAAGCACCCATGCCTCCCATGACCCGTGACTATGTACATGAGAAGGTCAAGAAAGCCACTTTCTGCGAGAGGACCCTATGTTTCATGAATGTAGACATCCGTAAGCAACAACATGCCTCCTGCCAAAGCAACCGGCGCATTGAGAAGATCCTCAAGAAAATTAAGGCTCAGGGAGAAGAGGATGATGAGAAAGGAGAGGGTGAGTACAATGATGAGCATGGTACTCAGCAGTCCACTGAGTCAGATCACACTCTTTCTTTGGGGGCATGGAATGCCCAACATGACAACTTGGTGGACTGGAAGACCTTTTCTGATGTCACCTCTGGATATGGATACCAGGGTACCTCCTCTTCTCACCCTCACGGCAAAGGGCCTGCAACTCCAGATGGGGATGATGATGATGAATATGATGAGGGTGATGAGGATCAGGACATGGATGAGGATGAGGATGACGAGGACTACTGAGTTGTTGGGGCGCTAGTGTAGGTATTTTCCCTTTTCGGCGTTTTGATGCCAAAGGGGGAGAATACATTGTCATCGGGATTTGCATGGGTTTGGGCTAATTTGATGTTTATTTGCTATCTCGATTGCTATCTTGAACTTCGTGTTTTATTTGCCTTATTATGTGCTTGTGAGACTATTTGCTATTTGTGTGTGTGACTATGTGGTTGTGCACCTATATTATTGTAACTCATGTGAGAACTATGTGATCTATCTATGAACCATCTATCATGCATGATTTACTTGTTTACCTTGATGCACATAGTCAGGGGGAGCTTAATACAAATTATTCCATGCAAAATCACTTGTTGTCATCGAACACCAAAAAAGGGGACATTGAAAGGACATTTACTGTCATAATCACTTTTGGTGTTCGTTAACAACAAGTAGATCATTTTATAGTATGTTACTATCTATAGGTTGATATAATGCAAAGTGAAAAGGACCCTTACACTATGGAAAGATTCCTGCAAGATTGACATGTTTCTGGAAATTCTAGACCGAAGTCTCCGGTGTAGACCAGAGTTTCCGCAGGAATCCCCGGAGGGGGCTACAGAACTCTGGCTGGGACCGTCTGATAGGGGGTCCGGAGCAAGGTCTGGAGAAAGTCTGGAGACTCCTATCCAAGCCTCATACCGAAGTCTCCGGTGTGGCTGGACCGGAGTCTCCAGTCCACCTGGCTCATAGAAGGGCTGGGACAGTCTGTATGCTGGTCCGGAGGTGGGGCGGATTCTCCGGTGTAGACCGGAGTCTCCGGTCTGCATACCGGAGTCTCCGGTCTGACTTTTCTCCAATGGTCAGAAAATGGTTCAGTGGAGGGGGCTGCTTATAAATAGAGCACCTCATCCCCTTCCTCCAGCTGCTCGACCCACTCAAGAATACTACCCCCATTTGAGCCACCAAATCAACAAGATCTCTTCATCCAACCATCCAAAGTCATTGATCTTTGGAGAATCGAAGGAGGAGGCCTTGATCTACAGCTTCACCAAGAGAGATCTTCATTTACCCCTCATTCACTTGAGGGCCCCCATGCTCTAGTGTTCCTTTGAAAACCCTAGCTTTGATTTGGTTCTTACAAGCTTGTCTTTGATTGTTTGACAGCTTGCTTGTATTTGGGAGCCTCCAATTAAGTTGTGGATGTGTTCCCCGAGCTCGTTGTAAAGGTGCCGGCTTCCACCTCGAAGGTTGCGTGATATAGTGGAAGAGGTGAATCGAACCCTTTGGGGTGAGGTTCATCGAAGAACAAGGGAGGCCTCTCGTGGCGTTGGTGGTTTGAAACCACCCCCTCTCCAAACGTATACGTACTTCCCCTCAAAAGGAAGGAACTACGGGAAACAATTCCTTGTGTCTCCGCGTCCACCACTTTGGTTACTTCTATCCTTTACCGCACTTTACTTTACTTGTTCTTGCTTAGTGTTGTGCTAGTTGGTGCTAGTTTGACATATAGGTAAATTCATCTTAGTTGCATAATCTAGAGAATTTACCTTTATTTTCAAACCCTAATTTGATAAAGAAGAAAATTTGAAGTAGCACCTATTCACCCCCTCTAGGTGCCCATATGATCCTTTCAGGGAGCCCCCCATCCCTTTATTCATCGGGTGTGTTGTTTTTCTTCGCAGCCCTTTGTCCGCGATGCTAATCGCCTCATCGAGCAGCACCTTTCCCTGGAAGGGAGCCGCAAGCAGCTCCAAGGTGCGTTTTTCTTCTTGTTCGATTACGAGTGCCTGGCATAATATGCTCTTGTGTTTATCCTTCATTGCCTGATGATGCAGATGAGAACAACGATGCCCTCTGCAAGCTGAATGCACTCGAAAAGAGTCTCGGCAAGGCAGAGAAAAATGCGAAGGACGCTGTAGAGGCCCTCCAGCGTTAGCAGAAGGAGGCCGAAGACCGTAAGCAGCAGCTTGTAGCCGTC
The DNA here is from genome assembly GCA_916181665.1 of Avena sativa. Lineage (NCBI taxonomy): Eukaryota > Viridiplantae > Streptophyta > Magnoliopsida > Poales > Poaceae > Avena > Avena sativa. The sequence goes on from OV702285.1 coordinate 403,246,566, forward strand.
GCAGCGACCCGGGAGAAAGCTATGGCTGAAAAGCTTATGGCTGCTGCCAAGGCTATATCCGGTAAACCACTTTGCGTTTCCTTTGAGTGTTAGATGCTTCGATTGCTATTCCTTGTTCCTCATCCAAAGGGTTTGTTGTTTTTCTTTTGCAGATGCCTCGGGTGTTATGTTCAATCGTGACGCCTTGGAGCACGGTGATCCTCTGGCGGATGCTGTTGCAGCGATCGAAGATCGTTGCACCTCGTCAGTGGAGTCGCTTGACAAGGCCAAAAAGGTGCTCGCTCGCTTCTACAAGGAGATCAACCCCAAGGGCGTTGCCCTCGAGGACGTCGATTCCCTTGCGGAGGCTCTGGCGGATGATGCTCTGGCAAAGTACAAGCGAACGCAAAAGGGGTTTTTTGCTGCGATGGGGCTGACGATGGAAATGGCGTTCGGAGCTCAGCTGGATCTGCCGCAGGTCACGTCCAGGATGCCAACAACGGTGGATGGCACTGAGGTAGAGTTTGACTCCTTTTCCTCCCGCTGCAAGATTTTTGGGCCTAAGCTTATAGATCTTCTGGCCAACTACTCGCTGGAGCAGCAGCGAGTGGCCAAGAGTAGGCAGTCTGGATCTGAAGCTCATCAGGGTGTTGACGCTTAGGTCCCTTCGTCTTGTAGCTTGTCTAGCTTTCTGCCTCTTTCGCAGCGATCTGGGCCACAATGTTCCCCTTAGACTCTGCATCTTCCAGCTTTCTAGGTTTGCTTGGAAAGTTTCGAGATGCGGGTCACATGAAGGAGCTTGTGCACCACCAGCTGGTGGCGGGTGTGAAGGCGGCCTTGTCTCTTGTTCGACTGCATCGCCGCGATGTCAACCTTGCAGAGATAGCAGCTAGGCCGCCTCCTCCTCCTCTGGATGGTATGGGGTGGGACATGCGTCCTCACTACGCGGCAGTGGCGCAATACGTAGAAGAAATTGTAGATGTGTTTGAGGAGCGGACAAACGTTCTGCTCCAGCATAGTTGAGTCCTGTAAACGAAAAACGAGATAATGTAAAGCTTGTATATTTTCGAGTGGGCTTGTAATTCCCTTGTAGAGTTGTATGTATTATCACGTAGTGCGTTGTATGATTATAGAGTATGCATGTCCTTTTCGTTAGCCTGACGTGGTCAGCTACTTAGGTTATATGCATTATTGTCAATCAACGAAGTCGTATGGTGAGGCGCAGCCTCCGAACGGCGTGATGAACGCCGTTTTCTCTTGATCTTCGGCCTTCAGCCGAATTTGTTTGTAGCCTGAGTAGGTGTCGAAGAAGGAGAGTTTCTCGCATCCTACAGTGGAGTCGATGATTTGATCGATCCGTGGGAGAGAAAAGTGGTCCTTTGGGACAATGCTTATTAAGCGAAGTGAAGTCCACACACATCCGCAGGATGTCCGTGTCCTTCTTGGGGACCAACACGGGGATGGCCAGCCACTCGCTTTACTTGATCTCCCTGACGAAGTTGGCATCAAGGAGTCTGTTGACTTTGATACCAACGGCTTCGGCTCTTGCCTCGGACAGTCGATGCATCGACTGCTTGACTGGCTTCGCATCTAGAAACACATTGAGTGCGTGCTCGACGAATTCCCTAGGAACTCCTGGCATGTCCACGGGACACCAGGCGAAAATTTTCCAGCGCTCATGGAGGAATTCGACAAGCGCGCTTTCCTATGTGGGGCTCAGTTCGTTGGCGATCAACGCCATATTTAAGGCGTCCGTCGGGTGGACCTGCACCTTCTTTGTGTTGACTATGGAGTCGAACAACATATCAGTTGCGTTCTGCCTGGTGACTGGGGGTGCCCTGTTGTCTATGACCTCCTTGAGCCTTGTGAGCTCCTCCTGCATGCCGAACGACTGTGAGATTTGTTGACATCTCTATCACAGCTGTCCGACCTGGTGAAGCTTCTTGGGACGGTGATGACGCCCCTAGGTCCTAGCATCTTCAGTAGAAGGTACGCGTAGTGCGATACTGCCAGGAATCTTGCGAATGCCACACGCCCGAGGATGGCGTGGTACTGTGAGGGCCAGTCCACCACTTCGAACTCCAGCCGCTCACGCCTAAAGTTTTCGGGCTTGCCGAAGATGACGCCGAGCCATATCTTGCCTAGGGGGTATATGCCCTTCCCTAGGACGATGTCATGGAACGTCGTGTTCGATGACTCTAGGCTGCAGAGCGGGATCCGCATGGCTGCGAGTGTGCTGGCGACCATCAGGTTGATGTCGCTGCCGCCGTCCATGAATACGCGGCTCATCTCGAATCCTCCGATCTGGGCCTCGAGCACCAGGGCAAAGTGACCTGGGCGAGGTATCTGGCACAGGTGATCCGAACGGTCGAACGTGATGCAAGACTCCGAGCCGCTAAGGTACTCAGGTATGACATGTGGGGAGGTCATGACCAAGTTGACTTGGCGTGTGATCTTCTTTTGCACCATGTTGGTTGGGCGCCCCTTCTGTATCATCATAGACCCTATCGGTGGTAGGTATCCATCCGCACCGTTATTCTGCGCTGGTGCAGCCGCAGGTTGCGACGGTCCTCCAGGTGGTGGTGCGGATCCCCATGAGCTACGGCTCCTGGAGCCGGTGCGAATCCTAGGTTCACCGCCTGGCGTCGCATATGGGTGAGGCCCTCGCTGAGTTTCTGGAACTCTCGGCAATCCTTGAGCATGTGGCTGGCCTTCTTCTTACCGTCTTGCTTGTCTATGTAGAAGTGGATGGTGCAGGGACCTGATAGCTTGTCGTATGCTGAGGGTTCGTCGTCGTGGTTGCTACGCTTGCATATTTGGGTGGGTCGTCCACCATCGCGGTACCCGCTATTGCGGTATCCGCTGTTGCGGTTACCGTCGTCGCGGCGATTGGCGTAGCCAGCCGCAACCATGTTGACCTCCTCGTGATCGTCATAGATGCGCGATATTCGCTTTCCGCGGCAATCGTGCCTATAGCCGAAGTCGTCTTCGTCATCCGAATGTGTTCGGTTGATGGCATCTTCGCCATCTGCCCAACGATTGGAGATATCCATCAAGTGATCAAGGGTTTTGGGCTTGACGCGCCCGAGCTCCTCTTTGAACTCATGGCGCCTGACGCCGTCCTTGAAGGCATCGATTGCCCTCTTCTCGAAGATGTTCGCGGAGGAGTTCTTGATGATGGACCAGTGCAGTATGTACGAGCGGATGGACTCGTTGGTCCGTTGGGTGCAGGCTCGCAGCTCTTTGATTGAGGCTGGCCTCTTGCTTGTGCCCTTGAAATTGCAGATAAAGTTGTACGCCAGCTCTTCCCAGCTTCGGATGGAGCCAGAGGGGAGGCTGCTCAGCCAGACCCTGGCTGCGCCTGTTAGCTACAGCTGGAGACATTGCAGGGCGGTGTTCTTGTTCCCGCCATGGAGCTTGACTGACGACAGATGGTCGTCGAGCCAGGTTTCCGGCTCCTGCATGCCATCAAACTTTGGGTTGTCCGAAGGGAGCTTGAAGTTCTTCGGCATCCGTGACTGCCGAACAGACCTAATAAAGCATCTGGCTTCGCACAACTCTCTGTCGTCCTCTACGGACTCAGTTGAGCACACGCGCTTAGCACGTGATTTGTCGATCTTGCGCTATGTGAGCTCGCTACGAGCATCATAGTTGCTGCTACAGCACTATGGGATCCGATGGCGTCGAGGTAGGTCATGCTCTTTTTCCTCGGATGAGGGTGTGCGGCTTCGATTAAACCTCACCGCGGCCTTTTTCTTTGGCTCTGCGGGTGTTTCGTCGTGGAGCGCAGCTCCGATGAGTCTGAGGCCTGCAAGCGTAGACTTATGGATCACGTTCTTCGGGTCTCCCGCCAGTGGCAGGTTGGACGCGAGATATGTGGTGGACGCCATGATCGCAGCCTGCGGCATTTTCGTCATGTTGTTGCCTTGCAAGTCCATCGTCATGAATGACGTGCCGATTGCTTTGGTGGCCTCGTGCCGTGCGGAGGGGTCCATGCGCTCGAGGCGAGAGCGGTACTTGCGGGCGGCGTTGCCGTGTGAAGAGGAGCCGCCAACGACGGAGAGCGCAGCTCGCCGCATGCTTGATTCATCAGCTGCCTACTTGCGTTTTTCGAGGTCGCCTTGTAGCTTGACTTGTCGATTGTGTTTCTCGATGAGGAGCCAGTGATAGGCCATCAGCATGTCGCGGGAGGCGTCGACATATAAGATGTGGTTGTCCCGTACAGCCTCGCGCGCGATCTCTCATCCCTCTTCGTTGAGGTGGATTTCGTTGTGGGCACGATTGACGCCCTTAGTGCCTCGAGCTCCCCTATTTGGCGGGTTCGCCCTGTTTCCTCCGTTCTCGACATGAGGGTTGGGAGGGGGATTGGGTGTTTCATCCAGCGGTGGATCAGATCCATTGTTGACGTCACCGTCGCAGATGACGGCGCACAGGTAGCGCTCTTGGAGAGGGTCGCTGCTCCCGCAACCCTCAGATCCAAAACCGTAGGTTCCCTCATTCGAAGGGGGATCGCATAGATCGGAGTTGGAGCTGCTGCTGCATCCGAATCGCCCGTCAGCATCGACGTGTGCAGGGCGTCGATGGGTGGGACCCATGAAGCGGACCTGATTGATGGAAGTGGCACCCGCTCTGGGAGGCGGAGGGTGCTGGTCTTCCCAACCTGGAAGCAGAAGCTTCCGAACAACATCTCAATTCTGTCGCCTACGGACTCGAAATCTTTGCGGGTGGCCGGCGAGTGGAAAGTAAAGTCGAAGGCGCCGAAGAGAAGGTGGTTCTCCATCGCTGAGGAAATCATAGATCGCTCCAGATAGAACCGTCAGGACCGCACGATCAGTGTCCCCGCTTCCCACAGACGGCGCCAATTGACGAGGTTCGATCTTATCAATGTCCATTGTTATGGACTTGAGTTTTGGAGAAGATGGGGATGCTAAAAGTCACGAGACGGTTAATAGGCAAGCAACGCGGAGACACGAGGTTTACCCAGGTTCAGGCCCCCGGAGGAAAAACCCTACTCATGCTTGTCTGTTCTTGATTACCGCGGAACCGAAAAGTTACAGGGGTGCGCAGATGCGATGTGGCGTGAGGTGTGTGTATGAGGTGAAGAGATTCTTCTTGTTGTGCCCTCCTGACCCTTATATAGATAGGCCAGGTCCCAGGATAGGTCGAGTCGGTTACAAATTAGCGTTGAACCTTTTGAAATTCTATCTGTAGCTAGACTTGTCCTGCAAGGAGTCAAACTTGTAATGGGCTTGGCCCAGCAAAAATCTTCTTGGCCATCAAATATTTACATGGGCCTTCCCTTGGCTGGACCGGATATACCAATATAAGGCACACATAGGGTATATCCTTGTCACAGACAGCACAACACCACGTGCACAGATTCTCTAACTTGGTCAGCAAAGTCAGACACCTGCCTCCCCTCGATCCGCACGCCACCTACCTCCGCTCCACCTTAGGCCCTTCTCCTCTCATATCGCTCCTCCATCATCTCACGTCTCTGGCACTTGACGGATCACAATCCCGTAGCCCTCGTGTTCCTCCACTTAATCCTCGCCACCGCAAGCTCGCCCTGCCTCCCGGCTGCCCCTCCTACCTCCCCGAGCCGCCGCTAGGGCCGCCCGTGACCCGTCACTACCAGGTGCTCCACCGTGATGTTTGGACCCTGTCTCCTCCGTCCTGCCGCCGCCGCCTGGCCGCATGGGTCCTTCCTCGACCTCGCCCCTACAAAGCACCTACGGGCGTGCGACACCCGTTGTCGTCTTCGTCCAGTGCTTTGGCTGCGCCTCCTGCCCGCTCCCTACGGCCCCGTCGTCCCTTCAGAAGCCTCGGGCCGCACCCCGCATGTGCCCCACCCTGCTCTACCACACCGTCGACCTCACCCCTTTGTCGCGTTGCGGTCACGCGTCGCCTGGCCTCCTTTGCGCTGGCCGCGTGCCGCTTCGAGGTCAGCCATGCCGCTCCGTCCGCGTCCGTGCTCGCTCACTCAACCGCGCGGGTGCACGTCCTCCCCTCGCGACCCGCCAGCCTCCGCTGCGCCCTCCGCCTCTTCGTGCCCCGCCGGCGGCACCTATGCCTGGTTCAACCCCGTACCTCCAGCCCCTCTGCCCTAATGACCACGAAGACGATGAGATGCTACTCGTCCTTGATTGCTTTTTTTCTTGTTATTAGGGTGTTTTATGTAAATTTTGCATTGTAATTGTTCTGTACCAAGTAAATTAATTAGGGATGTAATGGACGTGTGTGGCCGTGCATGGCTGTGCAACCTTTTTTTTGACACAAGATGATTAATGTTGCGCACCGTTTATGGTAGGTGTGGCGCACCACATCACACGTCAGGTCTGTCGGCGCGCTACTGGTGGCGCACCATAGTGTGCTCCACGAGTATAAAATACTAATAGCGTCTATCTTGTGACGCATGAGATATGCGCTACGAATAGCCAAATTATGTGCGTTACGAATAGGCTATTTTCCAATAGTGTGTTCTTATTCATGCAAGAACACAATGTGTATCTTGCTCCTGCCTTTCCCTCTCCGCCTCTTTCCCCACCGCCGTCTTCCGTCATTTTATTGCGCTCTCCAACTATATATGACAATTGGATTTTTTGTGTCGTTGTGATGTAGTGCAACACCCTAATATAGCCAGTGAAAGAACGGTAAACAACAACAAAATCTAGTTGTATTCTCCTATGCAGTAAGAAGAGAATTTCGGCATTCAACAGTTCAACATATGCCACTTGTTGTTGAAGATCACAAATTCCATAATTTAGTTAGTATTTCCTCCGTTCACTAAGACATCCTAGCCTTTTTCTAAAACACATATACGTAGACATATTTTAGTATGTATCTAATCCACTTTGAAATATCTAAAAGGTCTTACATTAGTGAACCGAGGGTGTATACAATTTCATGAAACCTCTAGAATAAAGTTCCAAAGGTATGTCATTGAAATTTTGTTCACTTCCACTTGAAGTATGGAACTAAAAGTCTCTAAGTATAGGTATAGCACCCAAAAATTGGGCCAAGTCAAAATTTCCATTACGAATAGTTAAGCATCAGTAGTGGCAGCTGAAAACTTGCCAATATATAATTTCGCATGTGCACATATTCAAGCTCATCATAGGTCAAAAAACCAGAAGGGCTTGTAACAGGTTGAAGTTCTTAATTCTGTTTCTTGGGAGAATGAGCATCCAACGATAGATGTGTCTTCCGGTGGATATTTGAATGAATGGGAAAGTTATGCGCCTTATGTATTTTGTCCAAAATTCCCCCGCAATTTTTTTATTCAGTCCAAAATTAAGAATTGGATCATTGTGAAGGCATATAAACATGTGAGTGAACTTAAGAAACCTGCATACATCGTCATTTGCATTGGGATTTTCTGAAGGAAAATCATCTCCCCTGAACATTAAGTTTGGTCACTAAAGTGTAAAGTCCATGTGTACCTCTCTAATTCCTTGCAAGAGGCAAGTTCCAACAGCTACTTATATAGGTAGACAGCAAAGAATTTTTCCTGTGGTAGATTGCTGATTCTAACATATAGTACAACACGAAAGTTCTCACCGTTTTTGCCATGAAGCATCGCATGCTGCTCCACCTGCTCAAGCGAGACACTGAAAATCAGTCCAACCCAAATACACAAAATCCAGACCAAATCGCAGTGAGGATGGTTTAGAAGCAGCACCCGCGAGTCGGAGAGGCTTGGATCCAGGCCGAAAGCTTTTAGCACTTGCGAGTACGGGGGCGACCAGATCAGAGTGACACGACAGTGATGACGGCAGCAAAGGGGATCACTGAGGCCGCAGGTCCGGTTTGACGATCTTGGGGAGCAACTAATCCCTGGCGTCGCCGCTGCCCTGCCCAACTGCTGATGCCCATCAGGTTGTCGCCGCCCTCATCCAAGGGCGCACAAGCCGCCGCGAGTTGACTGAATCTGCTCCTCGCGTCGCCATCATCAGCTTCCGTCGGTCAAGTACATCTGCTCCTCGCATTGCCATCATCAATTTCTACCGCTCCTCGCATCACCATCATCAGCTTCTGCCTCTCCTGGCGCTTCCGCCGCCCACTGGAACTGCTATTCCAAACGACTGAGATGGGGGAGGAGCCAGGAAGGGGAGCACGGTCTCCGGTGTGCCAGGGGCACCCGCTTCCCGAGGAGTGGTGGTGGCGACTGCAGCTCGATCATGCGGTGGATATCGGAAGAGTAAGCGACGCAGTGGCCCAGTTTGGGGGCGCATCCCAACAGTATGGGGCCGAGGTGCGGCTAGTTTTTTTTTTTTTTGAACGGAATGGCCCTGAGAGGCCAGAAGCTGCTATTAATTGTCGGCGGTACAAATATCAAGGAGGTGCCTTACATCTATTGACCTGGGCAAGCTAGAAATTGAAGATAAGGCCTCCAAGATTACACAAAGGTCCCTAGGACAAATAATAAAAAAGCAATCGGGTCCTAGACGGCCTCCACCGCCGGTCGCCGGCGATCTCGCAACACGGGCACCAGAGCCACCACCGGGGACGAAACCACTTGGGATGGCTCTGACACTGCTTCCCACGTCGAGATCAGGAAGGATCCTCCGTAGGAGGAAGAAGGAGCTCGGCCCACCGTCGAGCCTGAGCATGGAGTGGCTCCATAAGCCATTGATAGCGACGTCGCTCCATAGCGGCCGCTTGGGAACTCCACATGATGCAGCTTCATGCGTGCGCAACGCCTCCCGCACGCCATCATCCCTCGGAGCTCCGAATCGACGAAAGACAGCACCCCCAACTTCCTCCTGTTCATCACCACGACCACACGGAGAAAGAGGAGGGCATGCCATCTTCGCGGGATTCAGAGCTCCGCCAACGAGCTTTATTGGGGAGGGAGTAGAAGGGGCGCCGCTCCTCGCCGGCTCCGACCACCGGAGCGCCACAAGGACCACCGCCGCCACCAACCACCGGACGCAGCTCGATAGCTCCGACGGTGCAAACCCTCTCGGCATAACGCCAAACTGGCACCTAGGCACACCACTACAAAAACTAAAAATATATACAAGAGCTCGACCTCCTCTCCCCCTCCAACTCCGGCCGGCAGAGCCGCCGGAAAGGGGAGGAAGAGGAGCCGGGGGGCGTCGGTCGACTCTCAAGGTGGTGGAAGAGAGGAAGGGAGGAAGAGGAGCCGGTTTTCTTGTAGAGGCGTTCACCAACTTTGTGATTGCGGCTAGCTTGTTGGACCGGAGATGGCCATGCTGGAGGAGGATGCAGGCACCAACGACCGAGATGAAGAAGTGTCGATGGCGGTCGTGCTTCCGATGGGCTAAATGAAAAAGTGACTGACGTGTGCAACGAGCAAATCTGGCCAACGGGCCGGCCCGGCACGACCCAGGCCCGGCACGCGGCACGGCCCGCCGTGGCCCGCCAAGCCACGTGCCGTGCCGGGCTGGCACGGGGGCCTGCCTCCGAGGCCCGGGCACGGCCCCAGTGTTAGACGGGCCGGCCCGCGGCACGCGAAGCACGACGGCTTGTTAGTGGTTTTGTTTGACCCGTCAAATTAACCCTCAATATGCACATAATATCAATGTCGTCAGCTACTCCGCGGTGGTCTGTTGGTTAGGTGGAAAGAATGAAAGCTGCAGATCGTGAGTTTGACCCCCCATCCCACCTCTTTTTGTACCTATATTTGAAAATCCTACCAAGCTCATGCTAAACGGGCCGTATCGGGCTGGCCCGCGTGCTTGAGAACGCAGCCCGGGCACGGCACCTCGCTTCGCGGGATGGCACGTGGCACGACACGTCATAGGCCGGGTCGGGCCCGTGCCATGCTTTTTTCGCGGGCTGCGGGCCGGCCCGCAAAAGCCCGGCCCATTGGCCAGGTTTAGCAACAAGGAAGAAGGGAGGGACTGCAGGTTGATTTCGATATCTTAGGGATGTCTGTGCAAAACAGTGTGACAGAACTAAAAATTGGCCCCGTAAGCAAAATTCAAGCTGGGTGACTGCGGCAATGTCGAGCTGAGGAGTATCTTCTGCAGTTGCAATGTCTATTTTAGACGAAACTTCTGGCGGTACTTCGAGATGGGTGTCATCTGTAATGTCGACTGGAGGCAGGACTCTGAGTTGGGTTTTCTTCGATCTCGATCGAGGTGAGACTTTGAGTTGGGATTAATGGGGTTTGTATCTCGATCGAGGCATCGAGGAGGGACTTCGAACTGGAATTGATGAAATTTTGTTGGGTTTTTTATTTGATTTTCGATTTTGATTTCGATCGAGGGGGTTTTGATTTGGATCGATGGACTGGAGTGCTTTTTATCAGGGCACACATGGTTACGTGGTCAAGCACGGTCTATGTCAGAGCAGAGTTGCAGTTCATGTTGGAGCAAGATCTGTACTACAGACACGAGGGCAGCACAGTCCGTGTTGAAGCAGAGTCCTTGTTGATCCAGACTGCATTAGTTGCCATCTCGCCGGTCGTCCAGACGGGAGGAGAGCGGCGACATGACACCGCCCTCAAATTTGTCTACGATCTGCCAGCGTGGAGCAAATCTCTAAGTCTGTTCAGACATCTGAAAATATAAACACTGCCAGAGTACTCTTTCATTTACTTACCCAAGGGTCAGCAGCCGAGGGCATTCCATGGTCGACACGGAGCTTCTCAAGAGCAGCTAGTAGGAATTTCGGAGAGAGGCATCTTCAGAGGCAACCGATGCGAATATGGTAGCAGCTATCGGCTAACGTCCTCGCCATTGATGCGCAGTAGCACGATCTGTTCCTTCTTGAGCCCGTCCTCCATGCCGATAACCCCCAAATGCAGGGGATCACTTTAGTACCTCTCAATGTGGAAGTAGGGTATCTATCCACATGAGAAAGAAGGAAACGCTATCTATTCTCTACAACTAAAATGTCACAAGTTTTAGTTGATTATGCACTAAACAAATTTTAAGGAATAAGATGGTTGTTTTAATATATGCAAATTTAATATAACAAAACAAAGAATGTAAAAGTGTCCCAATCCTCTTCAATGCAAGAGAATAAGACAAGGGGTTTTCTATTATGGAAACAAAGGACATGGGTTCATGGGTTCACTTAATTCTCTCTTCTCTATCTATGGTGATTATCATGCTATGGATAGTAAAGGTACACACAATTGCAATGTTTTATGGTACTTTTATGGTGGCTACATGTCGTAAAACACATAGGTGAAAGAAGTACTCATTTCTGTTGCTAGGTCATCCTTGCAATAAGGCTAGTATTTGGTTTGTGTCACGCCATATATCATACTTCTCCATATTTACCCTTAGATAAAGGATGTTGGGCTGCATTGTTGTCACTTAATACAATGCTATTGTCACTTGGCCATCCATTACCTACATACATCATACTTTTTAATAAAAACATTCTAAACACTAGTGAAATGATTCATCTGTAGTGATATGTTATCAGTATTATCACATCTCTCTCATCTATCTCCACTTGGTGGTGTCAATCACCTCATGATATGGATAAACAAGGCATTATGTATATATATAAACCATTACATGCATCATAAAATATTCCCAAAGTATGAAAAACCATACAAGATCCAACACAACGGTAAAATGAATAACAAGTACTATCTCATAACATAATATCCACTATAGGAATTACATAGATAGATCCATACTCATGCAAGGCACATCATATGGACTTCAACAATGATCATACATAGAGAGATTAGATCAAGTTACCACCATAAGCCCAACGTCTAGGGGTAGATGATAGTTGTGAGATTTGATACATTTTATTGATGGTTTTCCTCTTGATTTGATGGTTTTCTATCTTTACCTAACGCTAATACTTTGGTAGTGAAGAAAACTTGGTTTTAAGTGTAAGTTTCAGGTTCTGAACACCAACAGAAGGTTTCAATAGCAAAAATACAATATTCAGGCGAAAACAAGCAAATCTCTTTTTTGGAAGCAATCGAGGAAGGCAACCAGTAGGTTTAACGACCAACTATACGGCGGGAACATTTTCTCCGGCCGTATAGTTCCCACCGTATAGTTGTCACCGCCTTCGCCCTGACAAAAGGAACAACTTTCATGAAGGAGGCATACGCGAAAATATAACACAGCATACACTATTCCATCTAGAGGGGAGAAAGAAGAAATCCGGAGAAGAAGGGGAAGACGTTCTTCATATCGCTCCACGATCTTCAACCTCCTAGCCACCACATCCCCATAGACATTACTTATACTTGAGAGAGAGAGATATTCACCTTGCAAGATTAGGGTTTGAGATTGTTTATTCCTATCTTGAATTATGTTGGATTGATTTTCTGTTCTTATTATGGATCTCCACGGTAATATTGAGATGAACTGCTTTTATTTAATTATATCGATGATGCTTTCTTCTCTCATGTTTGAGTAAGTTCCATTGGGCATGGGAGATGTAAGGTATTGGTGCATATTTTACATTAGTTTGTGATTGATTTTAATTACTATATTATGTGTGCTTGACTATCTGTGGGATGCCTAATGCTTGTTGTCCAATTAAGGGCCCAGACAACATGATACTTTGTTCTACATAGATAATATCTTGTTTGCTAGCAGACCGGCAACCCTCGAGTGACATGGGGATATCAATGGAAAACTAGTTTGACTCGAGGAGCACGAGGAACCACTGTGCCTATTGCATTAGTCCGATCCAAGGAGCTTAATTGCTAAGAAACCTAAAGGATCTTAATCGCCTAGTGACTAACCATGGTTTTGGTAACAGACTAGTCGGATTATGGAAGTTGGGATAAAATCTACCAAGAGGAGTTCTGGATAATTATGGGTTGCTCACCTACACACATACTTAGTAGATTATAATTGTTATATTTGTTACTCATCCACCTGGCACAATCACTATCACCATGAACTATATCTTCCCGTGCCTAATTTGTCATCTGCGGAAAACAACAAAAAATCAAATCATTCTTTACTTTTATGATTTTTATTTCTAAAGTTTAGATTTTAGTTTTATTTAAATACATTCAGTTTAATCCAAATTTTATTCTTATTTCAACACTTGCAGTCAATTCACTCGAAGACACATGACAACTTTGAGTGCCTCAGATACTTCATTCATAAACACTTTCCTTTGGGCTCCCTGCGAGATCGATATCTTAAGTTCGAAACTAGCTACAAACGATCTGTGCACTTGCAGACATCTGATAGCTGTGAGATTCTATACATTTTTTACGGTTTCTATCGATGGTTTTAGTTTGGATTTGATGGTTTTCTAGCTTTACCTAACGCTAATACTTCGGTAGCAAAGAAAACTTGGTTTTTAATGTGTAGTTCAGGTTCTGAACATCAACAGAGGGATTTAATAGCAAAACACAATATTCAGACGAAAACAAACAAGTCACTTTTTGGAAGCAATCGAGGGGAGTTTACTGAAGCTTTAACGAGCAACTATACGGCGGGAATATTTCTCCAGCCGTATATTTCCCACCATATAGCTGCCATCTCCTTCGTCTTATTAAAAGGGACAACTTCCATAAAGAGGCCGAGGACTAAAATAGAACACATGAGCCGCCATCCCATCCAGAAGGGAGAAAGAAGGGATCGAAGAATAAGGGGAAGACGTTCTTCATCTTGCTCCACAATCTTTGATCTTCTAGCCACCACACCTCCATAGCCATTACTTGTACTTGAGAGAGAGAGAGAGAGAGAGAGAGAGAGAGAGAGAGAGAGAGAGAGAGAGATCTCCACCTTGCAAGACAAGGGTTTGAGATTGTTCTTCCCATCTTGAATTGTGTTGGATTTATTTCTATTTCTTATTGTGGATCTTCGTGGCAATATCAAGAAGAACTCCCTTTATTTAATTATATCAATGATGCTTTCTTCTCTCATGTGTGATTAAGTTCCCTTGGGCGTGGGAGATGTAGGGGATTGATGAGATGTGATGTGCCTATATAATTTCCATTAAGTTTATGGTTGATTTTAATTACTATATTACGTGTGCTTGACTATCTGTGGGATACTTAATGCCTGTTGTCCAATTAAGGGCCCAGACAACATGATGCTTTATTCTACATAGATAGAATCTTGTTTGCTAGCAGACCGGCGACCCCCGAGTGATACGGGGATATCAATCGGAAACTAGTTTGACTCAAGGATCACGAGGAGCCACCGAGCTTATTGCATTAGTTTAATCCAAGGAGCTTAATTGCTTAGCAACCTGAAGGATCTTAATCGTCTAGTGACTGACCATGGTTGTGGTAAACAGGCTAGTAGGATTATTGAAGTTGGGATGAAATCTACTAAGAGGAGTTCCGGCTAATTATGGTTTGCTCGCCTACACACATACTTATAAGATTATAATTTTTACACTTATCACTAATCCACCCGGCACATTCACTATCACCATGAACTGAAACTCCCCGCGCCTACTTTGTCATCTGCAGAAAATAACAAACAAATCATTCTTTATTTTTATGCTTTTTATTTCTGAAGTTTACATTTTAGTTTTATTTAAATACAATCCTTTAATCCAAATTATATTCTCATTTTCAACACTTGCAGTCAATTCACTCGAAGACCTGTGACAACTTCGGGTGTGACAGAAACTTCACCAATAAACACTTACCTTTGGGCTCCCTGTGGGATCGACATCTTAACTTCGAAACTAGCTACAAACAATCTGTACACTTGTAGCCATCAACATCAAGCTATTTTCTGGCGCCGTTACAAGGGAGCTAAGAGCTAAGTGTTTGTCTCTTGACATTTCAGGTGTTACTACTACCAAATGGTCTCCCTAGGAGACAAAGGGTATACATGCTCTGGTAGGATCTATCTACCAGATTATTTTAAGCGCGTGCCTACTCAAAGGAGCGAATAAATTATTGAAAAACTTTTGAGGTCAAATAAGGTTGAAGTTGAAAACCTGAGTGATTTTATGGAAATCATGTCCATTCACAGGACAACTTCCAAGAAACCTAAGAAAACTCTTAGAGAATACAGTGCTCCAGATCCTGCTTATATTAAACAACCAATAGAATTTCCTAATCATGGAGTTAGAAAATATCAATTTGATGGTGAGATTATTAAACTTTTGCAGGAAAAAGCTTTCAGTTGAAGGGAAGATGAAGACCCAGGAAGACATCTTAGAGAGTTCAATGATGTGATAACATCAATTGGACCAAAAGGTTTTCCTAGAGATTTCTCCTGTCTAAAATTATTTTGTTGGTCTCTTAAAGGTAAGGCTCTCGACTGGTTATATTCTCTCCCTAATCATTACATTAATTGCTGGGAAAACTATATTGTAAAATTCATAAACAAATTTAATCCTTTTAAAAAGGTAACTGAAGTTAGAAAGAATATAGGAAACTTCAGTCAGAATGTGGGAGAAAACTACTCACAAACTTGGGATAGATTTTTTGGAATGATCAATAGAATTCCTAATCATGGCTATTCCGAATCAACTGTTTGCCACTTATTTTACCACAGTCTTAATACTCAATGCAGAGAGTTGCTTGATTTATCACCAGGAGGATCGATAAATACTTTAACTACTAAAGCCGGTTTGGAATTGGTGTTCACTAGGGCTAAGAATGGTTCTATTTATAATCGTGATTTTGGTACTAAGTTGAAAAAAGGAATACTTCGTATAACCCCAGATCTTGTGCTTGAAGTATGCAAAACAATGAAAGAAAAAGGTATACCTTATGAACTTGTTAAGGAAAAAAATGTGGATCTGTTACAGATTTTTACTAAAGAAGATGAAACTAGGAAAGTTTTTCAAGAATTAAAACATCGACATGCCAAATCTCATAATAACCTGCATAAGAAATTTCAAAGATATAAGAAGATTTTGGCAGAACTCATGGAAAATTATGATGATATTGGCCAAGAAATAAAATTATTTAACAAGTACATTAGTATGATTGAAACCCAATGTGAACAAATAGCATCTGGTTATCAAATTTTTCTTCGAGATGATATAAATATTCCTGTTTCTACTAATATTGTTACAAGGGGAGGTGCAGTTGTCACATGACCATTAGGACCACCAAAATATAAAGTTGAAAAGGATCGAAGGGAAAAATCCTTTCTCAAATCAAGCCAAGAAGATGATACACTGGTGGATCCCCAAGATGGAACTGCTCAAGAAACACAAGACCAAACCTTGGAGGAGCAAAATGATGCACAGGATGACAACTATGACTCTGATGCAGAGACTGTTGATCCAAGAGAAGAACAAGAGGTAAGTAATGAAGACGAAGTTATTGTAGTAGAAAATAAGAAAAGAGATAAGCAGCAACAAAAGAAAACAACTAAAGAGCCCGATCCCCCACAAAAGGAAAAAGAAAAGAATAAGAAATGTGAGCAAAAACTTCCATATCCAGGTCGCAAAAAGAAAGCACCTGATCAGGTAATCTATGATTCTTCCAAAACGGAACTTGGTGATCTCTGTCTACGAATTCCATTTGCAGATGCAATAAAAGTTCCTACCTATACTAAATTTCTCCGTGATATTCTTAATAGAAAGAAAGAAATAAATCAAACCGTTGCCATAGTAACTAGTTATCCTGCTACTGGGAGGTTGTTGTCTAAGTCAGGAGATCCTGGAATACCAACTATTTCATGCTCAATTGGCAAAACCGATATTCACAATGCCTTGTGTGATTTAGGTGTAGGAGTTAGTGTAATGCCATATTCCCTCTATAAAAGGTTAGGATTGGGGGGAGTATTCCCCTACTTCTATCACTTTATAGATGGCTGACAAATCCACTAAACAACCCATTGGTATGATTGAGGATGTTCTACTTAGAATAGATGAGCATGTTATTCCCACTGATTTTATTATTCTTGAAATGCCAGACAATGAAAAATTATCTATAATAATTGGAAGACCTTTTCTTAGTACTGCAGGAGCGTTAGTTGATGGTGCTAAGGGAAAAACAATCTTCAATGTTTATGATGCTAAAATCATCCGGTATTTTCCAAAGAAGCTAGAAACATGAGAAAGGTATATTCCACTGGCAAAACGGGTTCAAGTGGTAAGTGCCATTGATAAGGGGCAACCCAAGGTAAGAATTCGAGAACAGATAAAGGGTTGAAATATTTGACCATTCTTAATAAAATGCTTAATGGGAATCAACCCATCACATTAATAAAATAGTTGAAGAATAAAATGTTCATCGCATTCCTACAACTTTTTCACAGACATTCTTGCGGAAGCGCGCCCGTAAAGATACAGCTGTCAAAAACTAGTAGAAATATCGACTGAATAAGCATAGATGAAGTGTAAAAATTAAGTTTGAGTTTTATCTGCAAGAACTAGCCTAACCATATTGTTTAGATTAAAAGTTTATCTCTGAATTTGTTTGGAGAAAAGCATGTTCTGGAGAGTCTAATGACCAACTATACGCCGGGAATATTTTTCCGGCCGTATAGTTTTGGTTGTATAGTTATCGATCCCTTTTTCACGAATTGTATCTCAGAAAGTATGTTTAACGAACAACTATACATCGAGAGGTTTTTCTCCGCCCGTATAGTTGCGGACATATAGTTTGGATCTGGTGAAAAGAAACCCTAATTTTCGCTGTCGCCGCAACTATACGATGGGAACTACATATCACGCCCGTATAGTTCCCACCGTATAGTTCGTGCGACCACTTAAATGAGCCGGCATGGCTAGGGTTCTTCCTCCTCCTCACTTTTTCTCTCATATTCTCTCTCCAAACTCCTCAAAACCCACCTAGAATTCTCGATTCTTCGCGGATTTCGTTCATTTGAGTTGGGGAATCAACAGATCGGTATGTTTCCCTCCCTATCCATGCTTTATTTTTGGAATTCCATGGTCGAAACTCTCACATTGATCTAGTGGATGAACTCAAGCCTTTTTGATTTTCCCTTTTGATTTCTCACGTTAGGATTAAATTTTTCCATGTAGAATCGCTCGTATATCATGTAGAAACTATATGCCTAAGGTTTTATGTTGAAATTTTTTAGTTCATCAAGATGAACAAGCTTGGTGGCCTTTTCCGCAAGAGCAAGCGCCAACATGGTGAGGGCTCGGGACTCCGGGCTGAGCTCGACAACAAGTACGCCATGGTTTCATCAAGGCGGGTGATGCCCACACGTTGGGCCGATGATGCGTTTCTCACCGCTGCAGGGTTGAGATCAGATTTTGACCACATGTGTGCAAGTGCAAGTTATCACTCCTCGCCTACGCAAGCCACTACACCTCCAATGAGCTCACCTTTGAGTTCCTCGCCTCCTTCTACGATGACTACATGGAGAAAGGTAATGCGTGCACGGTGAGTTTCACCATAAACCAGCAGCCATATCAAATTTCTTTCCAACAATTTTGTGATGCTTTTGGATTCCCTCATGATGGGGAACCAACTGTTACAAATTTATATAGCGTCTCAAGTGGAGAAACTTGGGAGGTTATTTCTGTTAACGGTGGCAGGGACTTCTACCATAAGAAGATGTCCACCATTCAGAACCCAACAATCCGCTACTTCGCCTTTTTTTCTCACCAACACTCTGTTGGGAAGAGGAGATACCAGTTCCATGGACAATGCAGACATGGCCATGGTCACTAAGGCACTCTTCCCCAATGCACCCTAGAGTCCTAATCCTGCGGCTCTACTCCTCCAGCACCTTTGCCACCAGAGCAACAAAAGAAAAGGTGACATTCGCATTGGTGGATTGGTAACCCACCTTGTCCAAGCCTGTGACATTCCAATACCTGTTATGAAACCTGTTGACGGTTCCATACTTATGGACATCAAATATATAACTGCTTGTGGCTTCCTCGGTCTCTACCGAGCTGACAAGAGGCTCCGAGCATATAAGTTTGGTTATCTTGATGCCCCACAGGATGATCAGGTGCCTCTACCTTGTCCACAAGCTTTCTTAATTTTGGGGAAGGTCAACTGGATCCTCACCCAAGATCAAGTGAGGGAGATCATGGCTGAGCTCCAGCCTAACCCCAAAGAGGATGAAGAAGGAGAGCAGCAGGATGAGTAGGAGCAGGAGCAGCACAATCCTGCTTGGGAAGGATAGCAGCAGAAATAGGAGGGACCCTGGGACCCATGGCCCAATCAACAGCAACAGCAGCAGGGGTTCAACAACGTTCCCTATCAAGAATTTCTGTAGCTCAACTGATGCGTTGGGGAGATCGATCACACTCTTCAGGGAGTGAATGAGGATATTAGTTCTCTCACTAACATCTTCGGTCACTTCATGACCAACTTCCCTAGCTACTA
The DNA here is from genome assembly GCA_916181665.1 of Avena sativa. Classification (NCBI taxonomy): domain Eukaryota; kingdom Viridiplantae; phylum Streptophyta; class Magnoliopsida; order Poales; family Poaceae; genus Avena; species Avena sativa. The sequence continues at coordinate 403,265,755 of OV702285.1, forward strand.
CCAGTAGTACCCATACCAGCCATCGAATGATGGCAACAACTAAGCCTGGCAACAGCCTAAGCTTGGGGGAGGTTTCAAAACCTCCAAACTTTGCATTCATATTTTTATCTCTTCTTTTGATTTATTTTACTTCTTCAAAAACTGCATGTTTACTTTCAGTTTTGCATTCCTAAATCAAAAACACAAAAAAAATAGTTGTAACTTCTATTGCAAATTTGTTTCTTTGTTTTTCTCGGAGATTGCTCAATTTCAGGTGACTTGGCAATAGGAAAATATAGAGGGGTGCAACTCAAATACAAGAATGAAGCAAGTAAGAGGAGGTATCACATTCCTTTCATCACATCTTTTGCAATTTTAAATTGATCGTACAACTATTTGATCGCTTGCACTTAAGTCACTCCACACTTAGCTTGTTATCTTACAAATTATATTGCTTTGCTAGTGTCTCCTTTTTAGCTTTGAAATAATGAGCAATGAACTTGGTTAAAATATTTCCAACATTTTTACAACAAGAAAAAGCATCCAAAAGATGACTTGAGTCCATGTTTATCCCAAAGGATTTGATTTTAGAAACTACTCAACCTCATTGAGCTTAATGTAATAGACTTGATAACACATTTGAATGGAATTGTTTGATAAAATTGACGCTTTGAAGTAGTAGAGATTATGCCACTGCTTTTCTAATAATTAAAGTAAGATATTGCTTTACGCATGTCATTACAACACTGTCGTGGTCCATGAGGAACTAATAACTCCGTTGGCCAATGAACGATCTAAATATGGGAAACCACTTGATTTCGGCTATTGAGTTATGTAAGCGTCTGTAGCTGCAATGCTATGGCGAGTACAAAATTTAGCCTCCTCGTGGTCTCATGTTCCAAGTGAAGTTGTAGTACTCCTCTGGCCCATTATTGCTCAACAATTATCTATTGGCATGGTCACGAGTATGCAATACAGTCTCATTAACATGTTAAAAACAGTGGCATAATTTCTCTATGGAAGAGATGAATTTTTTGAAAAGCAAGGAAAGGAAAAGGTGCTTTGAGGTTCTTGTCATTTTGTCGTGGGAGTAGATGAGTTGTTCTTAAATTGAATATTTCTAGTGCCAACTTGAGTACTCTTAATTGATTAAAGAAACAGGAGAAAAAAGTCTTTTACCTCTCAACAAAGAGAGAAACCAAAATAATTTGTTTCACTTTCCTAGCTAAACTATTGACACTTGCAGTAGCACCCCGGACAAAACCACTATTAGAAAATCGCCTGTCTTTATCCTTATGCATCATCATCACATCATCATGCATAGTTTGTCTCGAAACTATTTTATAAAACCCTATATTGTTTTCGACATTACGTCTCCTCTTTTATTCAAATTATATTTTATTGCTATTTCAATCGTGTAAAACTAGTTACAAAATGATTTAAACAAAACAAAGGAAACAAAAATAAAATGTTTTAAATAAATATTAAAACCTAGACCTAAACCGGCCAGGCCCAAAGGCCCAGCCGGCTGAACCCAATCAGACCAAACCCTAATCCTGAAAACCTAGATCCCTATCTACCCCAAACCCCCCAGCTATCCTATCACTCCCAGCCGCCGCCGGCCATACACAAAATTCCCCACCCCACTACCTCAACCAGCCCCAACCACACACACGCACGCTCCCTTCCCACCACCATCGCACGCCTCGGGCGCCACCTAATCCCTGCAGCCCGTGTCAACCTGACGCGAACCCCGCTCCCCTGATCCCCTCTGCCTCACGTCTCGTCCCCTCCCGAGAACCAACCGTCGCCACCTCTTCCCATGAGTCCTGGCTCAAGCTCCTCCCCTCCGTCCTGCACCCTTCCCCTCGCCAGCGACCTCTCCCTCCACCCGCAGTCGCCGCCGCCCCTGCATCCCCTCTCGCCGATGCCTGTGTTTCCTCCTCCGGCCGCACAGCCGCGCGTGCACCCCGAGCTCGTCGCCGTCGCCTCAACACCCCCGAGCTGCATGCTGCCATCCTCCCGCCGTGTTCCCTGCACCCCCTTATGCAGCTCGCCCCTGCCAAGCTTCGCCATGGCTCGCCCACGGCCTCTCTCCCTCGCGCCCAGCACACCCTCTGACCGCCTTGGGGTCACCCCTGCATGCCTCCGTCAACCGTGCTTGGCCGCCCGTGGACGAGCTCGCCTCACCACCCTCCACCCGGGCCAAACAACGCTGTCGTGACCTCTGCCATCTCCTGAGGCCTCCTCGTCCCTGCCCGTGACCCGCCTCTGACATCGCCTCTGAGCACCCGTATGCGATGACCTCCGTCCCGTGTGTGCATGTATTTGGTGGAGGCCTCATCATGAACACCAAGGTCGTCTGCTGCCATGAAGGACAACACGAGCTCGTCAAGTTGACTTCTGATTGTGTCTGCGACGGCTTTTGTTTTCCCGAAGTGATGTTGGGGTATGATGTTAGAGGTGCTCAAGTGCAATCTAGAGAACTGTCGCAGACCCAAGTTAATCTCGACAAGATCTTCGTCGCCACCCAAGCTGGAGACCGAACCCGCGGCATCCCAAGTTCGCCTTCCCGGACACCAAGGTCGCCTTCACGGACGTCAAGACCCTGGATCCGAACCCTGAAGCTCGATCCGAAGACCGATCCGGTCGAGCCTGAACCCGAATCCTCAGAACCCCAAGATCGTCGAACCAAGATGTGTGACCCTTTTGCCGAGCCCTTATTTTTATAAATGCTATATTTACCTTGTTGCATATAAATTGTTCATGATTGCATACATGTTTAGTGGTTTGGGGGCCTTATGCCGTTTCATCTCATAATTAAATATGGAGACCATATGCGGGCGAATCTAGTCTAATATTGGTCCCATTTAAATTTGTGCATCGAACCAGTGATATAATTTTGCCTTGTTAAGACAACATTTAAATTGGGGGTATCTAAACAACATGAACTTAATAATTAATTATCGGGACCCTGGTTCCGCTTAATATTGCCTAATTGCATCGCATCTTTGCCATGCCATACATCATACATGCATCATGCTCGATTTTTGCCGTAGTATTAAATAGTGCATCCGGTGTTTCTTCTAGTGCTTCGCTTCTTCACGGATTAGACCGATGAGTTGATGCGAGAGTCGACCCGATCTTCGGATGAACCTTCGGCAATGTTTTCAGGCGAGCATTCTCCCCCTTTCTACCTATTTTACTTTATAGTCTTTATTTCCTCCTCTTGATCTATTGCTATCTGTGTTGCGATGCACTAGTTTTCGTACCCGTGATATCCCTTGCAGCCTTATATTGCCTTGGACACATCCTATTACATGTTGTTTGGTAGATAGTTGGACTTGCGTGTCGTAGTCGCTTGCTCAAGTGCGGTTGCGTGTCGTCAAGTACCACAGTTGTTGGAGTAATGCCGCATGTTTAATGTTGGAGATGATCATGGATTTAATTATTGTTTAATAAGTAAAATTGAAAGTAGGTAAATAATGCAGAGGCACAGGTGGGCAATAGATGTTATTTGGTTTTTAACTGTCCACTTGTGTCCCGTAGGACCCCGAGTACTTGATACCTGTTCTTTGAATATTCGCACTATCCGCATGTGGGACCATGAATCCCCCTAGCCAGAGCTTGAGTCATATATTATTTCTTGGGGCCACAAACTAGTTTGTGGCTTTATTACTATCCTGTACTTATGCCATGCTTTACTGCTTTATTTACGATTGCGCATGGAGCGTCTGTACTGTTTTGGAACCCCGTGCCACGTTTTCGCGGTATCGACAAGCCCAGTCACACTTTCGGGTTCCCAGTCGTTTACAGCCGTCGTCACAAACCTCTGGATCCGTCTCGGAGCCGGCCAACTTCGTAGCGGGTAGCTTGGTGGGGTGGCCCCCTGAAATATTATATGAATCTTGCAATTGCTCTGTCGTGATGCCTCGTTGGGTTTTCATTTGGTTTTTCCCGAGGTTTATCGTGCGTGTGTTGCTATTTGTGCCCCCCTGCAGGGTAAAACTTTCTGAAAGCCGTGTCCGCGGTTATGGACGACTTGGAGCATAGTATATCGATCATAGACAACTATAACTAAAGTAGTGCTATAAATTTGACTTTATAATGACTAGTAATCAGCTTTACTACAACAGAATGACTAAATAAAAGTATCAACAACTGCTGAGTTTTGGGATGCCTCATGCTATATGTATCTGACTAGTAAGTATCCCAACTACAACGGAATGGTTAACTAAAAATGCCCACTGCTTATTACATCAGGATGACTCACGCTATCTATATCTGACTAGTAATTGTCGCAACTATAACAGAATGAATAAAACTGCCAACTGTGTGAGTTCCTCGGTTGACTTCCTCGTTTGGTCTCGAGGGGGAAACGCCAGGATGGGTATGCTTGGTGATAGTTTCAGGTTGGATCCAAATAGGTCTTTCTTATCCCTATCTGATAGCCACTTGTTGTATTGAGTCTCTATAGGTTGTTTAGTGCATGCTGCGCTGCCGCTTCAGTCCATCATACCTATGTAGGCAAGGACCGCCGAATTCTAGTCTCGCCGTGTACTGGCCTCAGTACTGACCGCTCTCTTTTTCCTTTGCCCTTTGTCAGCACCCCTTTTGTTTAAGCAGGTTTTGAGATCGACGTCGTTAGCAAGGTTACCCTTCCGGCTTGGTCTGGGCAGGGTTATGGACGCCATTGGTTATTCTTCAGGGCTCTTAGCTCAATTTTCATCTTGTCCGTACTCGGACGCTATATCATTTTCAAGGTGATTTGGATCTTTGTATTGTATATCTGTATTCTTGACTCTTTGAGTCGTTGTTGTATATATCTGTTATGTGGGTTCCATCGTGGACTATTGTGTAATGATATTACTTCGTTTTCCACCCGCACGCAAGTGCCTGGTGGGCACCACTGAATTATTTCTATGCGGGTTTGGCGGGAATCGCTAAAAACTTGCATAGTGTCGATTCGAGGGTGTTACAAAGTGGTATCAGAGCTCAGGAGTTGCGATACCCCACCGGTCCAGCCTGTAGGATAACCTAGCCAACGACCGTTGTAGAGTGTCAAAACTATTTGGAAAATCGGTTGGATAGATCTGATTAGGTCTGCTTTTAATTCTTACCCCTCTGCTATTCTCCTCTTATCTCGACGTGTTTTGAATCTACTGTCTTATCTTTTCTTCGAGTCTAGGAATTCTCGTGGTTGGGTTTCCATCGTACCTTCAGGGTTTCACTTCCCTTCTTTTATAACGATGGTGCTACAAACATCTTATCTGCATCTTGTTTGGTGTACCCTTCATCCAATCTTTTTGTTCTTCAACTCTTTATCTATATGTGTACCTTGCTGGACATCCGTATCGTTGAAAAACGTATGAGAAGGACGAGCATTGGTGACGTTGGAGTATACCTTGAGCATGTGTTGTTCATGCCAATGGAACCATCGCGAAACCTAATCGTTATGTATTTTCATAAAATTTCTTTTGTATCTTTCGGTGTTTTCCAACATGATGACCTCATCTACATCAGATCCAATGCAGAGCTTGCATCACCCCTTTGTTCCGAATACTGCTTATGAAGATCTTCATTCTAAATTTTGAGAGTTGTGTTGCGCGATTTTCCTATTCATGTATGGAGTTAATAGTTTGGGTACGGGATGGACTGATCACCCTAACCGACTCTTACTGTTCACTCTTGTACATCGAACGGGTGGATTAATGTAACTTTCATCTTCTCATGGAAGTTAGAGGTGGCCTTAACTTTTGATACCTCTATCTTCGTCCTTTGTTTCTATGGAGTGTTCTCTCGGCAAACGTGTGCCACAACCCCTTGTTGGTGGTGTCGCTGATTTTAAGATGGGGCAGGAGTCTTTGTTAGTGGTGTCGCAAAGATCTACATGAAGCGAGAAGATACAGATGATTGGTCTTCTTCCCGGTACCATGAGTCGGATCTCGAGGGCGAGATCCATTGTTAGTGGTGTCGAATTGTAGCACCCCGGACAAAACCACTATTAGAAAATTGCCTGTCTTTATCCTTATGCATCATCATCACATCATCATGCATATTTTTTCTCGAAACTATTTTATAAAACCCTATATTGTTTTCGACATTACGTCACCTCTTTTATTCAAATTATATTTTCTTGCTATTTCAATCGTGTAAAACTAGTTACAAAATGATTTAAACAAAACAAAGGAAACAAAAATAAAATGTTTTAAATAAATATTAAAACCTAGACCTAAACCGGCCAGGCCCAGCCGGCTGAACCCAATCAGACCAAACCCTAATCCTGAAAACCTAGATCCCTATCTACCCCAAACCCCCAGCTATCCTATCACTCCCAGCCGCCGCCGGCCATACACAAAATTCCCCACCCCACTACCTCAACCAGCCCCAACCACACACACACGCACACTCCCTTCCCACCACCATCGCACGCCTCGGGCCCCACCTAATCTCTGCAGCCCGCATAAACCCGACGCAAACCCCGCTCCCCTGATCCCCTCTGCCTCACGTCCCGTCCCCTCCCGAGAACCAACCGCCGCCACCTCCTCCCACGAGTCCTGGCTCAAGATCCTCCCCGCCGTCCTTCACCCTCCCCCTCACCAGCGACCTCGCCCTCCACCCGCATTCGCCGCCGCCCCTGCATCCCCTCTCGCCGACGCCTGTGTTTCCTCCTCCGGCCGCACAGCCGCGCGTGCATCCTAAGCTCGTCGCCGTCGCTTCAACGCCCCCGAGCTGCACGCTGCCGTCCTCCCGCTTTGTTCCCTGCACCCCCTTCCGCAGCTCTCCCTTTCCAAGCTTCGCCATGGCTCGCCCGCGGCCTCCCTCCCTCGCGCCCAGCACACCCTCTAACCGCCTTGGGGTCACCACTGCATGCCTTCGTCAACCGTGCTTGGCCGCCCGTGGACGAGCTCGCCCCACCACCCTCCACCCGAGCCAAACATCGCTATCATGACCTCTGGCATCTCCTGAGGCCTCCTCGTCCCTACCCGCGATCCGCCTGTGACATCGCCTCCGAGCACCCGTATGCGATGACCTCCGTCCCGTGTGTGCATGTATTTGGTGGAGGCCTCATCATGAACACCAAGGTCGTCTGCTGCCATGAAGGACAACACGAGCTCGTCAAGTTGACTTCTGATTGTGTCTGCGACGGCTTTTGTTTTCCCAAAGTGATGTTGGGGTATGATGTTAGAGGTGCTCAAGTGCAATCTAGAGAACTGTCGCAGACCCAAGTTAATCTCGACAAGATCTTCGTCGCCACCCAAGCTGGAGACCGAACCCGCGGCATCCCAAGTCCGCCTTCCCGGACACCAAGGTCGCCTTCACGGACGTCAAGACCCTGGATCCGAACCCCGAAGCCCAATCCTAAGACCGATTCGGTCGAGCCCAAACCCAAATCCTCGAAACCCCAATATCGTCGAACCAAGATGTGTGACCCTTTTGCCGAGCCCTTATTTTTATAAATGCTATATTTACCTTGTTGCATATAAATTGTTCATGATTGCATACATGTTTAGTGGTTTGGGGGCCTTATGCCGTTTCACCTCATAATTAAATATGGAGACCATATGCGGGCAAATCTAGTCTAATATTGGTCCCATTTAAATTTGTGCATCGAACCAGTGATATAATTTTGCCTTGTTAAGACAACATTTAAATTGGGGGTATCTAAACAACATGAACTTAATAATTAATTATCGGGACCCTGGTTCCGCTTAATATTGCCTAATTGCATCGCATCTTTGCCATGCCATACATCATACATGCATCATGCTCGATTTTTGCCGTAGTATTAAATAGTGCATCCGGTGTTTCTTCTAGTGCTTCGCTTCTTCACGGATTAGACCGATGAGTTGATGCGAGAGTCGACCCGATCTTCGGATGAACCTTCGGCAATGTTTTCAGGCGAGCATTCTCCCCCTTTCTACCTATTTTACTTTATAGTCTTTATTTCCTCCTCTTGATCTATTGCTATCTGTGTTGCGATGCTCTAGTTTTCGTACCCGTGATATCCCTTGCAGCCTTATATTGCCTTGGACACATCCTATTACCTGTTGTTTGGTAGATAGTTGGACTTGCGTGTCATAGTCGCTTGCTCAAGTGCGGTTGCGTGTCGTCAAGTACCACAGTTGTTGGAGTAATACCGTATGTTTAATGTTGGAGATGATCATGGATTTAATTATTGTTTAATAACTAAAATTGAAAGTAGGTAAATAATGCAGAGGCACAGGTGGGCAATAGATGTTATTTGGTTTTTAACCGTCCACTTGTGTCCCGTAGGACCCCGAGTACTTGATACCTGTTCTTTGAATATTCGCACTATCCGCATGTGGGACCATGAATCCCCCTAGCCAGAGCTTGAGTCATATATTATTTCTTGGGGCCACAAACTAGTTTGGAGCTTTATTACTATCCTGTACTTATGCCATGCTTTACTGCTTTATTTACGATTGCGCGTGGAGCGCCTGTACTATTTTGGAACGCCGTGCCACGTTTTTGCGGTATCGACAAGCCCAGTCACACTTTCGGGTTCCCAGTCGTTTACAGCCGTCATCACAAACCTCTGGGTCCGTCTCGGAGCCGGCCAACTTCGTAGCGGGTAGCTTGGTGGGGTGGCCCCCTGAAATATTATATGAATCTTGCAATTGCTCTGTCGTGATGCCTCATTGGGTTTTCATTTGGTTTTTCCCGAGGTTTATCGTGCGTGTGTTGCTATTTGTGCCCCCTGCAGGGTAAAACTTTCTGAAAGTCATGTCCGCGGTTATGGATGACCTGGAGCACAGTATATCGATCATAGACAACTATAACTAAAGTAGTGATACAAATTTGACTTTAAAATGACTAGTAATCAGCTTCACTACAACGAAATGACTAAATAGAAGTACCAACAGCTGCTGGGTTTTGGGATGCCTCATGCTATATGTATCTGACTAGTAAGTATCCCAACTACAACGGAATGGTTAACTAAAACTGCCCACTGCTTATTACATCAGGATGACTCACGCTATCTATATCTGACTAGTAATTGTCGCAACTATAACAGAATGAATAAAACTGCCAACTGTGTGAGTTCCTCGGTTGACTTCCTCGTTTGGTCTCGAGGGGGAAACGCCAGGATGGGTATGCTTGGTGATAGTTTCAGGTTGGATCCAAATAGGTCTTTCTTATCCCTATCTGATAGCCACTTGTTGTATTGAGTCTCTATAGGTTGTTTAGTGCATGCTGCGCTGCCGCTTCAGTCCATCATACCTATGTAGGCAAGGACCGCCGAATTCTAGTCTCGCCGTGTACTGGCCTCAGTACTGACCGCTCTCTTTTTCCTTTGCCCTTTGTCAGCACCCCTTTTGTTTAAGCAGGTTTTGAGATCGACGTCGTTAGCAAGGTTACCCTTCCGGCTTGGTCTGGGCAGGGTTATGGACGCCATTGGTTATTCTTCAGGGCTCTTAGCTCAATTTTCATCTTGTCCGTACTCGGACGCTATATCATTTTCAAGGTGATTTGGATCTTTGTATTGTATATCTGTATTCTTGACTCTTTGAGTCGTTGTTGTATATATCTGTTATGTGGGTTCCATCGTGGACTATTGTGTAATGATATTACTTCGTTTTCCACCCGCACGCAAGTGCCTGGTGGGCACCACTGAATTATTTCTATGCGGGTTTGGCGGGAATCGCTAAAAACTTGCATAGTGTCGATTCGAGGGTGTTACAAAGTGGTATCAGAGCTCAGGAGTTGCGATACCCCACCGGTCCAGCCTGTAGGATAACCTAGCCAACGACCGTTGTAGAGTGTCAAAACTATTTGGAAAATCGGTTGGATAGATCTGATTAGGTCTGCTTTTAATTCTTACCCCTCTGCTATTCTCCTCTTATCTCGACGTGTTTTGAATCTACTGTCTTATCTTTTCTTCGAGTCTAGGAATTCTCGTGGTTGGGTTTCCATCGTACCTTCAGGGTTTCGCTTCCCTTCTTTTATAACGATGGTGCTACAAACATCTTATCTGCATCTTGTTTGGTGTACCCTTCATCCAATCTTTTTGTTCTTCAACTCTTTATCTATATGTGTACCTTGCTGGACATCCGTATCGTTGAAAAACGTATGAGAAGGACGAGCATTGGTGACGTTGGAGTATACCTTGAGCATGTGTTGTTCATGCCAATGGAACCATCGCGAAACCTAATCGTTATGTATTTTCATAAAATTTCTTTTGTATCTTTCGGTGTTTTCCAACATGATGACCTCATCTACATCAGATCCGATGCAGAGCTTGCATCACCCCTTTGTTCCGAATACTGCTTATGAAGATCTTCATTCTAAATTTTGAGAGTTGTGTTGCGCGATTTTCCTATTCATGTATGGAGTTAATAGTTTGGGTACGGGATGGACTGATCACCCTAACCGACTCTTACTGTTCACTCTTGTACATCGAACGGGTGGATTAATGTAACTTTCATCTTCTCATGGAAGTTAGAGGTGGCCTTAACTTTTGATACCTCTATCTTCGTCCTTTGTTTCTATGGAGTGTTCTCTCGGCAAACGTGTGCCACAACCCCTTGTTGGTGGTGTCGCTGATTTCAAGATGGGGCAGGAGTCTTTGTTAGTGGTGTCGCAAAGATCTACATGAAGCGAGAAGATACAGATGATTGGTCTTCTTCCCGGTACCATGATGCGGATCTCGAGGGCGAGATCCATTGTTAGTGGTGTCGAATTGTAGCACCCCGGACAAAACCACTATTAGAAAATTGCCTGTCTTTATCCTTATGCATCATCATCACATCATCATGCATATTTTTTCTCGAAACTATTTTATAAAACCCTATATTGTTTTCGACATTACGTCACCTCTTTTATTCAAATTATATTTTCTTGCTATTTCAATCGTGTAAAACTAGTTACAAAATGATTTAAACAAAACAAAGGAAACAAAAATAAAATGTTTTAAATAAATATTAAAACCTAGACCTAAACCGGCCAGGCCCAGCCGGCTGAACCCAATCAGACCAAACCCTAATCCTGAAAACCTAGATCCCTATCTACCCCAAACCCCCAGCTATCCTATCACTCCTAGCCGCCGCCGGCCATACACAAAATTCCCCACCCCACTACCTCAACCAGCCCCAACCACACACACACGCACACTCCCTTCCCACCACCATCGCACGCCTCGGGCCCCACCTAATCTCTGCAGCCCGCATAAACCCGACGCAAACCCCGCTCCCCTGATCCCCTCTGCCTCACGTCCCGTCCCCTCCCGAGAACCAACCGCCGCCACCTCCTCCCACGAGTCCTGGCTCAAGATCCTCCCCGCCGTCCTGCACCCTCCCCCTCACCAGCGACCTCGCCCTCCACCCGCATTCGCCGCCGCCCCTGCATCCCCTCTCGCCGACGCCTGTGTTTCCTCCTCCGGCCGCACAGCCGCGCGTGCACCCTAAGCTCGTCGCCGTCGCTTCAACGCCCCCGAGCTGCACGCTGCCGTCCTCCCGCTTTGTTCCCTGCACCCCCTTCCGCAGCTCTCCCTTTCCAAGCTTCGCCATGGCTCGCCCGCGGCCTCCCTCCCTCGCGCCCAGCACACCCTCTAACCGCCTTGGGGTCACCACTGCATGCCTTCGTCAACCGTGCTTGGCCGCCCGTGGACGAGCTCGCCCCACCACCCTCCACCCGAGCCAAACATCGCTATCGTGACCTCTGGCATCTCCTGAGGCCTCCTCGTCCCTACCCGCGATCCGCCTGTGACATCGCCTCCGAGCACCCGTATGCGATGACCTCCGTCCCGTGTGTGCATGTATTTGGTGGAGGCCTCATCATGAACACCAAGGTCGTCTGCTGCCATGAAGGACAACACGAGCTCGTCAAGTTGACTTCTGATTGTGTCTGCGACGGCTTTTGTTTTCCCGAAGTGATGTTGGGGTATGATGTTAGAGGTGCTCAAGTGCAATCTAGAGAACTGTCGCAGACCCAAGTTAATCTCGACAAGATCTTCGTCGCCACCCAAGCTGGAGACCGAACCCGCGGCATCCCAAGTCTGCCTTCCCGGACACCAAGGTCGCCTTCACGGACGTCAAGACCCTGGATCCGAACCCCGAAGCCCAATCCTAAGACCGATTCGGTCGAGCCCAAACCCAAATCCTCGAAACCCCAATATCGTCGAACCAAGATGTGTGACCCTTTTGCCGAGCCCTTATTTTTATAAATGCTATATTTACCTTGTTGCATATAAATTGTTCATGATTGCATACATGTTTAGTGGATTGGGGGCCTTATGCCGTTTCACCTCATAATTAAATATGGAGACCATATGCGGGCAAATCTAGTCTAATATTGGTCCCATTTAAATTTGTGCATCGAACCAGTGATATAATTTTGCCTTGTTAAGACAACATTTAAATTGGGGGTATCTAAACAACATGAACTTAATAATTAATTATCGAGACCCTGGTTCCGCTTAATATTGCCTAATTGCATCGCATCTTTGCCATGCCATACATCATACATGCATCATGCTCGATTTTTGCCGTAGTATTAAATAGTGCATCCGGTGTTTCTTCTAGTGCTTCGCTTCTTCACGGATTAGACCGATGAGTTGATGCGAGAGTCGACCCGATCTTCGGATGAACCTTCGGCAATGTTTTCAGGCGAGCATTCTCCCCCTTTCTACCTATTTTACTTTATAGTCTTTATTTCCTCCTCTTGATTTATTGCTATCTGTGTTGCGATGCTCTAGTTTTCGTACCCGTGATATCCCTTGCAGCCTTATATTGCCTTGGACACATCCTATTACCTATTGTTTGGTAGATAGTTGGACTTGCGTGTCATAGTCGCTTGCTCAAGTGCGGTTGCGTGTCGTCAAGTACCACAGTTGTTGGAGTAATACCGTATGTTTAATGTTGGAGATGATCATGGATTTAATTATTGTTTAATAACTAAAATTGAAAGTAGGTAAATAATGCAGAGGCACAGGTGGGCAATAGATGTTATTTGGTTTTTAACCGTCCACTTGTGTCCCGTAGGACCCCGAGTACTTGATACCTGTTCTTTGAATATTCGCACTATCCGCATGTGGGACCATGAATCCCCCTAGCCAGAGCTTGAGTCATATATTATTTCTTGGGGCCACAAACTAGTTTGGAGCTTTATTACTATCCTGTACTTATGCCATGCTTTACTGCTTTATTTACGATTGCGCGTGGAGCGCCTGTACTATTTTGGAACGCCGTGCCACGTTTTTGCGGTATCGACAAGCCCAGTCACACTTTCGGGTTCCCAGTCGTTTACAGCCGTCATCACAAACCTCTGGGTCCGTCTCGGAGCCGGCCAACTTCGTAGCGGGTAGCTTGGTGGGGTGGCCCCCTGAAATATTATATGAATCTTGCAATTGCTCTGTCGTGATGCCTCATTGGGTTTTCATTTGGTTTTTCCCGAGGTTTATCGTGCGTGTGTTGCTATTTGTGCCCCCTGCAGGGTAAAACTTTCTGAAAGTCATGTCCGCGGTTATGGATGACCTGGAGCACAGTATATCGATCATAGACAACTATAACTAAAGTAGTGATACAAATTTGACTTTAAAATGACTAGTAATCAGCTTCACTACAACGAAATGACTAAATAGAAGTACCAACAGCTGCTGGGTTTTGGGATGCCTCATGCTATATGTATCTGACTAGTAAGTATCCCAACTACAACGGAATGGTTAACTAAAACTGCCCACTGCTTATTACATCAGGATGACTCATGCTATCTATATCTGACTAGTAATTGTCGCAACTATAACAGAATGAATAAAACTGCCAACTGTGTGAGTTCCTCGGTTGACTTCCTCGTTTGGTCTCGAGGGGGAAATGCCAGGATGGGTATGCTTGGTGATAGTTTCAGGTTGGATCCAAATAGGTCATTCTTATCCCTATCTGATAGCCACCTGTTGTATTGAGTCTCTATAGGTTGTTTAGTGCATGCTGCGCTGCCGCTTCAGTCCACCATACCTTTGTAGGCGAGGACCGCCGAATTCTAGTCTCGCCGTGTACTGGCCTCAGTACTGACCGCTCTCTTTTTTTCCTTTGCCCTTTGTCGGCACCCCTTTTGTTTAAGCAGGTTCTGAGATCGACGTCGTTAGCAAGGTTACCCTTCCGGCTTGGCTTGGGCAGGGTTATGGACGCCATTGGTTATTCTTCAGGGCTCTTAGCTCAATTTGCATCTTGTCCGTAGTCGGACGCTGTATCGTTTTCAAGGTTATTTGGATCTTTGTATTGTATATCTGTATTCTTGACTCTTTGAGTTGCTGTTGTATATATCTGTTCTGTGGGTTCCATCATGGACTATTGTGTAATGATGTTACTTCGTTTTCCACCCGCACACAAGTGCCTGGTGGGCACCTCTGAATTGTTTCTATGCGGGTTTGGCGGGAATCGCTAAAAACTTGCATAGTGCCTATTCGAGGGTTACACTTGCTCGGGCATATAATTTATTCGCTAGCAAGATATTCGTGGTTAGGAAGTGGACTCGGTGCAATCTTGTGAATACTTGTATGATCATGTTTAAGATTGCAGGAATTGTGAAGAAAGGAATTTGGCACCAATTCGAGCTTGTAAGTCTTTTTATTTCAGTTTCGAATCTTTGCTATTCCTCTCTATTTTTTTGTCACTCGAGGGCGAGCAACATCTAAGCTTGGGGGAGTTGATAGCTGCGAGATTCGATACATTTCAATGGTTTTTATTGATGGTTTTCGTCTTGTTTTGATGGTTTTCTAGCTTTACCTAACTCTAATACTTCGTTAGCAAAGAAAACTTGGTTTTTAGTGTATGTTTCAGGTTCTGAACATCAACAGAATGTTTCAACAGCAAAATACAATATTCAGGCGAAAACAAGCAAATCTATTTTTGGAAGCAATCGAGGAAGGCAACCAGTAGGTTTAACGACCAAATATAAGGCGGGGACATTTTCTCTAGCCGTATAGTTCCCGCCGTATAGTTGCCACCACCTTCGTCATGTTAAAAGGAACAACTTTCATGAAGGAGGCATACGCGAGAACATAACAGAACATCGCTATTCCATCCAGAGGGGAGAAAGAAGAGATCCGGATAAGAAGGGGAAGATTTTCTTCATCTCGCTCCACGATCTTCAACCTCCTAGCCACCACAACCCCATAGCCATTACTTGTACTTGAGAGAGAGAGATCTTCACATTGCAAGATTAGGGTTTGAGATTGTTTCTTCCTATCTTGAATTGTGTTGGATTGATTTTCTGTTCTTATTGTGGATCTCCACGGTGATATTGGGACGAACTCCTTTTATTTAATTATATCGATGATGCTTTCTTCTCTCATGTGTGAGTAATTTCCTTCGGGCGTGGGAGATGTAAGGGATTGGTGAGATGTGGCGCCTACATATATTCCATTAGTTTGTGATTGATTTTAATTACTATATTATGTGTGCTTTACTATCTATGGGATGATGCTTGTTGTCAAATTAAGGTCTTAGACAACATGATACTTTTTTCTACATAGATAAGATCTTATTTGCTAGAAGACCGGCGACCCCTGAGTGACACGAGGATATCAATGGAAAAATAGTTTGACTCAAGGAGCACGAGGAACCACTATTCCTATTGCATTAGTCCGATCCAAGGAGCTTAATTGCTAAGCAACCTAAAGGATCATAATCGCCTAGTGACTGACCATGGTTTTGGTAATAGACTAGTAGGATTATTGAAGTTGGATGAAATCTACCAAGAGGAGTTCCAGCTAATTATGGGTTGCTTGCCTACACACATACTTATAAGATTATAATTGTTATATTTGTTACTCATCCACCTGGCACAATAACTATCACCATGAATTGTATCTCCCCGCGCCTACTTTGTCATCTATGGAAAACAACAAACAATCGAATCGTTCTTTACTTTTATGCTTTTTATTTCTAAAGTTTACATTTTAGTTTTATTTAAATATATTTAGTTCAATCCAAATTTTATTCTTATTTCAACACTTGCAGTCAATTCACTCAAATACACGTGATAACTTTGAGTGTGACAGAGACTTTATTCATAAACACTTTCCTCTGGGCTCCCTATGGGATCGATATCTTAACTTCGAAACTAGCTACAAACGATATGTGCAGTTGTAGACATCAGTGGACTACTCTCCTCTCATCATGGAGAGTGATGAAGAGGCATTGGTGAAGGAGGAGATGCGGAAGGAGGCGATTCCGGCAGCGATTCCCCCTCCAAAATTCCTCCGGGCGACTACCTGCTGTCTGTCTGTTACTTGGTTTTCGATCTCCGCTTCCGTCCGTCTCGAGAAAGGCCACCAGGGGTATATATAGATGGTTTTAGGTCAAAACAAAGCGAATGGTGGTGGAATTGATGGCATCAGAGTTTTGACGGCTGAGATAGCCCCAATGGCGCGCCCTTTAGTCAATGGGCTCCCATTTTCAGATCGTTGGTCCCCTTGGTCTCTACTTTATCTCGTTGGATTCGTATGGAAATTATCTAACAACTCCCATTTACCTAGCCCCTTTTGGAGTTCCGTAGCTCCTATAAAGTCAAAAACACTAACAGGCGGTTTTTCTGTCAGAAAAAAGTTAGAACCAAAAGAGAGGAGATTGTTTAGAAAATCCCTGAAATCAATGTAAAACATGGATCTAACATCATATATGTTGCAATTATGTGGAAAATCATTTCAACAAACTACAAAGTTCATGTATGTATTTTACATGCATCACATGCCGATGAGAAGTTCCGACAGGACCTCTTGGAACTCTGCCCTGCTTACCCCCTCTTGGTTCCCGTGAGCATGGGTGAGCTCGCTCGCATCCTGATCCGGAGCCTTCTCCAATCCCCGACCCGGTGCGCGACACCTCTGATAATGGGGACGGAGAGGTAGGAGGATGGGCGGGAGGGTCAGGAGGTGAAGCGGCGGGGATGTCAATGGCGAGGTCCTGGCGGGAAGCGCCGGACCACTCTCCAATCCCTGACACGGGGC
This sequence comes from Avena sativa, assembly GCA_916181665.1. Lineage (NCBI taxonomy): Eukaryota > Viridiplantae > Streptophyta > Magnoliopsida > Poales > Poaceae > Avena > Avena sativa. The sequence continues at coordinate 403,282,703 of OV702285.1, forward strand.
ACGACACCTCCGGGAATGGGGACGACGAGGTGGGAGGGCTGGGAGGGAGTGATGGGAGGTGAATCGGCAGAGATGGCGATAGAGAGGTCCTACCCGACAGCGTCGGACTACTCTCCAATCCCTGATGCGGTGCATGCCACCTCCGAGAATGGGGACAACAAGGTGGGAGGGATGGGCTGGTTGGACGGGTGGTGTGAGGCATGCGGTGTACGCGATAGGTGGGGTGTGGTGAGGAAGGCGACACCGCCGGGTAAGGGAGGAAGGAGATGGGAGGTGGCCTCGATGTGGTTGCATCGAGGTGGGTCAGGAGGGTGCGTGGCGGGCTGAAATTCACTAAGCGGTGGAGTGCATGTAATTACTCCAAACCATTGCGGGAAAATCCGTCTTTTTTGGATGGACGGTGGACAGAAACGTTGCATTCTTTATTACTCCCTTTGTTCAGAAATAACTGTATCGATGGCGATTATGCAAAAATCCCCCGGCTATTTCCGCCTCATGCACCTCCGTCCATGACCCAGTCCCGTCCTCGACCCCGTCCCGTCCTCCCCATCCTCGACCCTGTCTCATCCTCCCCGTCCCCAACCACTTCTCCTTCAATCCTCCTCGCCCCCGACTGCTTATCCTCATTGTCGCCGTCCCTGCCCTCTTATCTCATCGTTGTTGTCCCTGCCCTTCCACGCCAATTTATTGTCCCCGTCCCGTACCAAGTGCTACCTCGGAGAACCGCTGAAAGGATATGGATGTCGCCTAGAGGGGGGGTGAATAGGCGATTAAAACTTTTCTTATAGTGGCTCAACAAAGGCGGAATAAAACTAGTATTTACTTTGTAAAGCACAGCCTAGAAACAACTAAGGTTTACCTATGTGCACCAACAACTTATGCTAAGCAATACAAACAACAAAGTGATAGCAAGATATATATTACTTCAAGCACGAAGGCTATCACAATGTAAAATGCATAAGTGAAGAGCTCGGGTATAGAGATAACCGAGGCACGCGGGGGCACCGATATTTTACGGAGTTCCTCCCAACATGGAGTACGTCTCGTTTGGAGAGGGGGTGGTATCAAACCACCAACGCCACAAAAGGCCTCCCTTATTCTCCGGTGAATCTCACCCCAATGGGATTGATCCACGCTTCCACTATCGGTGCACTTGTCGGTGGCAACCGGAACCTCTCACAAGGTTGGGGCACAACTCCATAACTTAATTGGAGGCTCCCAACAAACGCCACAAAAGGCCTCAATAAATGCCACCAAGGCCACAAAACCGTCTAGGGTTCCAAGAAGCCAAGAGGGACAAGCTCCAATGAGCAAATCAAACCAAATGCTCCGAGAAGAACTCAAACCGATGCACCAAATGCAAATGGCAAGAACACCACAAAGATGCTCAAATCCCTCACTCTCAAGTTCCAACAAAGCTACTAAAGCTATTGGGGGAACAAGAGAGGAGGAATCAAAGAGAGACACAAAATCCCCTAAAATCTAGATCCCCAAAGATACACCCACAAAGAGATGTTTTGGTTTGGTCAAAACGTAGATCTAGATCTCCTCCAACAACCCCTCAAATATTTGCAAGAATCAATGGAGGGGTGTGTAGAAATCAAGCTTAAAGAGTAGAGCAAATGAGGGCAAAGCTTGGGCAAGAAAAGAAGGAAGAAGTAACCCTAAATGAAAAAGGGCAAAAGACTTATATAGGGCTAGCCAAAATATTGCCATTGGGACAATTTTTCTGCGCGTACTACCGGTAGTACTACCGGACCGAACACAAGAGCATACAGCGAGCGAGGCAGAGAGAGAGAGAAAATGGCAGCAGCAGGCGGCGCAGCAGCCAGCAGTGCATGCGCATGCGGCAGGGCCCGCGCGGGCCAGCAGCAGCATGCAGCAGCAGCGGCGCGGCAGCGCGCGCATGCAGCGAGCAGGGCAAGCAGCAAGCGCGCCAGCGGCTGCGCAGCGGCACACGTGCGGGGCCAGGGCGGGGCCGGGGCTGGCGCACGCAGCAGCAACAGCATGCAGCGGGGCCCGCGGGTGGCTGGCGTGCATCAGTAGCAGCATGCGCAGCAGCGCGCCAGGCGTCGCGCGCGCGCAGCAGCAGCGGCTCGGGTCAACGCGGCGAAACAACGGAATCTGGATCTGAAAAACAAACGAATCTGGGCCGGCCGGTACTACCGGCCCACCCGGCGGTACTACCGGGCCGGGAAAAGGTTCCTAGCCAGACAGAAAGAAAACGGGCCGTATTTAGGTCCGGGCGGTAGTACCGGTCCGTCCGGGCGGTACTACCGCTTGGTCAAAAAACAGACAAACAGACAAATATTCAAACGGCAATAACTTTTGACTAAAAGCTCCGATTGACCCGATTCAAATTGCGTTGGCCGGAAATATTGATTATCACCAAGTGAGAAAGTATCAAGTAGAATAATGTGATATACCCCACTTGATGAGAAACCGAAAAACCGCATAAATCAAAATCGCAACAAGATATATATGGGAGATCCGATTTTGATAAACAAGAGCTTGTTATGGAGATTACCACAAGCTCTATATCCTCACATGGACAAGGCCAAATAACAACCTAAAACGATGATGCAAGTATGCAAAGTTTTGAGCTCTCTCCGAACGATGTGACCGAATTACTCATACGAGAGCCCCTCTTGATAGTACGGTTATCTATCCTAAACCCGGTCTCATACACACAACGTGAGACCAGCAAAAGAGAAAACCTATCAAGATTATACCTTTGCCTTGAGCATTCCACTTGAGATCGATGTAGGCGGTCTTTCCCTTCTTAAGATGGAACGCCATTCTTAATTCCTCATCATCGACCTCGCATATTGAGCTTGCCCAACATATCTTCTTTGCATATCATCAACCTTGAAGCCAACACATGCTCCAAGCGATGCCAATGGACAAATCCTACAAGTATAACTTAATACACACATTAGTCCATAAAAATTGTCATTAATTACCAAAAACACACATGGGGGCCCAACATGTTCTTTCAACCGCCGTCCTCGTCCCATGATCCCCTCGAAAAAGGTCGATTTTTTGGATGGGAGGATAAATTCCATCCATATCTAGTGGCCATAGAGATGAATCCGGTGACACGGCTTCCCCTCCTGAATTCCTCGTCGAACTTGCTTGCCCGGATTTCCAGGGGCAACAGTTGTACGCGTGCGAGGATGTGGTGTCCACAAAGACACGACGGCGGAGGGACGTCGCGCGCTAATCATAGCTCCAGGTCACCATCCTCATTCTTCATCGCCGCTAGCGGTGCACTGGAGAGGATATGACGGCCACCGATGCTCCAGGTTAGCTTACCATATGCACCTTGCACCTTCCTATGATGTAATGTTTACCTTTAACTCATGATGATGTGCTTACAGCTATTGATCGAGGAGACAAGGATGTTGTCTTCTTTGATTCAAATCCTGCTAATTATTGGGTATACTGCCAAGTCTTATTATTGAGTACGTACATTAGAATCTGTGGAAGTTAGTTCCACTGTGTAAAGATGATGATGTGCTAATAGTCGGAAGGCCTAAGAAACTCCACAGATGTGCAGTAGTAGTGATGCGGACTCTGCTTGGTAAGAGTACTGCTTTGCTACTCTCCAAGAACTATATTGGTCACATACTAGCAGTACCGTCTGCACTTTGCTTGAAGTAATTGGACATGTTCACCAAAAACTGTTCTTAATGGTGTCTTCTTAAGTGAACTCAAGTACTCGTATCATTTGGTAGTTTAAGAAACATTATGCAATCCTTTTTATGGCTTATGGTTTGTCACATTTTCTAATTATATAACTCGTCATTTCTAGAAACCTATTGGGACATTAGATCATAACAATGCATTCTTTAATTAATTTCTTTATCACATAACAAACTCACGGTGCAAAATATTCCAAATGTGAAAAGTGAGAGGAAGTTGCTGGCCTCCAAAAATAACCCAAGGTTCTGTATCTGGCCTCGCCGCTGAGAAGTTTCAGGAGGACAGCAAGCTGTGGGCAGAGAGAGTGGAACACTACAAGAAACTGATTCCACCACTATCCAAGGGGCGTACAGGAACGTGATGGACATGGACACCGGAATGGGGGATTTTGTGGTACTTTTAACCACAAGTACATGTCTTATGATTTGACTTCTAACTATCTAGTCAAAACTTTTGTCTTCCTATGTTATTTAACCATTGCTTTTAACCACAAGCCAGTGTTGACAACTGCTAGCACTAGTAGATCTTACTCCACTACTTTAAGTATTTTCTTTAGAGTTTGGATGGATATAATCATGTCACATCCACACACAAAAAACACACAAGAAGGTCTAATGATTGGTTTGATCCTTGTAGGAATCCTTTCCTAAATTGTTCTTGCTCTTGTACTGCTAGTACTCTTTGTACTGCTAGTGTAAACTTGTTCTTGCTCCTATACCGCTGGTACTCCTTGTACTGCTAGTGTAAAATTGTTCTTGCTCCTATACCGCTAGTACTCCTTGTACTGCTAGTATAAAATTGTTCTTGATCATGTAATAATTCACCTAGTTCTTGCTAGAGTAGTATTGTTCATGTATCCCTGCTTCTGTTGGAGTATTGCTTCTTCTATAAGGGCTTGGGTTTGTGCAACTAGTTAAGCACAATTAGGTAGTGTTCCTTCTCTTTGCAATCCTTCTTTATACATGTGGGTGTGTTTGTAGCCATTGCCTCCTTCTTGTTTCATAGTCTGTATCATAACATCCTGGAGTGTCAAGAAGCTTCGAGCCAGCTTGTTGACGTCGTAGTTCTCGTATTCTTGCTCCACATCTACAACCAGCTCCTTGAGCCAGAAAATATTTGGGCTATTCGGAGGTTGCTAGATCAGCTGAATGTCTAGGTTAGTCTGTTCTACGGCATGTCGAAAAGCCTCATCATCAGCCAACACATGGGGTTTAGTATTATCCTGTTGAATAAAAATGGTTCTTCCTTGATCTTCATCGGGCCACACTTCCTGGATAGCAGGAATCACTTTCTCGCACAAATACTCTCTCATGACATCTCGGGTAACTGTCATTGATTTCTGTTTGAGAGTTCCCCTTTCTTTGTATTTACTCTTTCTAATAGCTAGGATCTCTTTGAAAAAAGCCCACGTGCCAATCTTGCCATTGAATGTGACAACCCCATCTTCACCATACCTTGGTTTGGCCACAGTCATGAGAAATATCACCTTCCCAATGTTATACTTATGTTGCACGGCGCACAAGGGTTCAACTTCTTATTTGTGTAGATAGTAGGTGTTCTTCTTGCATGTGATGTTGAACCATTTCTCGTCGATGCGGACCATGTTGTCCATTTCCTTGAAGATAGGCAAGGGAGATGTTAACCATTTCTCATCGAGCATAGAGATGCAGAATTTCAATATCTAAAGCTTATTAGCTACTATTGTCATTTTCAGTGTCTGAGGAACAACAAGAATAACAACAATTTGTTCAAGTTTTTCCATAATTGTACCCGCATTTTGATCAACTTCGGGTACTTCTTGTATGATGATGTCTTTGTATTGTTCTTCAGGAGTAACTTCTTGTTCAGCTGGAGTATAATTTACCTCCTTGAGTACCATACCGACGATATACTAATGATGGTTTCTGGCCAGTTGCACTACTAATGATGGGAGACAACGAAGTTTACTTCTAATTGTCTGATGGGAGCTACAGAGGTCAGTGGTCTCCGGGGCCATTTGAACTGTTGATGATGGAATCCGGCGAAGTTTACTTCTGCTTGTCTGATGGGAGTTGCATAGGCTGGTGGTTACCGGGGTGCCGCCGGAGTACTGTGACATGAGCGGCACCGGCGGAGAGCGCACCCAGACCAGCCCAATGTGGAGTGAGTGCTGGTAGAGCACGCACCTGACCAACTCTACGCGGAGAGGCTGCTATTAGCACACACACCTTACCATCCCGACATGGAGAGGCTGCCGACAGAGCGCACACCTTACCAGCCCGACTAGGAGAGGGTGCCAACAGAGCGCGCACCTGACAAGCCCAACGCGGAGAGGATGCCGACAGAGCGCGCACCTTAGTAGCCCGGTGTGGAGAGGCTGCAGGCAAATCACACACCTGACCAACATGACGAGGAGAGGGCGCCGGCATAGTGTGCACCTGACTGGCCCAACAGCGGGAGGGCGCCGACAGAGCCTGCACCTCACAGTCCTCACGCGCAGAGGCCGACATGGCTTCAACACGGAGATGGATGTGCGTGCGTGCTTGCAGGAGCTAACGGGGATGCTGCTGGTGATGGTTTTGCGTGCGTGCTTTCCAGAGCTGTTGGGGATGCTGAAGGTGCTAGCTATGCATGCGTGCTTGCCAGAGCTGCCGGGGATGATGCAAGAAATGGCTGTGCGTGCTTGCAGGTAGCCAGATATGGTGATGCTGACCATGAGGCAAAGATCGATCGGAACTGCTGGATCTAGGATGTGATCGATCCGAGCTTTCAGACCTGGGATCGATCGAAGCTATCGGATCTGGATATTGATCGATCAGTTCAAATTTGAAATGTGGAGTGTGATACCTTCGATCCAGATTATGGATGTAGTATAGATCTTTTTCCCTAGTATACCTAGGTTTATCGAATCCCCGGAAAGCAGAAAGCAAAGTGAGATTACTTAAACGGACCTTCGAGAGTTTTCGAATTCCTTTTATGTTTTCACCGAACCAAGAGTTTGTGATCTTTTTGTTGTTGTTGATGATGGAGAGAGAGAGGGCCTAGGGTCTTCGGTTTTCACCAGTAGTTGTGAAAAACATCTGATGGGAGTAATAGATAACAATAAAGTATGCATGTAATCGTTAGAGAAAGATAAGTATATGTGGACAATCCATCCATAATTGTTATTGCTTCCGCAACCGCTTATAGAAATAACCTTCTAGTCTCATCCATAGAAGAAAGAGAACTAATGATATGCATAGTGATGTCACCGTTAATCCCAAGTAAATTCCTCACAGCCGTACTACCCCTTTTGTCACTGGGGTTCCCATCCTGCAGATCAGTCATTACTCACACTCCCTATACCTAGATCAATCCTCGGGGTCTTGGGTACCTGACAAGTCCTTAGATTGAGGCAATAGAGGGTACTACAATCATCATGTCATACAAACTAATACATGATCCCATCTATGATAAATAACATGCACAAAAAACTACATGGCTAGGCCGAAGCCCGTAGCCCAAGGAGAATTACCCACACATAGAGATGAAATCAACAATCATAAATATTGTAATAGAGATCATAAGATTGATAGAAAATAGTCTTACAATGTCGCCAATTGGAGAATATATCTACTAGTACAAGTGGTGGAAGATGGATATGGTGGTGGAGAAGGGTTTGGAGATTTAGATCTATTACTCCGGTGTGGCGGATTCTGGTGGCAGGGAGAGTTTTGGTCGAAAAAGAAGCTCTGTTTCCCATCGCCCGAAGCCTCTTTATATAGGGGTACCTTCACGAAAGTTGTTCTGTTTGACCTAATGGAGTCGATGCCAACTATACGGCCAGAATAAATTTCCCGCCGTATAGTTGGTTGTTAAGTCATATGGATCCACTTCACGGCTCCTGGTTTCTTTGACGTGTTGGAAATCTCGTATCTTTGGCATTTATGTAGTGATTTCGATCATCATACATCATTATCCGCATAGGGAAAACTAGCAAGAAAGGATTGCATACCTCTTTGATCATTAGGCATTAGTGGCAGGGTTTAGAGAGATATTTCATCAAATATATGAATAATATCTAGTTTAAATGCGGACATGGATGGATATATTTCACATCCATCAACCTTTCCAAGCTTAAACTTGATCGTCCTCGCGCAAGAAACCGAAATCAAAAGGGAACTCAACATTTAAACTGAAATAACAAGATGATGATCTTACTCATGATTGGTAGTCTCATGTTTACTCCACTTTATTAATCTGAAAAACTTCAGCATATAGATAGAGCAATGACAAGCATATCATACGGGTTTCATGAATCCTCATAGCGCAGCAAAATTATTGTAAGCATGGATGATTAAAAAGAGTAAACTTTATTCCATGTCATGTAATCAACTCATAAGCTTGCCTTTGAAAAATAAAGTATAATCATATAAAATTGAGAGTGTGAGAGTTTGTCATGAAAAGAATATATGCTAAAGTATCTCATTTCTCCCACATCATTAAATCAAGACTTTTCAAACACTACTTTTCCATTCATTGTCCTTCAAGAATTTTAGTTCTTAAGTAATTGATAGCATGCTAAAAATTTCCATTAGTTTATCGGGCTGTGATGGACACTCATGGCATCACTAAGTTTTTGTTCCTTTTGCATAATGATTACTCATATCAACCAGAGGAGTGATTCCATCATATTTACAGCTACCCGGGAGTGCCAAGAATCTTACCCATTATAGCATTGCTGTTACATATGTTTAATCAACTCATAGCCGAAATCTAGGAGTTTCCTCCATGAAGATTGTTCGTAGGCTAGCGGAGTTGTTGGCATCCCATGAAGTTTGACATGCATAAAGCTATATCATTCTTATGATTTACAAGTCAAACTTTGGCATGCTCGCAAAAAACGCTAAACATTAATTCAATTGAACAAATCTTTTCAAAGAGAGCTATCAAGTCAATAATTATTTTCTGTGGTGTTGAGTGTCTCTAGGAATAAGCTTTCAAGACTAAACACTACAACACCCAAGACTTCAATTCGTAGACTTTTTCATATTTAAATTGTTTAGCAAATTTTAGGCAAGACTTGGTTAACTATAAGAGCAGGAACAAAATGCACTCAATTAAATACCCATGCAAGCAAAATTTTACAACAATATAGAGACTCACTCCACTGATATAACATCTTATGATTACTACTAACTAGTGATGGCTAACGTGGAGCATGTTGGGAACCCCAAGAGCAGGGTGTGAAGCATCACATCAACAAGTTTTCCCTCAGTAAGAAACCGAGGTTATCAAACCAGCAGGAGGAAGGAAACGTCACACAGGTGTTGCAAGCAACACAGAAACCTGCACAACACAGACTCAAGACTTTGCCCCAACGAATCAATGAGGTTGTCAAGCTCACCGATTTGCTGTAACAAAGGATTAAACGTATGGTGTGGAAGGTAATGGTTTGAAGCAAGTAAACAAGTAACAGTGCAGGATGTATCAATGGTAAAGATTGGACCAGGTTCCATAGTTCAGCAGGGCAATTACAGCAGGGCAATTGACAGGAACTAAGCAAGGCATAAAAATGCAATACCAGACAAAAAGATCATATGATATTCGATTGGGAAATACAACAATATACATAGACCGCCATCCAACTGCATCTATGACTAGAAGTACACCTTTAGGTTATCATCCGAACCCCGTCCAGTATTAAGTTGCAAGCAACAGACAACTCCTTTAAGAAAAGTGTGTAAGGTAAACAATCCACTTGTTCCATGAACAAGAGACCGTTGTTTTGTCCCTAGTGGCAACAACACATCTACAACCGAAGAGATTTTTGTCACTTCCCTTGGAAATTAGAGGCACGAACCCACTATCGAGCATAAATACCCCCTCTTGGAGTCACTGCAACTAATTGGCCAAGATAGCTACTAACAATGGAGAGCATGCAAGATCACAAACAACACAGACATGATAGTATCAAATAGACAAAACCATTAATCAATCTGACATAGTAATCTCAATATCCATCGGATCCCCGCAAACACAACATGCATGATTACAAATAGATTAGATCTTGATCATGAATGGAGCTCACAAGATCTATACATGAAAGCACAAGGAAGAGATACAACCATCTAGCTACTACACGGACCCATAGTCCAAGGTGGAACTACTCACGCTTCATACCGGAGAAGAAGGCCTCCGGGATGATCTCCCCTCCGGCAGGGTGCCGGAAAGAACTTCAGATCCCCCTCGATCTAGGGACGATGGTGGCGGCGGCTACAGAAGGTTTCGTGGAGTTTTGATCGGGTGCCTAGGGTTTCTGCATCGGGGGCTTCTTATAGGCAAAGAGGCGAGGCTGGGAGGCGGCCAAGGGGCCCACACCCTACCCAGGCGCGGGGTGGTCCCACCCGCGCCTAGGGGGGTCTGGCCGCCCTGGTCCGCTTCTCCGTCTCTCCTCTGGACTTCGTGTCGCCCACGGTAAAATATTGACTTTGGCTTTTGTCCCATCCAATTCCGAGAATATTGATTTTCTGCCTTTCTGGAACCAAAAACAGAAGAACACAGGAAACTGGCACTGTGGCAACTTGTTAATAGGTTAGTTCCAAAAAATATATAAAAACACCTCAAAGTGTAGACAAAGCAAAGCAAAGTAGATACTAAACAAGCATGGAGCATCAAAAATTATAGATACGTTTTCGACATATCAAGCATCCCCAAGCTTAACTCCTGCTCGTCCTCGAGTAGGTAAGTGATAAAAATAATAATTTTTGAGGTGACATGCACCATCAAAACCAAGATCAAACCATTTGCAAGCATTGAAATCTAGGATCAAAGAACTTTAAACATGTGCATGAAAGATGGAGTTCTAACAGTAAGACAAAGTAACTACGCATGCAACATGAAAGGCTACAAACAAAGATCACGAATAACATGCATTGAAAAACGTTTTTTGTTTCATATACAGAAAACATGGCATAGTGGCAATCAGCTTGTCCCTCATAGAGTAGCAAATAGATGCATATGACACCTTCAAAGTTCACAAGGGTGACTAGAAACAAGTAGCACAAGAACAAGTAATATCACAATATGCATCAATCAATAAGATTTGGGACACTGCACACAAAATGACAACTATGATCTCTTAATGGTGCCTAAAGGTTAGAAGGTGGAGACTCAAATAGTGGTGGGAGAAAGGCCCTTCACAAAGGAAGAAGGGATTTCAAGTTTCAAAAAGAGCTTCCAAAAATTATGGTACTTGTTAGCTTTCAGCCCTCATTGCCCCTATCATAAGCATCTTGAAGTGGTTAAGGTTAAAGTGAACAAAGATGGAGTATATGCTTGACAAAGTATAAGTTGGCAATCTCAAGTCCTTGAATACGAGGGTCACACCTCATGCTACTCAACTTCAGTCACCTGTAAGTTCTTGTCATTGTAAGTACATGCGTATCATAGAGAACCGCCAACAGGGTACCCCTTGCACATGGTACAGGAGCTATCCCATAACCAAAATGACAAGGAAAGCAGACAATTAGCATCTCCGCGATCTTTTTATTTACTATATGCATAGCTTTTTATTGAGGATGCTTCATATATAGCTCACTATGGTGATGCTGCAAGTTTCCACCATGATTAGGCATGGATTATGCTAGCGGCCCAGGCATTTCTCTAACACAGAATACATACTCCATGGACTTACAAGTTCCCTCTTTATTTCACACCGGTGACATCCATAGACAAAAGAGCATGACATCAACTGAGTACAAAGTACAAGTGCAATGTTGAAAACACGTTCCCCGTGACAGCATGGTTCTGCTAATTCCAGCGTATAAGTGCAAGCATATACAACATAGATGACACAATGGTTCAAGTTTATTAGGGGAAAAGAATATAAAGTGTTCCATCAAATTTGTGAGGGCTTTAATCACTAAGTTTTCACATAACAAAATAGTTTATACTTGGAAGATAGCTGAAAACAAGAATATACTTGGAATGGTGTAACACACCATGCATAGGAGTTTATAGTGGATACTTTGGTATAACTTGGTTTCTTGGGAGTTGGAAGCATGAGTAGAGCTTACTTATACAAGTGGAGGCTAGCAAAAGACTGGGAGCAACCAACTAAGAGAGCAATAATGGCCATAATCATGCAGATTGACAAAACATTACTAATCAAAGCATATAGTAGTACTACAAGTCAAGGACTAAATGATCATAGAGGATATGGTGACTTGTCATAGTCATAAAATGGTGTGAGCATGTGCCAAGTCAACCCAAACAAAGCATCAAAGGAGAATACCACAATACTATGCTTTTGCATGCTAAAACAACGCATAATTTTTTTCAAGGCACACTAAGCAATCCCAATTGTTTGGAACAAGACATGCTACAACAATAATCACTAGGCATAAAGTCAAAACAACACCAAGCATGTCATGCTAAAGTCTAAGTCACAGTCAATGCAAGCTCCTCTTGCACTTTCAAGCAGGAACTTCCTACTACTTTCCAACACCAAGAAACTTATTTGAAACAACACAACAAGAACGGGGGTCCAAACTACTTTATTCAAGCAAACTAAACAAACTAAGCAAACCAAACGAAAACTAAGACGCTCCAAGAACAACACAACTGTGCATGAAACAATAAAAATGAAGTGTCTAAACAGACCTGAGCTTTTTATTGATGAAGAAGGGGATGCCTTGGGCATCCCCAAGCTTTGACGCTTGTACCTCTTGGATATTTCTTGGGGAGACACCGGGGTGGCATCCCCAAGCTTGAGATTTTTTCCATTCTTCATCTCATTACATCATTCTGTCTCTACACCTGAATTTTTTCCTTCATACAAAACTTCACACAATCTTCATTAGAAACATTAGTGTATTCAAAAGATAATATACCTTTAGGTAAAGCTTTGGAACAGCAAGACTTTTCACTAAAAACACAAGCTACTTTAGAAACTCCCTCAAAAATCTCAGTTCACCAAAAGAGAACTCAAAAAGGAATCAATAAGAAGCAAATGCAAATAATGGAAGAAATCTGTCAAAACAGACCAGCAGGTAGAAACCATTTTTTAGAAAATCTTATATTGCTCAAATCAGAAATTGTTGAACTAAATAATTTAGCTAACATACTGGGGGATTTATTCGTAAATTTTCAGCTCAATCCGAGTTGCATATAGTCCTCACGAATTTTTTTGGTGGAGGACAACAATCTGTTTCGGGACAGCAACTCCCCAATTCTTACTTTCCTCTCATTAGAGGTCATTCTTGGCACAAAAAGGATAAGGAGAGGTCATTAAAGAAGTAATAACTTCCAAGACTCAAGGAAACTTTTGGGTTATCTCCCAACAAGTACTTTTCTTTAACGCCTTTAAGTTAGGCGCAAGAAGTAAGAAGAATCAAGTATTTTCAAATGAGGAAGCATTAACATCAAACTTTGCTTTCAAAGGAGGAGCAAAAAACAACTTCTCTCTCCTCATAGGGAAGTGTTAAATACCTTTCTTGAATGGAAAATGATATTTAATGGTGCCTTCTTTCATATCAATGATGGCACCAACAGTTCTAAGAAAAGGTCTTCCCAAAGTAATAGGACAAGAAGCATTGTATTCAACATCCAAAATATAGAAATCCACAGGGACATAAGCATTTTTAACCATAATGTGAACATCATTAATACTCCCCATGAGTTTCTTTTTAGCATTATCATTGAGTGGGGCATCCAAATACAAATCTTCCAAAGGTGGAAAATCAAGCATTTCATAAATCTTCCTAGGCATAATAGAGACACTAGAACCAAGATCACATGAAGCTTTGAGATCAAAGTCATTCACTTGCATATTAATAATGGGTTGCTAACTATCTTCTACTTTCTTAGGAATAGAAGCTTTGTGTTTAACTTCTCTTACTTAATCTTAACAAGAGCATCTGTAATGTGTTTAGTGAAAGCAACATGCATATCACTAGCATCAGGACTTCTACCAAGCTTTTGCAAAAACAGAATCACTTCAGAAATATTGCAACCATCTACATCAAATTCAAACTTAGCATCACTAGTAGTAGACTCAATAGGCTTAGGCATAGTAGGAGGAGGAATATGGACTTCTTGTGGTTTAGTGGTATCCATTCTAGTGATAGTGCACACACTATTGTTTCTATCAATTTCAGCTTCCCTTTCCTACTTAGCATGAAGTTGAGCTAACAACCTAACATTTTAATCAATAGTAACTTGTATGGCATAAGTAGCAGCAAAGGTACTTTCCATGGTTTCAGGTTTAGCAGCCATTTTATTAGTTAAAGAGGACTGTGCTTCAGACAAAGAGGATATATTCTTTTCAGCACTCAAATTTTTTGACTGTAAACTAGGAATTTCTCTATTCAGATTCTCAAGCTGATGACTAATGTTTTTCAAGATAATAGATTGTTCCTCCATAGTTCTAGTGAAAATCTCATTTTGCTCATAATGCATTTGCATAAAATTCTTGGTGGATCTCTCTACTTCTAGAATCCTTTCTTCACTAGGTATTCCAGATCTACCATGATAAACACTTCCACTAGGAGGATAAGGCCTGTAATTACCATAAGTATTGTTGCCAAAATTGTTGTTTCTAACAAAGTTCACATCAACTTTCTCTTCTTGAGCAACCAAAGAGGCTAAGGAAACACTATTAGGATCTAAAGGAGCTTTCCCATTAACAAGCATGGCCGTAATAACATCAACCTTATCACTCAAAGAGGACATTTCTTCAACAAAATTTACCTTCTTACCATGTGGAGCTCTCTCAGTGATGGAGATATGCCTACCGGGGTATGCCCAGCATGATGTTTCCTATTGGCCCAAGCTGCCAGGGAGTGGGCCTGTAGGACGGCGACTGGATCGAGACTTGGCGAGGACTCATGCGACTGGAAGCTGGAGGCCCAGAAGCGTAGCTAGGCCTAGTTGGACTAGGTCAAAGACCCTACGAATCCTTAACCAATTCGGTTGTATATCTGTAAACCCTAGCGAGGTGAGCCTATATAAACCTCCCTAGGGTACGCATAGAGGACACGTTCCATCATACACCCCAGCGACTCGCCGCCTAGTCGTCGAGCTCGCCCTTGTACTCTCTCCACAATACAATCTAGCAGGAGTAGGTCTTTACCCTCCGGGGGCCGAACCTGGGTAAACCCTTGTGTCTCCGCCCTCATCTCGCACCGTAGATGGCTGGCCGCCCTTGCCCCATGTTCTACTACTCGCTGCCGATTGCAGCATCTGCCGTGGCCATTCCCACGACAGTGGCTCCCACCGTGGGGCCTGTCTAGTCAGGCCAGTGTACCGCGGCGAGAACCAATCTACCCATCAACAAGATGATCGCCACCGGTCGCATGATCGCGATCGGAGAGATCCTCCAGATCTTGCCGAGTAGCTACGTCCCGACGGCACGCCCCATCATGCACAGCGTGATCATGCCGGTCGGCACGATCAGCCTCTTCGTCGGCTTCACCGACGTCATCATCTCGGAGGACTCGACTCGCATCCGCGAGTCGCCGCCACGCGAACAGCTCTCTGAGAGCCAGGTCTGCACGATCCACCACCTCGCCTCCGAGTACGACTCGGCCCACAACAACATGGCCGAAACCGCCATGGTCGCGGACGACGCGGCCCTCAACAACGACGCCGACTCGGCGACCCCGGCGTCGGCTGCCGGATCCATCGTCGCCGCATCGCTCGCGGGCTCCATCACCCAGGTCTCCAACGTGGGAGGCTTCGAGGACCCCTCCATCCTTGGGATCTTCGACTTCGACTCCAGGTCGGATTACTCCGCCGACCTCCACGACGGGTCTGGTCGCCATGTCACGGCCTACATGGCGAATGGCGCCGACCCCCCGTCAGACCCCTTCTCCACGCTGATCCCACTAAACACAATAGCAATGGAGGTCGAGGAACTCCGCCTGCGGCTGGAGGAGGCGATCCGCAAAGAACAAGCCGAGCGCAAAAAATTTCGCCTCGAGCAGGTAACAGCGCAGGAACTCTCGTGTTACCACCAACTCCGAATCAGGTCGCACCTGAACCCCACCATTCAGGGACGCGCCCTGAACTTCAACGACAAGAATGACCCGGCTCATGCAGCAAAGCACGCGATCTGCGAGAACGCACCGCCAGGAGGGAGCTCCCGGCCCCACCAGGCGCGATGGCCAACGGCGCCCCACCACCACCCAACCGCGCGCCCCCAGGGACCAACCAAGAATCATGGTCACCTCGCGGGAGCGAGACGCAAACGGCCTCCCGCTGTTCTCCACTCCGATGGACAATGTCGTCGCGAGCCGAGCAGCAGTCGACAACATAAACGTAACCGGGGAAGGCGCCCTGCAGATCCAGTACGCCAAGGCTCTGCTTGCCAAGGCAGTCGAGCAACAAAACACGGGTGCTGACTCACAGGGTCGCATGTACTCACATTCGTCAGGCAGCAGGGCGGCCTCGAGCGGCCGCCTAATGGTGGCGAACACCCTCAACTACCCACCACCCGAGCCCCTGCAGCTCCAACATTGACCCGCGCACGCGTCACTCTCCACCAATGACCCGTGGCCGGCGAACAACTTCGTCGCCGCCAACGGGCAGCCAGTCGACTCGTGCACCCACATCATCAACAACCAGAGCTGGCGCACACGCCAGCCCGATGACCTGCGGCATACCCTCACCAACCGCCGCGACAGCAAACCAAGGGGATCACTGAGTCGAGTCGGACCCCAGTGCTTCGGACCAATGATCCGAGGCGAAAATACCCGGTGAACTTCAAGGCGCCGAAGGAGATCGAGAAGTACGATCCCTCGTATGACCCGTCCATGTGGCTGGATACCTACCTCATGGCAATAGGAATCGCTGGCCACACCGACCTGCTTGCCGCCCGCTACCTCCCCCTGATGATGGAGGGAGCGTGTAGGCAATGGATCAACACCCTCCCTGCGGACAACATCGACTCCTGGGAGGAAATGCGCGACGCCTTCGTCAGGCACTTCGAGGGTTCCTACACCCGCGCCACCACCATCGAGGACCTGGAGCGATGCGTCCAGGGACCCCGTGAGTCGACCCGCAATTGGGTCCAACGGTGGAAAGACTTGTGGTATAACGTGGCCGGAATCCACCCGGACACCGCGATCCACTGTTTCAAGACCTCGTTCCGCTATGAGACCCTGGTCGCCAAGCTCAAGCAAGTGTACAGAACACTCGACATCATACCGGACCTCCTGGAGATCGCCAAGCGGTACGCGGAAGAGGACCCAAACCAGAAACCAACGACGAGTCGGGAGGGAATCACCGCATGAGCGGCCACGACAACGGGAGGCGACCCGAGCTACGCTACAACAACACTCGCCTCACTGGCAAGCTCCGCGGTGATGGGCGAGTCGACTTCGTCGCCAACACCGGATACGCGCCACGCGAACCCAAGAGCTTCCACCGCGACGGAGGCTAGCGCCGCGATGGCGACAACTACAAGGCGAAGCCGAGGTTTGACCCCACGGCTCTCCTCAATCAACCCTGTGTGTTTCACAGCAGGTAAGGGAAGCCCGCCACGCACATGACCGCCGACTGCCACTCCCTCAAGGAGATTGAGAAGGCACGACGCGCACGGGAAGACCCCGACAATAACCCGCCAAACGACGGAAAATTCGGCAGCGTCGCCGGCTCGCTCCACACCTTCACAGGCTTCAACACGAAGCGCGAGAAGAAGGTCATTTCCTGTGCTGTCGCCGTCAACGCGGTGTCCCATATAGACATCCCCCAGTTCCTTAACTGGTCCGAGCAACCAATCACCTGGAGCCGCGAGGACCACTCGCCACGGATCGAATATCCGGGCCGAGTCGCCTTGGTGGTCAAGCCAAAGGTGGGGGACTATTGGCTCCCCAAGACGCCGATGGATGGCGACAGCTCCATCAACATCCTATACCTGGACACATTCAGGCGACTACGGCTCCCGCAGTCGATGATCGAGACGACCTACACCACCTTCCACGGCATCGTCCCCGGTCGGAAGGCGTACCCAATCGGCAAGGTGATGCTGCAGTCACCTTCGGCACACCAGCAAACATACGCACCGACCGGATCTTCTTCGAGCTGGTGCCGTTCAACAGCCCCTACCACTGTGTCCTGGGGCGCAGGCGTTCGCCAAATTCATGGCAGCGCCCCACTACGCATACAACGCGATGAAGCTCCCCGGGCCGTGTGGCACCATCACTGTCCATGGCGATCCCGACATGGCCACATAATGCGAGGCCAAAGGCGCTGAACTCGCTGACGTCGTCATCGCGGCAGAGGTCAACCACGCTGAGGAGCTCGCCAAGTACGCGAGCGGGGTCAACAACAACGACCCCACCATTCTCAAGAAGCCCAACTCGGAGGGTGCAGCCCCACCGCCTTCGAGGCAACGACGCACACTCGCACCGTCGAGCTAGTCCCAGGCGACTCCAGCCAGACGGTGACGATTGGGACGGGCATGAGCCCAGCATAGGAAGGTGCGCTCATCGAGTTCCTACGTGAGAATCGCGAAATCTTCGCATGGAAGCCATCTGACATGCCTGGTGTCCCGAGGGAACTCGCTGAGCACAAACTCAACGCCGACCCCAAAGTGCGACCTGTCAAGCAGTCGCTGTGGCCCTTCAATGAAGAGCGCCGCCGAGCAATCGCCAAGGAGGTGCAGCGTCTACTCGCTGCAGGTTTCATCCGGCCAATCAAATATTCCAAATGGTTGGCAAACCCAGTCCTGGTCGAGAAGAAAAACGGGACTTGGAGAATGTGTATTGACTACACAAACCTCAACAGCGCCTGCCCGAAGGAGCAGTTCGTCCTCCCGCGGATCGACCAAATCATCGAATCGACCGCGGTTTCGGAGTCGCTATGCTTCCTCGATGCCTACTCTGGGTACAACCAGATCAAAATGGCAGTCGAGGACGAAGAGAAGACGACGTTCATCACGCCATTTGGCGCCTTCTGCTACACCGCCATGACCTTCAGCCTCAAGAACGCCGGGGCGACCTACCAGAGGTGCATGAAGGAGTGCCTTGCGAGCCAAATTGGCCGCAACATCCACGTCTACATCGACGACGTGGTGGTAAAATCCACTCGCCAGGACGATCTACTCGCCGACCTGGCGGAAACCTTCGCCAACTTGCGGAGGTACAAGATAAAGCTAAACCCAGAAAAGTGCACCTTCGGTGTACCCACTGGACAGCTACTGGGATACATCGTCTCCAAGCGCGGGATCGAGGCGAACCCCGCCGATATCAACACGATCTCCCGGCTTGGCAGACCTGAGTGCCTGCACGACGTCCAGAAGTTGGCCGGACGAGTCGTGGCTCTCAGTCGCTTCATCCCCCGCCTAGGCGAGAAGGTGATGCCCCTCTACCGCCTAATGCGCAAGAACCCCACCTTCCAGTGGGACAAGGAGGCAGACGACACGCTCCACGCGCTCAAGGAGGTGCTACTCGCTGCACCGCTACTCGCCGCCCTTGTCGACAAGGAGCCCATGCTCGTCTATGTCGTGACTTCCGAGCGCGTCGTCAGCATCGTCATGGTCGTCGAACGATCAGAGGAAGGGAAGGAGCGCCCGCTGCAGCGACCCGTATACTACATCAGTGAAGTCCTCACCGAGTCGCGCCAGCGCTACCCGCAGTACCAAAAATTGGTATACGCGGTCTTCAGAGCACAACGGTGACTGCCGCACTATTTCCAGGAGCACCCAATAACGATCGTCTCCTCAACACCGTTGCAGGACATCATCCGCAACCGTGAGGCGACCGGGTGAGTCGCCAAGTGGGCCGTCGAGATCGGCGTCCACAACATAAGGTACAAGCCGCGCAAAGCGATCAAATCGCAGGATCTCATAGACTTCCTCGCCGACTGGGAAGAGGCCCAGCAGCCAGAGAAGCTGCCATACCTCCATTACTGGAGCCTACACTTCAATGGATCCAAGAACGCAGATGGCGCAGGGGCGGGGATCGTACTAACATCTCCGAAGGGCGACAACCTATGCTACGTCCTCTACCTCGACTTCACCCCCTGCACCAACAACATGGCCGAGTACGAGGCGCTACTCCACGGCATGCAGGCAGCAAGGGAGATGAACATCAATCGCCTGCGCTGCTACGAAGACTCCGACCTCGTCGCTGGGCAAGTCGCCGGCACCTGCGATGCCGTCTCCCCCACCATGGCGGCATACCGCCAAGCAGTGGACCAGCTGGGAGGCCACTTCGCAGGCTACTCCGTCGAGTGGATCGACATGCGGAAGAACGAGTAGGACGACGCACTCTCCCGCATCGGCTCGGCTCGACTCGCACCACCCGCAAGCGTCTTCCTCAACACCATCACCAAGCCCTCCGTCTGTCCCACAAGGGAGACCGACATCGGAATTCTGCTGCAACCAGACGCAGCCCTGGTCGCACTAATCGCCGAGTCAAGCGAATGGACCATGCTGTAACATCCCAAAAATATTAAACTAGAATCATCAAACTATAATCATCAAATTTAGGGTTAACAAAAACTTTTCTAAAATAAAATGAGAAAGCATTCATGTGTGTATGCATCCCATTTTGAATTCTTTTGAATTGCCTTGTTTATGTGTTTCTTTGCTTGTAAAAGGATTCTTAGGTGAAATAAACATCATCTAAACAATCCCCACACTTTTCCCAAAGACAAATAAATCAAAACAAACAAAATGGGTGAATGGTCACTTTGGCCAAATTAACTCCCATGCCTACTTTGGCTGTCTCTAACTTTCAGAACTTAACAGAAACTTGTTTGGATCTTTGCACCCCTTGATAGTAATCATATCAAACTATCAAGGCCCACTTTGTGATCATCTAGAAACATTCAAATGCATAGTTTAAAGGACAATTTAAAATTGAATCTATATCATATGGGAAGATCCCACTTTTTCAAAAACCACTCAAACAAGCTCAACTTTCAAAACCCAAGCATCTTCAGACTCACCAACACCAACCTAGCACACCCACCAAAAATCTTTTCAAAATTCAAAACTTGAATTCATGCGGCCATTTCATCAAACACCTTGCAGATGCAAATCAAATAAAATCCAAACACTATTTGGAGCAGTGATTTGAGCCTAACTTGTTCCCTCTCTGGTTGCAACTAGTCTTTAGTAGATCATCTAGCTCATTTGTAAACGTCTAGCACCACTGTAAGCTTGGCAATGTCATCAATGGTGAACAGCCGAAGCCACCCATGCCACCCCAGTGTAGACAGCAAGCTAGGAGAGGAACTGGCTGTGCCAACCTTGTCTGGGATATCACCCATGCCTCACCGCCCCCTCTCGACCAGCCCTGCCTCGAAGACATCGACCAGAGCACCCAGGAACGCCGCGCCCGTGCCTCTGTCAACCATGCCGAGCGTGCGCCAGAGCGCCACCCTCGACACATGCCCACAGACCGCGCGCCGCCCTCGCCGCGTGCATACGCAATCACCATAGTCCCAGGAGACTGCCAGACATCCCCGTTTGCCGCCCCATGCCTCACAGCCACCGCTCGCCGTCGAAAACGCCGCCTCTGCCGCGCAGAGCATCACATGTTCCAAACCGTTTGCCACCGCCCCTACACGCGCATTAAAGCCATAGAGCATTGCTAGGAGACCACCGATCGATCGCCACCGCTGGCCATGCCTCTAGCAGCCCGTAGCCATGTCGCCACCGTCCCCTGCCCATTCCGTTCGGTCTCGTCGTCGAGACTATAAATAGAGGCCTCCCCCGCTCAAACTCTTCACACCATCTCACTCCCCTCTCCTCACTGATCGTTCCACCCTGTTCCCGGAGCAAGGCGAGCAGCGCATCGCCGGAATTTGGCCGGAGCAGGCCGCCTCTGGAGAAGGAGGGCGCCGTCGATTTCGTCTACCCCAGGAGAAGCTGCCGGTACCAGGAGGTTCGTCGTCGTCGACTTCGTCGTTCGCCCGCCTCGCCGACCCTCGCCTAAGCCCCGGTGAGCCCCCGACGACCCCCACCTGCCACGTTAGGTTTCTTTCTCGCCGGCGCATCCCGACGTGGACGATGAGTAGCAGCCGTTCGATTAGACTTAGATCGTGTGGCCGATATTGCCCCGTACCGCTTCGCGTTTAAAGAGCCACTGACTGGTGGAACCCCCCTGTCAGTTGAGCCCCGCGCCGCGGAGTGACACCGGGCCGGCCCATTATCGTTTCCCGCGCAGCCCAGTCGTTTGAATTTAACTTTTTCCATTTTCATTCAAACACAGTTCTGTACCTAGTTTCAAAAATCAACCCAGCTCGATTCAGTAAACCAATTTTGTTAGAAAGGTCTTGAAATGCTTAATCCAAGCCCGCTGGATTCAAATCATTTGAATCTATAGATCAACCTTGGTAAAAATAACAAGGCAGAACCTTTTCTGCATTCAAACATTTTTCAAATTTAAACCATAATAGCTTTTGAGTTGATTCCAACTCTCAAAAATCACATTTGATCATACCTTTCAGAATATATAAAAACATTTGGGTTTACTTACAGAAATAATGTTCAAGTAATAAAAGAATGCCACATAGGCATTTCTAGTCACTTTATTTAAATAAAATAAAAGGTTAAACCTTATTAAATTGTGACACCACTTTAAATCACATTCCCATGGACTAAAATATGTGGTGATGACATGTGTCAACATGATCCCATGTTTGGTTTGGAGAATATTAAATCTTAAGTAGTTTTTCAATGAGTAGAAATTACTTTTCCAAAAATAAAAGGAATTAAAGCAAGCTTTAATCTTGTAATGTTAGTGATGATGCTAGATCATCTATAGGACCCTTTTGTGTGATGATTGAAAGTATTTAAGTATTGTTTGGTGATTGTGTACCTCGTATTTATTTATAGACGCTAGTACCGACCAAGGATACGAGGAGGAAGGAGGATACTACGAAGAAGAAGCCGAGGAGAACTTCAACCACTGCTCTGCACAAGGCAAGCCTAATACTACTAGTTGAATGTGAAGCTAACACTTGCAAGTTAGCAAGCTTATACTGATACTTGTGCAAGCTAACACTTGCAAGATACTATACCTATGCAAGCAAATACTTGCTTGTTACCATGCCAACTATATGCCTTAAGCATATGTGATCATACCCACTTGATAAACCAATCCTAGTTTTACTTACAAGCTTTATACTTTATTTCTTTATCAAAGCTAGTACTTAGAGCTTACTTAAGTGAATGGTAGATTCTAGAGAGATAATTTAAGGTTGCATAAAGAGCATAAAACTTGGCCTAAGCTAGATAATCTTTATGTCATCCTAAGGCATGAGATTGAACTTAGTTAAACTCCACTAGTTTACCACCCCTCATTAGTACTTACCCCCACTTGTAGATGCTAGTGCTAAGCATAAAACCTGATCAACTTAGATGGGAATACTTGGT
The DNA here is from genome assembly GCA_916181665.1 of Avena sativa. NCBI lineage: Eukaryota > Viridiplantae > Streptophyta > Magnoliopsida > Poales > Poaceae > Avena > Avena sativa. Next base: position 403,305,756 of record OV702285.1, read on the forward strand.
GAAAATGGTTATGAAAACCTTGGAATGATGGATCATTCTATTGAGATGTTTTGACATGTGTTTCCGAACACCAGATAATTTGTGGTGATGAAAATGTTAAGGCTTGAGCCTTAGCCCTTTATAAAACTGATGGTTGTCTGGATGCGATACCATTCCAATTTTACCGTACAACCACAATACCCGAGAATTGGGTAGGGCTTGACAGGAAACTTATATACTTTAGTATTAGTTCCCTCACGGCCAAGGTCTGAGCTGAGGCTACCTTGTGAAGATTGTCCACCTGTGCAGTACCCAAGATGACAGTTGGTCATGGTTGGGAGGCCAAACTCACAGGAGAGGTGCTTATACTAGGGCGTGTAATTGAAAGGTTAGGAATGATTATCCGCATATTGAGTATGGTGAATTCAGGATTTGTTCCCGACGGATGTATCGAATGTTGTGGTGAAAGTGTACAATCTCTGCAGAGTGTCAAACTATTCGAATAGCCGCGTCCGCGGTTATGGACAGTTGGAGTGGCCATACTGTTCCCCCGTCAGATGTTTTCAAAATAACTTATGAAATGAATTGAGACTTTGACTTGACCACAACAGAGTTGTGATATGAAATACAAGTTCCCACTTAAGTGTTATAAAATTTCAACTAGCTTTTCTTACTTCTGAACTTAGTAGATGTAAATCTGGCTTTTTGCAAAACAACCCTAGAGCTTAGTGTCCTACTACAAAAACCCCCTTCACTTGTTAGTATTAGTTTGCGAGTACTTAAAGAGTACTCATGGCTTTGTCCCTGGCTATTCCCGTGGCCAGACTATGAAGAGGAGTACCTGGAGGATGGACCCCAGGAAGGTTACGACAACTAGGATCATCTCCCATCATCAGCATTGCCTGTGACCCCGAATATGGAGCTTCGCCTACGCTACCGTTATTATTACGTATTTCCGCTGTTTGAGTTGTATTAAGAACTGGATCGTGAGATCCTTATTTGTGTAAGACCTTATGTATGGTTTGTAATCGATGATGTACTGTGGTATCCAATTCTGTTATGTCTCGCAAAAATGGTAATCCTGGGATTGCGATGTATGGCATAACAGGCATCTGGGATTAAAAATCCGGGTGTTGACAAGTTGGTATCAGAGCCATCCTGACCATAGGAGACCCTAGTTAGACTGGACGTTTGAATCAAAAACTTAGTTTCAAAACCAAAGGAAGCAAATATTTACAAAAACTTATTCCCATTCTTATCACTTTGATTCGTTCATGAAAATTCATGTTCCTCAAAAACTCTTGCAAAAATACATAAAAAGTGACACACTTGATCCCTCTACTAACTTACTCATCTTATATTCTTTTAGATGGACGTGAAGTACAACAAGTTTTACTAGTTGGGAAACGGTGGAGACCTTATCTTTGAGAGGGATTTGGACCAGCTTTCGGAACTTCTGGAGCGTCCGCACCCCGAGTTCTTCGGAGCTCAGCTCAATGATCAAGGAGGAGAAGATCTGTAGTGGCTAATTGTTGCAAGTCTCCGAGGAAAGATTGAACCTCCCACTGCGGAGGGAATTCAGTTTACCTTAAGAGAGAACAACTGGCTCGAAGGACTTGCCAGGGCCATGCATGAAGCTCTTGCCCGTCTGTGTGGGCAGAGTGTCAACTAGATCAAGGGTACCCGCTTTGAGTTTTGCCCAAGGCGTGATGCTAATGGACAACCACTAGAAGCCCCATACCACCACAAGCTGAAGACCCAATTGGACCACCTTAGCTTCATGATGTACGATTGTTAGCAGGAGTTGGATAATTTCCGTGACTACTCCAACCACAAGAACGCCATCATCAAGATGAAGGATCAGACCATCGCCATGTTAGCAAAGGATTGCAAGTCTCGCCGCCGTCAGCTCGACAAGAAGGAGTGCATCATTGCCCGTCTTCGCCACTGTATCTCGTCTTTGGAGGAGACCATCCACGAGAGAGACATGCAGTTGGAAGAAAGGGAGAATGCCGGAGAGGATCTTCGTGGAGACCCCTACTCCTATCTCGGCGATGATGATGACTTTCTGGAGGATCAGGCTATGGATTTCTTCACCGATGAGGAGGATTTCGCCTTCATCAATGATGATGATGATGAGGATGACGACTACACTGATTCCGAGGAGTAGTAGCACTTGAGCACTAGCGTAGGGAGTTATATTCGGTCCCACTGTATCATAGTTTCCAGAATGGTTCCTAAAACCATCTGTTTACCTTGTTGTGGTGTGTTTTTGTATCGTGTGCTATGAATGAATGAATGAAAAGCAAGTTGCTAGAAAAATCTGAGTCAAACTTTAAGAACTTTTCAAAGTCCCAAAACCTTAGAAATTACCCTCTTATCTCATGATCTATCTCAATCTTCAGATGCCACGCGGAGGAAGTGGTTCATCCCCGGACCCAATGTTGTAGATCCTGCAAATGTTGGTTTCTGACCGCGAAGCTGAAAGAGCGGAACGTCAAGCCAACCTAGCCACCCTTCAACAGATAGCCCAGCTAGCCCACAACAATCAAGGCCACGGAAACCAGGACAACCATGGATCTAAGCTCAAGAATTTCTAGAACACCAACCCACCTGTTTTCACTAAGTTGGAAGACCCCTTAGACGCTGATGATTGGCTGCAAACCATGGAAAATAACCTAGAAGTCGCCGGAGTGGAAGCCAACGAGAAAGTTCTGTTCGCCACCCATTATCTAGCCAGAGATGCCAGAGCATGGTGGAACAATGTTCGTGCAATGACCGGAGGACAGATGATGACCTGGGAGGAATTCAAAGTCAAGTTCAGCAGAACCCATGTGCCACCAGGTTTGATCAAGAGGATGAGAGATGAGTTCAGAGAACTGAAGCAAGGAAGGATGACCGTAGTGGAATACCGTGACAAATTCTTTTCATTAGCTAGGTATGCCCCGGATGAGATCGACATCGAAGCCAAGAAGAAAGAAAGATTCCTGAATGGTCTGCACGATGAGATGCAGACTGTGTTAGTCAATATCCCCTTTGCTGATATTGAAGCCCTGGTCGACTCTGCCATCCAGATGGAAGGAAAGATCAACCAAGCAAATGAGAACCGCAAGCGTCGCATGATGCATCAACCAGGAACCCATCAGACCCCAAAGTACCGCCCTAACCCATCTCCAGGATTTGCCCCGAGAACCAACAGACCCCCAATGAACCGTCCGACCTATCCCAACCGTGGAAACCCTAGGTCCGTAGGAAATCACAACAACCTCGGCAACTATAACAATTTCAACCGTGCCCCACCTAAGTTTAACAACAACAATGCTACCGCCAACACCAACACTGCCCTGAGGACTGGAAGCAATGTTGTGCCTGTTGCAGCAAAGGACAAGTCACAAGTAACTTGTTATGACTGTGGAAATAAGGGTCACTACTCCAACGAGTGCCCCAACAAGAAGAATGCCGCAGCCCCCAATGAAAATACCCCATCTCAGCAGCAGCGTTGTGTTCAGCCAGGAAGAAGGTTTGCCCCAGGGAATTCACTCAACCGCAACGGCCGTCTTTTTCTCATGCATGCTGAAGAAGCTCAGGAAGCGCCAGACGTCGTGCTGGGTATGTTTTCTGTTAATTCAGTACTTGCAAGAGTGTTGTTTGATTCTGGTGCATCGCATTCATTTGTCACCGAAGAATTTGCCTGCACTAGTAAGATTCAACCAACCAAACTGAAGCATGTTATGATCGTCCAAATTCCCGGTTCAACCACCAAGGCTAGGCAAATTTGCAAAGCCGTCCCTATCCAAATCCATCGCATAGATTTTTATGCTAACCTGATAGTACTCGGAAGTAGTACTAGGAATGGATTGGATGTCCAAACATAAAGGATTGATTGACTGTGCCAAGAAAGCCATCACCATGACCAGTACAGCCAAAATATCAGTCGAGCATATATATCTGAAACCTTACCTCGTCAATTCAAGTGCAACAAGAGTATAGCCCAACCTACCATTGACCAAGTCCGGATAGTCTGTGAATACCCCGATGTATTTCCAGATGTTTTGCCCGGTATGCCCCCAGACCGGGATATCGAGTTTATCATCGAACTAATCCCCGGAACAGGACCCATAGCCCAGAGACCATATAGTATGAACCCGTCTGAACTAGCAGAACTGAAGAAGCAACTGGATTCTATGTTGGAAATTGGATTGATTCAACCAAGTGCGTCACCATGGAGATCACCTGTTTTGTTTGTGGACAAGAAAGATGGAGGTAACCGTTTGTGTACGGATTATCGGAAGTTGAATGATGTCACCATCAAAAACAAGTACCCCTTGCCCAAGATAGAAGATTTGTTTGATCAGTTGACCGGTGCCCAAGTGTTTTCTAAGATTGATCTCAGGACTGGCTATCATCAACTCAAAATTCATGCAGAGGATATTCCAAAGACTGCCTTTACCACCAGATATGGATTATACGAGTATACCGTTATGTCTTTTGGATTAACCAATGCCCCCGCTTATTTCATGAATCTCATGAATAAGATTTTTATGGACTTCCTGGATAAGTTTGTTGTTGTTTTCATTGATGACATTTTGATTTATCCCAAATCGGAAGAAGAACATGAGCTACACCTAAGGACCATTCTTGGAACCCTTAGAGAGCATCAGTTGTATGCTAAGTTTAGCAAATGTGAATTTTGGTTTTAGGAGGTAGGATTCCTCGGTCACATTGTATCAGCCGAAGGAATTGCCGTTGATCCTGCAAAAGTGAAAGATGTCGAAGATTGGCAAGCCCCAACCACTCAAACCCAAGTTCGTGCATTTCTCGGATTGACGGGATACTACCGCAAGTTCGTAGAAGGATTCTCGAGTATCGCCAGACCCATGACCCAATTGCTAAAGAAGGACAAGAAGTTTGAATGGACCGACAAATGTGAAGCGAGTTTTCAAGAACTCAAGAGGAGATTGATTTCAGCCCCAATCTTAATCATCCCGGATATCACGAAGCCCTTCGACGTGTATTGTGATGCATCCAAGATCGGTCTCAGATGTGTGCTAATGTAAGAAGGCAAAGTTATATCTTATTTATCTCGACAACTGAAACAACATGAGAAAAATTACCCAACCCATGACCTCGAACTCGCAGCCGTAGTCATAGCCCTGAAGACATGGAGGCATTACCTGATGGGAAATCGTTGTGAGATTTATTCGGATCACAAGAGCCTGAAGTATATATTCACTCAGAAGGAGTTGAATATGAGGCAGAGAAGATGGATTGAGCTAATCAAGGATTACGATCTGGACATTCACTATCACCCTGGTAAAGCCAATGTGGTAGCAGATGCCCTTAGCAGATTGCCGTGCCGCTTGAACTCCATGATTTTGAAGGAGCAACCAAGTTTGCACAAAGAGATGGAAGATTTTCGAATGGAATTAGTGAGTGAAGGATTTTTGGCTAGCATAGAACTTCAACCCACTTTGATCAGCCAGATCAAAGAGGGGCAGAAAGGAAATGCTAGTATTGACAGAATCAAGCGTCGTATCGGTACAGACAAAGTACCCGGATTCACCGAAGACGAAGAAGGAGTTCTGTGGTACATAGGACGCCTGTGTGTACCAGCAGATTCTGAGTTGAACGAAGTTAATCTCAAGGAAGCTCATGATACTCTTTATTCTATCCACCCCGGAGGAACTAAGATGTATCAGGATTTGAAAGAGCAATTTTGGTGGCATAAGATGAAGAGAGAAATCGGAAGCTATATCGCCAAGTGTGATATATTTCAGCGAGTCAAGGCCGGACATCAAAGACCCGCTGGATTGTTGGAACCCTTGCAGATTCTAGAATGGAAATGGGATTCCGTTGGAATGGACTTTATCACCGGATTGCCTACTTCTAGTAGGGGAAATGACTCTATCTGGGTCATAGTGGACAAATTGTCCAAAGTCGCCCATTTCTTACCCGTCAAGACCACATATCAGAGTTCGAAGCTAGCGGAGTTATACATCGCTAGAATCGTCAGTTTGCATGGAGTCCCCAAGAACATTGTATCGGATCGAGGAACTCAGTTTACCTCGAGATTCTGGAAGAATGTTCAAGAAGGTTTAGGAACCCGCCTAGATTTCAGTACCGCGTATCACCCTCAGACCGACGGACAAACGGAGCGAGTAAATCAAATACTCGAAGATATGCTGAGAGCATGTGTGTTAGAGTATGGATCTAAGTGGGAAGACTGTCTTCCGTTTGCAGAATTTTCGTACAACAATAGTTATCAAGCTAGTTTGCAAATGGCCCCATTTGAATTCATGTACGGAAGGAAGTGTCGCACCCCTTTGAACTGGTCGGAAGTAGGAGAGAGTCAGATTTTCGGACCCGATATCCTACGAGAAGCAGAAGAGAAGGTTCACAAGATTCGTGAGCACCTCAAGACAGCCCAGTCCAGACAGAAGAGTTACTCCGACAAGGGACGTCGAGAGCTCGCCTTCAACATAGGAGATTTTGTATAACTGAAAGTGTCGCCATTGAAGGGAATGCAGCGTTTCCAACTCAATGGAAAGTTAGCCCCCAGATATATCGGACCTTTCAAAATTCTGAACCGTCAAGGAGAAGTGTCATATCAATTGGAACTACCCGAAGAGATGTCAGTCGTGCACAATGTGTTCCATATCTCATTACTTCGCAAGTGCCTCGAAGTTCCGGAGAAGACGGAAGTGTTCAAGAATATCGATCACCGGACCATAGAGATCAACGATGACCTGACCTATCCTGAAGTACCCATCTGTATTTTGGAAGAAGCTTTCCAAACCACCAGAACCCGAAGCATCAAGTTTCTCAAAATTCAGTGGATCAACCACACAGAAGAGGAAGCTACCTAGGAGTGCGAAGATCACATCTGGACGGAGTTTCCCGATCTTTTCACATCCTAGGTAATCTTTTCGTCCTTTTTCAAATCTCGGGACAAGATTTTGTTTAAGGGGGGAAGGTTTGTAACATCCCAAAAATATTAAACTAGAATCATCAAAATCTAATCATCAAATTTAGGGTTAACAAAAACTTTTCTAAAATAAAATGAGAAAGCATTCATGTGTGTATGCATCCAATTTTGAATTCTTTTGAATTGCTTTGTTTATGTGTTTCTTTGCTTGTAAAAGGATTATTAGTTGAAATAAACATCATCTAAACAATCCCCACACTTTTCCCAAACACAAATAAATCAAAACAAACAAAATGAGTGAATGGTCACTTTGGCCAAATTAACTCCCATGCCTACTTTTGCTGTCTCTAACTTTCAGAACTTAACAGAAACTTGTTAGGATCTTTGCACCCCTTGATAGTAATCATAACAAAGTATCAAGGCCCACTTTGTGATCATCCAGAAACATTCAAATGCATAGTTTAAAGGACAGTTTAAAATTGAATCTATATCATATGGGAAGATCCCACTTTTTCAATAACCACTCAAACAAGCTCAACTTTCAAAACCCAAGCATCTGCAGACTCACCAGCACCAACCTAGCACACCCACCAAAAATCATTTCAAAATTCAAAACTTGAATTCATGCGGCCATTTCATCAAACACCTTGCAGATGCAAATCAAATAAAATCCAAACACTATTTGGAGCAGTGATTTGAGCCTAACTTGTTCCCTCTCTGGTTGCAACTAGGATTTAGTAGATCATCTAGCTCATTTGTAAACATCTAGCACCACTGTAAGCTTGGCAATGTCATCAATGGTGAACAGCTGAAGCCACCCATGCCACCCCATTGTAGACAGCAAGTTAGGAGAGGAACTAGCCGTGCCAACCATGTCTGGGAGATCACCCATGCCTCACCGCCCCCTCTCGACCAGCCCTGCCTCGAAGACATCGACCAGAGCACCCATGAACGCCGCGCCCGTGCCTCTTTCAACCATGCCGAGCGTGCGCCAGAGTGCCACCCTCGACACACGCCCACAGATCGTGCGCCGCCCTCGCCGCGTGCGTACGCAATCACCACTGTCCCAGGAGACCGCCAGACATCCCCGTTCGCCGCCCCATGCCTCACAGCCACCGCTCGCTGTCGAAAATGCCGCCTCTGCCGTGCAGAGCATCACATGTTCCAGACCGTTTGCCACCGCCCCTACACGCGCATTAAAGCCATAGAGCATCGCCAGGAGACCACCGATCGATCGCCACCGCCGGCCATGCCTCTAGCAGCCCGTAGCCATGTCGCCACCATCGCCTGCCCATTCCGTTCGGTCTCGTCGTCGAGACTATAAATAGAGGCCTCCCCCGCTCAAACTCTTCACACCATCTCACTCCCCTCTCCTCACTGATCGTTCCACCCTGTTCCCGGATCAAGGCGAGCAGCGCATCACCGGAATTTGGCCAGAGCAGGCCGCCTCTGGAGAAGAAAGGTGCCGTCGATTTCGTCCACCCGAGGAGAAGCTGCCGGTACTAGGAGGTTCATCGTTGTCTACTTAGTTTTCGCCTGCCTCGCCGACCATCGCCTGAGCCCCGGTGAGCCCCCGACGACCCCCACCTGCCGCGGTAGGTTTCTGTCTCGCCAGCGCAGCCCAACGTGGACGATGAGTAGCAGCCGTTCGATTAGACTTAGATCATGTGTCCGATATTGCCCCGTACCGCTTCGCGTTTAAACAGCCACTGACTGGTGGAACCCCCCTTTCAGTTGAGCCCCACGCCGCGGAGTGACACAGGGCCGGCCCATTATCGTTTCCCGCGCATCCCAGTCGTTTGAATTTAACTTTTTCCATTTTCATTCAAACATAGTTCTGTACCTAGTTTCAAAAATCAACCCAGATCGATTCAGTAAACCAAATTGAATGAAACCAATTTTGTTAGAAAGGTCTTGAAATGCTTAATCCAAGCCCGCTGGATTCAAATCATTTGAATCTATAGATCAACCTTGGTTAAAATAACAAGGGAGAACCTTTTCTGCATTCAAACATTTTTCAAATTTAAACCATAATAGCTTTTCAGTTGATTCCAACTCTCAAAAATCACATTTGATCATACCTTTCAGAATATGTAAAAACATTTGGGTTTACTTACAGAAATAATGTTCAAGTAATAAAAGAATGCCACATAGGCATTTCTAGTCACTTTATTTAAATAAAATAAAAGGTTAAACCTTATTAAATTGTGACACCACTTTAAATCACATTCCCATGGACTAAAATATGTGGTGATGACATGTGTCAACATGATCCCATGTTTAGTTTGGAGAATATTAAATCTTAAGTAGTTTTCAATGAGTAGAAATTACTTTTCTAAAAATAAAAGGAATTAAACCAAGCTTTAATCTTGTAATTTTAGTGATGATGATAGATCATCTATAGGACCCTTTTGTGTGATGATTGAAAGTAATTATGTATTGTTTGGTGATTGTGTACCTCGTATTTATTTATAGACGCTAGTACCGACCAAGGATACGAGGAGGAAGGAGGATACTACGAAGAAGAAGCCGAGGAGAACTTCAACCACTGCTCTGCACAAGGCAAGCCTAATACTACTAGTTGAATGTGCAAGCTAACACTTGCAAGTTAGCAAGCTTATACTGATACTTGTGCAAGATAACACTTGCAAGATACTATACCTATGCAAGCAAATACTTGCTTGTTACCATGCCAACTATATGCCTTAAGCATATTTGATCATACCCACTTGATAAACCAATCCTAGTTTTACTTCCAAGCTTTATACTTTATTTCTTTATCAAAGCTAGTACTTAGAGCTTACTTAAGTGAATGGTAGATTCTAGAGAGATAATTGAAGGTTGCATAAAGAGCATAAAACTTGGCCTAAGCTAGATAATTTTTACGTCATCCTAAGGCATGAGATTGAACTTAGTTAAACTCCACTAGTTTACCACCCCTCATTAGTACTTACCCCCACTTGTAGATGCTAGTGCTAAGCATAAAACCTGATCAACTTAGATGGGAATACTTGGTGAAAATGGTTATGAAAACCTTGGAATGATGGATCAATCTATTGAGATGTTTTGACATGTGTTTCCGAACACCAGATGATTTGTGGTGATGAAAATGTTGAGGCATGAGCCTTAGCCCTTTATAAAACTGATGGTTGTATGGATGCGATACCATTCCAATTTTACCATACAACCACAATACCCGAGAATTGGGTAGGGCTTGACTGGAAACTTATATACTTTAGTATTAGTTCCCTCACGGCCAAGGTCTGAGCTGAGGCTACCTTGTGAAGATTTTCCACCTCTACAGTACCCAAGATGATAGTTGGTCATGGTTGGGAGGCCAAACTCACAGGAGAGGTGCTATACTAGGGCGTGTAATTGAAAGGTTAGGATTGATTATCCGCATACTAAGTATGGTGAATTCAGGATTTGTTCCTGACGGATGTATCAAATGTTGTGGTGAAAGTGTACAATCTCTGCAGAGTGTCAAACTATCCGAATAGCCGAGTCCGCGGTTATGGACAGTTGGAGTGGCCATACTGTTCCCCCGTCAGATGTTTTCAAAATGACTTATGAAATGAATTGAGACTTTGACTTGACCACAACGGAGTTGTGATATGAAATACAAGTTCCCACTTAGGTGTTATAAAATTTCAACTAGCTTTTCTTACTTCTGAACTTAGTAGATGTAAATCTGGCTTTTGCAAAACAACCCTAGAGCTTAGTGTCCTACTACAAAAACACCCTTCACTTGTTAGTATTAGTTTGCTAGTACTTAAAGAGTACTCATGGCTTTGTCCCTGGCTATTCCCGTGGCCAGACTATGAAGAGGAGTACCTGGAGGATGGACCCCAGGAAGGTTACGACAACTAGGATCATCTCCCATCGTCAGCATTGCCTGTGACCCCGAAGATGGAGCTTCGCCTACGCTACCGTTATTATTACGTATTTCCGCTGCTTGAGTTGTATTAAGAACTGGATCATGAGATCCTTATTTGTGTAAGACCTTATGTATGGTTTGTAATGGATGATGTACTGTGGTATCCAATTCTGTTATGTCTCGCAAAAATGGTAATCCTGGGATTGCGATGTATGGCATAACTGGCATCTGGGATTAAAAATCAGGGTGTTGACAAGTTGGTATCAGAGCCATCCTGACCATAGGAGACCCTAGTTAGACTGGACATTTGAATCAAAAACTTAGTTTCAAAACCAAAGGAAGCAAATATTTACAAAAACTTATTCCCATTCTTATCACTTTGATTCTTTCATGAAAATTCATGTTCCTAAAAAACTCTTGCAAAAATACATAAAAATTGACACACTTGATCCCTCTACTAACTTAATAATCTTATATTCTTTTAGATGGACGTGAAGTACAACAAGTTTTACTAGTTAGGAAACGGTGGAGACCTTATATTTGAGAGGGATTTGGACCAGCTTTCGGAACTTCTGGAGCGTCCGGACCCCGAGTTCTTCGGAGCTCAGCTCAATGATCAAGGAGGAGAAGATCTGCAGTGGCTAATTGTTGCAAGTCTCCGAGGAAAGATTGAACCTCCCACTGCGGAGGGAATTCAGTTTACCTTAAGAGAGAACAACTGGCTCGATGGACTTGCCAGGGCCATGCATGAAGCTCTTGCCCGTCTGTGTGGGCAGAGTATCAACCAGATCAAGGGTACCCGCTTTGAGTTTTGCCCAAGGCGTGATGCTAATGGACAACCACTGGAAGCCCCATACCACGACAAGCTGAAGACCCAATTGGACCACCTTAGCTTCATGATGTACGATCGTTAGCAAGAGTTGGATAATTGCCATGACAACTCCAACCATAAGTCCGCCATCATCAAGACGAAGGATCAGACCATCGCCATGTTAGCAAAGGATCGCAAGTCTCGCCGCCGTCAGCTCGACAAGAAGGAGCGCATCATTGCCCGTCTTCGCCACCGTATCTCGTCTTTGGAGGAGACCATCCATGAGAGAGACATGCAGTTGGAAGAAAGGGAGAATGCCAGAGAGGATCTTCGTGGAGACCCCTACTCCTATCTCAGCGATGATGATGACTTTCTGGAGGATCAGGCTATGGATTTCTTCACAGATGAGGAGGATTTCGCCTTCATCAATGACGACGATGATGATGAGGATGACGACTACACCGAATCCGAGGAGTAGTAGCACTTGAGCACTAGCGTAGGGAGTTGTATTCGGTCCCACTGTATCATAGTTTCCAGAATGGTTCCTAAAACCATCTGTTTACCTTGTTGTGGTGTGTGTTTGTATCGTGTGCTATGAATGAATGAATGAAAAGCAAGTTGGTAGAAAAATCTGAGTCAAACTTTAAGAACTTTTCAAAGTCCCAAAACCTTATAAATTCCCCTCTTATGTTATGATCTATCTCAATCTTCAGATGCCACGCGGAGGAAGTGGTTCATCCCCGGACCCGATGTTGCAGATCCTGCAAATGTTGGTTTCTGACCGCGAAGCTGAAAGAGCGGAACGTCAATCCAACCTAGCCACCCTTCAACAGATAGCCCAGCTAGCCCACAACAATCAAGGCCACGGAAACCAGGACAACCATGGATCTAAGCTCAAGAATTTCCAGAACACCAACCCACCTGTTTTCACTAAGTCGGAAGAGCCCTTAGACGCTGATGATTGGCTGCAAACCATGGAAAATAACCTAGAAGTCGCCGAAGTGGAAGCCAACGAGAAAGTTCTGTTCGCCACCCATTATCTAGCCGGAGATGCCAGAGCATGGTGGAACAGTGTTCGTGCAATGACCGGAGGACAGATGATGACCTGGGAGGAATTCAAAGTCAAGTTTAGCAGAACCCATGTGCCACCAGGTTTGATCAAGAGGATGAGAGATGAGTTCAGAGAACTGAAGCAAGGAAGGATGACCGTAGTGGAATACCGTGAAAAATTCTTGTCATTAGCTAGGTATGCCCCGGATGAGATCGACACCGAAGCCAAGAAGAAATAAAGATTCCTGAATGGTCTGCACAATGAGATGCAGACTGTGTTAGTCAATATCCCCATTGCTAATATTGAAGCCCTGGTCGACTCTTCCATTCAGATGGAAGGAAAGATCAACCAAGCAAATGAGAACCACAAGCGTCACATGATGCATCAACCAGGAACCCATCATACCCCAAAGTACCGCCCAAACCCATCTCTAGGATTTGCCCCGAGAACCAACAGACCCCCAATGAACCATCCGACCTATCCCAACCGTGGAAAACCTAGGTCCGGAGGAAATCACAACAACCTCGGCAACTATAACAATTTCAACCGTGCCCCACCTAAGTTCAACAACAACAATGCTACCGCCAACACCAACACTGCCCTGAGGACTAGAAGCAATGCTGTGCCTGTTGCAGCAAAGGACAAGTCGCAAGTAACTTGTTATGACTGTGGAAATAAGGGTCACTACTCCAACGAGTGCCCCAACAAGAAGAATGCCGCAGCCCCCAATGCAAATGCCCCAGATCAGCAGCAACGTTGTGTTCAGCCAGGAAGAAGGTTTGCCCCAGGGAATTCACTCAACCGCAACGGCCGTATTTTTCTCATGCATGCTGAAGAAGCTCAGGAAGCGCCAGACGTCGTGCTGGGTATGTTTTCTGCTAATTCAGTACTTGCAAGAGTGTTGTTTGATTCTGGTGCATCGCATTCATTTGTCACCGAAGAATTTGCCTGCACTAGTAAGATTCAACCAACCAAACTGAAGCATGTTATGATCGTCCAAATTCCCGGTTAAACCACCAAGGCTAGGCAAATTTGCAAAGCCGTCCCTATCCAAATCCATCGCATAGATTTTTATGCTAACCTGATAGTATTCGGAACTAAAGGTTTGGAAGTAGTACTAGGAATGGATTGGATGTCCAAACATAAAGGATTGATTGATTATGCCAAGAAAGCCATCACCATGACCAGTACAACCGAAATATCAGTCGAGCATATATCTGAAACCTTACCTCGTCAATTCAAGTGCAACAAGAGTATAGCCCAACCTACCATTGACCAAGTCCGGATAGTTTGTGAATACCCCGATGTATTTCCAGATGTTTTGCCCGGTATGCCCCCAGATCGGGATATCGAGTTTAGCATCGAACTAATCCCCGGAACAGGACCCATAGGCCAGAGACCATATAGTATGAACCCGTCTGAACTAGCAGAACTGAAGAAGCAACTGGATTCCATGTTGGAAATTGGATTGATTCAACCAAGTGCATCACCATGGAGATCACCTGTTTTGTTTGTGGACAAGAAAGATGGAGGTAACCGTTTGTGTACGTATTATCGGAAGTTGAATGATGTCACCATCGAAAATAAGTACCCCTTGCCCAAGATAGAAGATTTGTTTGATCAGTTGACCGGTGCCCAAGTGTTTTCTAAGATTGATCTTAGGACTGGCTATCATCAACTCAAAATTCGTGCAGAGGATATTCCAAAGACTGCCTTTACCACCAGATATGGATTATACGAGTATACCGTTATGTCTTTTGGATTAACCAATGCCCCCGCTTATTTCATGAATCTCATGAATAAGATTTTTATGGACTTCCTGGATAAGTTTGTTGTTGTTTTCATTGATGACATTTTGATTTATCCCAAATCGGAAGAAGAACATGAGCTACACCTAAGGACCATTCTTGGAACCCTTAGAGAGCATCAGTTGTATGCTAAGTTTAGCAAATGTGAATTTTGGTTATAGGAGGTAGGATTCCTCGGTCACATTGTATCAGCCGGAGGAATTGCCGTTGATCCTGCAAAAGTGAAAGATGTCGAAGATTGGCAAGCCCCAACCACTCAAACCCAAGTTCGTGCATTTCTCGGATTGACGGGATACTACCGCAAGTTCGTAGAAGGATTCTCGAGTATCGCCAGACCCATGACCCAATTGCTAAAGAAGGACAAGAAGTTTGAATGGACCGACAAATGTGAAGCGAGTTTTCAAGAACTCAAGAGGAGATTGATTTCAGCCCCAATCTTAATCATGCCGGATATCACGAAGCCCTTCGACGTGTATTGTGATGCATCCAAGATCGGTCTCAGATGTGTGCTAATGTAAGAAGGCAAAGTTATATCTTATTTATCTCGACAACTGAAACAACATGAGCAAAATTACCCAACCCATGACCTCGAACTCGCAGCCGTAGTCATAGCCCTGAAGACATGGAGGCATTACCTGATGGGAAATCGTTGTGAGATTTATTCGGATCACAAGAGCCTGAAGTATATATTCACTCAGAAGGAGTTGAATATGAGGCAGAGAAGATGGATTGAGCTAATCAAGGATTACGATCTGGACATTCACTATCACCCTGGTAAAGCCAACGTGGTAGCAGATGCCCTTAGCAGATTGCCGTGCCGCTTGAACTCCATGATTTTGAAGGAGCAACCAAGTTTGCACAAAGAGATGGAAGATTTTCGAATGGAATTAGTGAGTGAAGGATTTTTGGATAGCATAGAACTTCAACCCACTTTGATCAGCCAGATCAAAGAGGGGCAGAAAGGAAATGCTAGTATTAACGGAATCAAGCGTCGTATCGGTACAGGCAAAGTACCCGGATTCACCGAAGAAGAAGAAGGAGTTCTGTGGTACAAAGGACGCCTGTGTGTACCAGCAGATTCTGAGTTTAAAGAAGTTAATCTCAAGGAAGCTCATGATACTCTTTATTCTATCCACCCCGGAGGAACTAAGATGTATCAGGATTTGAAAGAGCAATTTTGGTGGCATAAGATGAAGAGAGAAATCGGAAGCTATATCGCCAAGTGTGATATATTTCAGCGAGTCAAGGCCGGACATCAAAGACCCGCTGGATTGTTGGAACCCTTGCAGATTCCAGAATGGAAATGGGATTCCGTTGGAATGGACTTTATCACCGGATTGCCTACTTCTAGTAGGGGAAATGACTCTATCTGGGTCATAGTGGACAAATTGTCCAAAGTCGCCCATTTCTTACCCGTCAAGACCACATATCAGAGTTCGAAGCTAGCGGAGTTATACATCGCTAGAATCGTCAGTTTGCATGGAGTCCCCAAGAACATTGTATCGGATCGAGGAACTCAGTTTACCTCGAGATTCTGGAAGAATGTTCAAGAAGGTTTAGGAACCCGCCTAGATTTCAGTACCGCGTATCACCCTCAGACCGACGGACAAACGGAGCGAGTAAATCAAATACTCGAAGATATGCTGAGAGCATGTGTGTTAGAGTATGGATCTAAGTGGGAAGACTGTCTTCCGTTTGCAGAATTTTCGTACAACAATAGTTATCAAGCTAGTTTGCAAATGGCCCTTATTTGAATTCATGTACGGAAGGAAGTGTCGCACCCCTTTGAACTGGTCGGAAGTAGGAGAGAGTCAGATTTTCGGACCCGATATCCTACGAGAAGCAGAAGAGAAGGTTCACAAGATTCGTGAGCACCTCAAGACAGCCCAGTCCAGACAGAAGAGTTACTCCGACAAGAGACGTCGAGAGCTCGCCTTCAACATAGGAGATTTTGTATAACTGAAAGTGTCGCCATTGAAGGGAATGCAGCGTTTCCAACTCAATGGAAAGTTAGCCCCCAGATATATCGGACCTTTCAAAATTCTGAACCGTCAAGGAGAAGTGTCATATCAATTGGAACTACCCGAAGAGATGTCAGCCGTGCACAATGTGTTCCATATCTCATTACTTCGCAAGTGCCTCGAAGTTCCGGAGAAGACGGAAGTGTTCAAGAATATCGATCAGCGGACCATAGAGATCAACGATGACCTGACCTATCCTGAAGTACCCATCTGTATTTTGGAAGAAGCTTTCCAAACCACTAGAACCCGAAGCATCAAGTTTCTCAAAATTCAGTGGATCAACCACACAGAAGAGGAAGCTACCTAGGAGTGCGAAGATCACATCTGGACGGAGTTTCCCGATCTTTTCACATCCTAGGTAATCTTTTCGTCCTTTTTCAAATCTCGGGACAAGATTTTGTTTAAGGGGGGAAGGTTTGTAACATCCCAAAAATATTAAACTAGAATCATCAAAATCTAATCATCAAATTTAGGGTTAACAAAAACTTTTCTAAAATAAAATGAGAAAGCATTCATGTGTGTATGCATCCCATTTTGAATTCTTTTGAATTGCTTTGTTTATGTGTTTCTTTGCTTGTAAAAGGATTCTTAGTTGAAATAAACATCATCTAAACAATCCCCACACTTTTCCCAAACACAAATAAATCAAAACAAACAAAATGAGTGAATGGTCACTTTGGCCAAATTAACTCCCATGCCTACTTTGGCTGTCTCTAACTTTCAGAACTTAACAGAAACTTGTTAGGATCTTTGCACCCCTTGATAGTAATCATAACAAAGTATCAAGGCCCACTTTGTGATCATCCAGAAACATTCAAATGCATAGTTTAAAGGACAGTTTAAAATTGAATCTATATCATATGGGAAGATCCCACTTTTTCAATAACCACTCAAACAAGCTCAACTTTCAAAACCCAAGCATCTGCAGACTCACCAGCACCAACCTAGCACACCCACCAAAAATCATTTCAAAATTCAAAACTTGAATTCATGCGGCCATTTCATCAAACACCTTGCAGATGCAAATCTAATAAAATCCAAACACTATTTGGAGCAGTGATTTGAGCCTAACGTGTTCCCTCTCTGGTTGCAACTAGGCTTTAGTAGATCATCTAGCTCATTTGTAAACGTCTAGCACCACTGTAAGCTTGGCAATGTCATCAATGGTGAACAGCTGAAGCCACCCATGCCACCCCAGTGTAGACAGCAAGCTAGGAGAGGAACTAGCCGTGCCAACCTTGTTTGGGAGATCACCCATGCCTCACCGCCCCCTCTCGACTAGCCCTGCCTCGAAGACATCGACCAGAGCACCCAGGAACGCCGCGCCCGTGCCTCTGTCAACCATGCCGAGCGTGCGCCAGAGCGCCACCCTCGACACACCCCCACAGACCGTGTGCCACCCTCGCCGCGTGCATACGCAATCACCACCGTCCCAAGAGACTGCTAGAGATCCCTATTCGCCGCCCCATGCCTCACAGCCACCGCTCGCCGTCGAAAACGCCGCCTCTGCCGTGCAGAGCATCACATGTTCTAGACTGTTTGCCACCGCCCCTACACGCGCATTAAAGCCATTGAGCATTGCCAGGAGACCACCGATCGATCGCCACCACCGGCCATGCCTCTAGCAGCCCGTAGCCATGTCGCCACCGTCCCCTGCCCATTCCGTTCGGTCTCGTCGTTGAGACTATAAATAGAGGCCTCCCCCGCTCAAACTCTTCACACCATCTCACTCCCCTCTCCTCACTGATCGTTCCACCCTGTTCCCGGAGCAAGGCGAGCAGCGCATCGCCGGAATTTGGCCGGAGCAGGCCGCCTCTGGAGAAGAAGGGCGCCGTCGTTTTCGTCCACCCTAGGAGAAGCTGCCGGTACCAGGAGGTTCGTCGTTCGCCCGCCTCACCGACCCTCGCCTGAGCCCCGGTGAGCCCCCGACGACCCCCACCTGCCGAGTTAGGTTTCTGTCTCGCCGGCGCAGCCCGACGTGGACGATGAGTAGCAGCCATTCGATTAGACTTAGATCGTGTGGCCGATATTGCCCCGTACCGCTTCGTGTTTAAAGAGCCACTGACTGGTGGAACCCCCCTGTCTATTGAGCCCCGCGCCATGGAGTGACACTGGGCCGACCCATTATCGTTTCCCGCGCAGCCTAGTCGTTTGAATTTAACTTTTTCCATTTTCATTCAAACATAGTTATGTACCTAGTTTCAAAAATCAACCCAGCTCGATTCAGTAAACCAAATTGAATGAAACCAATTTTGTTAGAAAGGTCTTGAAATGCTTAATACAAGCCCGCTGGATTCAAATCATTTGAATCTATAGATCAACCTTGGTAAAAATAACAAGGCTGAACCTTTTCTGCATTCAAACATTTTTCAAATTTAAACCATAATAGCTTTTGAGTTGATTCCAACTCTCAAAAATTACATTTGATCATACCTTTCAGAATATATAAAAACATTTGGGTTTACTTACAGAAATAATGTTCAAGTAATAAAAGAATGCCACATAGGCATTTCTAGTCACTTTATTTAAATAAAATAAAAGGTTAAACCTTATTAAATTGTGACACCACTTTAAATCACATTCCCATGGACTAAAATATGTGGTGATGACATGTGTCAACATGATCCCATGTTTGGTTTGGAGAATATTAAATCTTAAGTAGTTTTTCAATGAGTAGAAATTACTTTTCTAAAAATAAAAGGAATTAAACCAAGCTTTAATCTTGTAATGTTAGTGATGATGCTAGATCCTCTATAGGACCCTTTTGTGTGATGATTGAAAGTAGTTAAGTATTGTTTGGTGATTGTGTACCTCGTATTTATTTATAGACGCTAGTACCGACCAAGGATACGAGGAGGAAGGAGGATACTACGAAGAAGAAGCTGAGGAGAACTTCAACCACTGATCTGCACAAGGAAAGCCTAATACTACTAGTTGAATGTGCAAGCTAACACTTGCAAGTTAGCAAGCTTATACTGATACTTGTGCAAGCTAACACTTGCAAGATACTATACCTATGCAAGCAAATACTTGCTTGTTACCATGCCAACTATATGCCTTAAGCATATGTGATCATACCCACTTAATAAACCAATCCTAGTTTTACTTACAAGCTTTATACTTTATTTCTTTATCAAAGCTAGTACTTAGAGCTTACTTAAGTGAATGGTAGATTCTAGAGATATAATTGAAGGTTGCATAAAGAGCATAAAACTTGGCCTAAGCTAGATAATCTTTAGGTCATCCTAAGGCATGAGATTGAACTTAGTTAAACTCCACTAGTTTACCACCCCTCATTAGTACTTACCCCCACTTGTAGATGCTAGTGCTAAGCATAAAACCTGATCAACTTAGATGGGAATACTTGGTGAAAATGGTTATGAAAACCTTGGAATGATGTATCATTCTATTGAGATGTTTTGACATGTGTTTCCAAACACCAGATGATTTGTGGTGATGAAAATGTTGAGGCATGAGCCTTATCCCTTTATAAAACTGATGGTTGTCTGGATGCGATACCATTCCAATTTTACCGTACAACCACAATACCCGAGAATTGGGTAGGGCTTGACTGGATACTTATATACTTTAGTATTAGTTCCCTCACGGCCAAGGTCTGAGCTGAGGCTACCTTGTGAAGATTGTCCACCTGTGCAGTACCCAAGATGACAGTTGGTCATGGTTGGGAGGACAAACTCACAGGAGAGGTGCTTATACTAGGGCGTGTAATTGAAAGGTTAGGATTGATTATCCGCATACTGAGTATGGTGAATTCAGGATTTGTTCCTGACGGATGTATCGAATGTTGTGGTGAAAGTGTACAATCTCTGCAGAGTGTCAAACTATTCGAATAGCCGCGTCCGCGGTTATGGACAGTTGGAGTGGCCATACTGTTCCCCTGTCAGATGTTTTCAAAATGACTTATGAAATGAATTGAGACTTTGACTTGACCACAATGGAGTTGTGATATGAAATACAAGTTCCCACTTAGGTGTTATAAAATTTCAACTAGCTTTTCTTACTTCTGAACTTAGTAGATGTAAATCTAGCTTTTTGCAAAACAACCCTAGAGCTTAGTGTCCTACTACAAAAACCCCCTTCACTTGTTAGTATTAGTTTGCGAGTACTTAAAGAGTACTCATGACTTTGTCCCTGGCTATTCCCGTGGCCAGACTATGAAGAGGAGTACCTGGAGGATGGACCCCGGGAAGGTTACAACAACTAGGATCATCTCCCATCGTCAGCATTGCCTGTGACCCCGAAGATGGAGCTTCGCCTACGCTACCATTATTATTACGTATTTCCGCTGCTTGAGTTGTATTAAGAACTGGATCATGAGATCCTTATTTGTGTAAGAACTTATGTATGGTTTGTAATGGATGATGTACTATGGTATCCAATTCTGTTATGTCTCGCAAAAATGATAATCCTGGGATTGCGATGTCTGGCATAACAGGCATCTGGGATTAAAAATCCGGGTATTGACACACGCCATACATCGCTTACTTGGTGGGAGGCACCCTACCCGCAGACGAGACGGAGGCCCGAATGATAGCACGCCGCTGCAAATACTTCGTCATCATCAACAGCGAGCTCCACAAGCGTAGTGTGAACGGTGTGTTCCAACGCTGCGTCCAACCCACTGAAGGACGCAAGATCCTCCAGGACATCCACTCTGGCGACTGCGGCCACCACGCAGGCGCCCGCTCCCTGGTCGCCAAGGCCATGTGACATGGCTTCTACTGGCTCACCACACACGCCGACGCGGTCGACATCGCCAAGCGATGCATCGGGTGCCAGAAGTACGCCAACCAGACTCACGTACCGAGCTCGGCGCTCAAGACAATCCCCATCACCTGGCCGTTCGCCGTATGGGGCATGGATATGGTAGGCCCCTTCAAGAAGGCCCCCTCCGGCTTCACCCACCTCCTAGTCGCAGTCTATAAATTCACAAAATGGGTGGAGGCCAAGCCAGTCCGCAAGTGCGACGGGAAGACCGCTACAAAATTCCTACGCGAGCTCATCTATCGCGACGGGTTCCCAAAAAGCATCATCACGGACAACGGCACCAATTTCTCCAAGTGAGCCATGGCCGAGTTCTGCGAGGAGCAAAACATCCGACTCAACCTTGCCTCAGTCGCCCACCCGGAGTCCAATGGCCAGGAGGAATGCGCCAACCAGAGCATCCTCCACGGCCTGAAGCCACAACTACAAGTCCCACTCGAGCGCACCACCGGGTGCTGGGTCGAAGAACTCCCCTCTGTCATCTAGGGCATCCGCAGCTCTGTCAACAGGTCGACGGGGTTCACCCCCTTCTTCATGGTGTATGGTGTCGAGGTAGTCATGCCAACCGACCTCGAGCACAATTCACCTCGGGTGGTCAACTACATGGAGGCTAACAATGAGCTCGCACGCCAAGACGGAGTTGACCAGCTCGACGAAGCACGCGACCTAGCTCGCTCCCGCACCACCATCTACCAGCAAGGGCTTTGCCGCTACCACAGCCGGCGAGTACGGACTCGCACTTTCCAGGAAGGCGACTTGGTACTGCATCTAATCCAGGACAAGAAAGGCATGCACAAGCTCTCCCCCCCTTGGGAGGGACCATTCGCCATCGGGCGAGTCCTGGGCAACAACGCCTACTACCTCACCGACGTCCGAGGCGACAGAAAACTCGACGTCAAGCGGCCATGGAATGTAAACCTCCTACGGAAGTTCTACTCTTAGAACTCAGAACATGTACCCCCTACCCGCTATGAAATAAAGCAGACTGATTCGCGCAAATTGCGTTTACTCTCCATGCCTTGTGCGACTCGCACTCGTAATAACAGCATTACACTATTCGCAGAAGTCAACCTTTGGTAACGCGACCGGTACGGCCAAGTAGTGCGGTACGAGGGCACTGGAAAAATTCAGGCCTCGTACCGTCCACGAAAAAAGCTAACCCGGAGCCCCATTGGAGTCGCCTAGCTCGACTGTCTCCCCGAGCCAAGACGACTGCATTCTCTTCCCACAGCGACCCAGTCCTCCACATCCTCGGCGCAGCGACTCGAACAACAAAGTACCATGCTCAGGGACTGACACCAGCCCAAAGAAGAGCGTCTAGGGAAAAACGCCAAGTAAGAGAGCGTGCCCAGGACTCGCCATGCGACTGATCTTACGGATCAGGCGGAGTGACGCACCTAACACAACGCGCCTAGTCATCACCTACCCTGGGCATGCGACTGAACGGCCAAGTACCACGCTCGGGGACTCGGCGACCCGACCCCGTTCACGCTCGGGAAAACGGCCAAGTAAAGAGAACCCCTGGGAGTCACCATGCGACTGGCTCCCCGAGCCATGGAGAGTTGACCCTAACTCACTAACAGTTCAGACAACATATGAAAACGAGGTTAACCCCACAAAAAGGGCAGACGCGCTCGGGGACTCGTACAACCAACACTCAAACCACAAAAGCAATGACAAAATAACCCGCGCATTCCTTCATAGCAGCAAAATTTGTTCGCATACAAGGAGAATTACATGTTTATCTTGTGCTAACGCCGAATGACAAAACACTCTATTCCGCAGGCTTCGAGGAGGAGGCACCACTGTCCTTGTGGTTGCGGATAAAGGGAACCCAGGGATTCGACGGGTACGTCGTGAGCTCACCCGCCATCGCCACATGAAATGGTTGCTCCACCTTGAAGTCGCGGTGCGCCGGTTTGGGGTCATTGGGTGCGACGACCGTTTCCTGATAGGGAATAAGGTCGCCCATCGCCCAAACGCGGTCGGAGTACACCGCGGCTTGCTCCGTTAGCTTCAACACCTCGGCAATCTCGACCGAGCCCGTCAATGAGGGGTACCCGCTCGTGATGTCGTCGAGGTCGAAATCGTCGGGAAAATGTGCGAGCCCAAGGCTCAGCGCAGTCACCGCTCCACGATGGAAGGCCGACCGCATCATGAACTCCATGACCTACGGGGCCTTCTCCAGATAGCGCCATACCTCGACGAGGTCGCTGGGGATCACCTCCGTAGGCGAGATCTCCTGAAGATACGCCCGGAGACAAGTCGCTGACAGCTCGGCTGAATCGACCAGGGTGGTCACGCACTGCCGCGCGTCGTACGACTGTGCCTCTTCGGCGTTATCAGTGATCAGGCCTGCAACACACAAGCAAACAGTGAGCGAAGCACTAAAATCACAATGTGGTACGCGAGCTCGGAAAGTGGCTGAAGGAAAGCTCACCAATCAACGGGCGCCAGAGGTCCGTGATGAAATTCTAAAGAGCCAAGAGGTCATTCTGCAACCCGGCGACGAGTGCGTCCGACACCTTCCGCTCCTTAGCAGTAGAAGTGACGGCCGCCTTGGCTCGTCCTTCCGCCGAGCTCGCTTCCGCTTTCGCCTCCTTGAGCTCACGCTCTAGTTCGGCGATTCGCTTCTCCGCGACGCTCCAGGAAGACTGAGTCGCCGCCAATTCACCCACCGGAACAAGGCCCTGGCGAGCCTCCTTCACTGCGGCCGCACTTTTCTCTGCTTCCAAAACAAAACGATCAACACCGCAACAAGTTCGCGACAAGCGCCAAACAAGACAAACACTTACCCGCAGTCGCTCGAAGCTCCTCGTTCGTATCCTGGACAGCGAGAAGCTCCTTCTCCACGCGGCACTTGGCAGCAAGCCGCTCGGCTGACTCGCCCTTCAAGCCCTGTGCAACAATCACAGCGTCAGCAACCAAAAATTCCTAAGTGCTCAGCCGCTGAAATTTAGCGACTAGGCACTCGGGGACTGGATGACAAAATTCCTAAGTTCCCAGCCGCTGAAATTCAGCGACTAGGCACTCGGGGACTGGATGAAAAAATTCCTAAGTGCCCAGCCGCTGAAAGTCAGCGACTAGGCACTCGGGGACTGGATGACAAATTTCCTAAGTGCCCAGCCGCTGAAATTCAGCGACTAGGCACTCGGGGACTGGATGGCGAAAAACAGTAAGAATCCGACCACTGAAATTCAGTGGCCAGATCCTCGGGGACTAGACATACCTGGATGGTGGCACCTAGCATGCCGTGAAGCTCCATCGCGTCCACCGACGAAAGCACGAGCGGAGTGTGCCCGCGACGCTGTTCGACCTCCATACCGGTGGCCCCAGGGAATTGGCTTGATGGCACCGAGGCACTCGCCGTGGCGGCCCTCGCTACAAAGCGAGGGAACGTTGCCACCGCGGCCCCCGCGCCACCCGAAGGCGGCCCGACCGCCTCAATCGAAACCATGGGGCCTGCCTGCTGCGACCCCGCGTCCTCCGACACCTTCAGAGCTACGTCCACCGCAATCGGGGCTCCGCTCAGGGCAGCCGCTGGCTCGTCCGAGATTGTGACGACTTCATCGCCTTTGGTTCTCTTGGTGCCGTCGGCGCGAGCCTCAGTCTCGTCGCCCTTCCTCTTCTTCAAGGGATCAGCCGGCACCTCCGCGGCGACCGATGGAACCTTGGCCAATGAAGGATGACCTATCTTCTTTACTCCAGTCCTGCGAGACGACTCCGTTAATAACACCCGCCAATCGTAACACGAATCAAACAGACAGATGAAAGGCTGAGGAATACTCACTTGGCGATTGGAATAAATCGTAGGCTAGTGCAAATGCTGGCCTGCTTTTCCAGTTCTGGCCCCAGTTTCCGACTGAGGCCCGTCTCGAACGCGCTCTGTGCCCAAGACACAGATGGTTTATTCGAGGATGAGGACGCGACTGGAAGCTCAGTGGCAATTGCCGCGGGAGCTCCTCTTGGCGGCGAGGCCCCTGCGGCTAGAGCGGCCACCAACCCGGTGACTAGGGCGAACAGCGGCGGCAGTGACGCCAGTGGCGCCTCGTCTTCCACGATGGTCACACCAGTCGCTGTAGCCGCGTGCGCCGCTGTTTCTTCGGCTGCGCTGGTAGCATCCCGTGGGGCAGCAACCTCCACGGCTTCGTCGCCATCGTCGTCGTCATCACCATCGCCACCCCGTCACTCCTGACGTCGCCCTTGTCAGGCAATGACTCGCTCTCATCGTCGGCGGACCAGTTCGAGTTCTCGTCATCTACGGGTGGAAGCCAACCTTCCACCACTTGGAATAACTGCAACAATCAAACGACATTAAGCACAACCGTGAATGCACAAACTGTGAATGCGAGTGCAAGGGAAATAAAAACTCACCGTTGGAGCTGGGCGCTTTGCGGTATAAGGTGCGACCCCGGCCTTTGCATCAAGATACAACGCTTGGGTGATCTTCTTCAGGTCCTGGGTGTAGTCGTTGAGTTTCCACTCATCGTAACAGGACTTCGTCGGGTCGTCCTTGCCCGTGTACTCGTACATATAGTGGGCACGGCTGGCCAGCAGCACGAGCCATCACCCGAGCCAGCAATTGTAGAGGTTGATGGTTTGGAGGCCTTTCTTCTTCAAGTTGTGGATGGTCTGCAACATCTCATCGACGACCATCCGCTGGTCCAGCGAAATCTTGGTAACCTGGAGCCGACGCGGCTCGGGCCGGTCGGCGGAGTACCTTGGAAGCGCCACCTCGTCGCCCGGTGTTGACTCGGTCACGTAGAACCATCTCTTCTTCCACTCGTTCGCTGCCTTGGCGGGCAGCATCAGATCAAAGAACGACGCCTTCGACTTCAGCTGGAAGGTCAGGCCACCCGCGGCTAACATTGGGCCACCCGCCTCTTCGCGGCTGATCCTCCCATGGAATAGTCTTGCCATAGGGGAAAGTATGGCCGAAAGCCCAGGTAGCACTCGCAGAACGCCACAAAGAAGGCGAGCTGCTCGATGCTGTGCGGTCCCAGGTCCGATGGCTGGATGTCGTAGTAGGCTTAGAAGCGCCGAAAGAAGAGAGAAGTGGGGAATCCGAGCCCCCGTTCCAGGTGGCTGGTGAAGCAAACGAATTCCCCTTCACGCGGATCTGGAATCACTTCTCCGGCCGCGGGGATGCGCCATCTCCCGGCGCTAAGGATCCCTGCCTCCTCAAACAATTTCAGCAACGCCTTCGTGCACTTGGATCTGCCCCATGGTTCTGCAGGAGGGGCGATCGGCTGAGGGATCGGGGGTTGCGTATCGCTCTCGGTCGCTCTGGTCCCTCCGCGGAATGGAGGAAGGAGAATGCGCGACTTCGGAGGAAGTGAGGGAAGCGTTTTCCAGAAAGGCAAAAAATCAATATGCTCGGAATTGGACGGGACAAAAGCCAAAGTCAATATTTTACCGTGGGCGTCACGAAGTACAGAGGGGAGACGGAGAGGCAAGCCAGGGACACCACACCCCCCTAGGCTTTGGTGGTCCCTACCCCGCGCCTGGATAGGTTGTGGGCCCTCCGCCGCCTCCTAGCCTCGCCTCCTGTGCCTATAAGAAGCTCCCGGGGAGAAAACCCTAAATCATCCAGAAGAAATCCACGAAAACCTCCGTAGCACCGCCACCACCGAAGGGGAGATTCGGGGGACATAAAGTCTCTGTTCCGGCACCCTTCCGGGACGGGGAAGTGCCCCCGGAGCCATCTCCATCGATCTCCATCGCCGTCTTCATCACTATTGCTGATTCCCATGATGAGGAGGGAGTAGTTCTTACTCAGGGCTAAGGGCTCTACCAGTAGCTATGTGTTCATCTCTCTCTATGCATGATCTTGTGGTCATGAGCTTTGTAATCAAGTAGATCTACCTTGCTACTCAAGTGCTTCATTAGATCTCTGCTCTCCCCATGTGTGTTAAAGTGACAACATGCACACCATGGTGGCACTGAGGCTTGAGTCTACATAAATACTCCTTGTGCTTTAATAGATCTATGCTTTTCCCCATGTGTGTGAAAGTGACAGCGGGCATACCGTGTGTGGCACTTTGGCTAGATTGAATATTTGTTATGAGTTATATTTGGAGTTGGATGTCTCTATGAAATTGTGGTGTTTGTTGGAACCATCTAGTGCTCAAGGTGACAGTGTGGGGTTATCTAGATTGGGGAAGGCGGACTTTGAGGAGTGCTGTTAGAGCCCTACCAATGATTAGAGTGTCCAACCGGAGAGTAGTTAAGAGTAGTATCATGAAGAGAGGATATTTATATGAGAGAGTGTTCACTAGTGAAAGTATGATCCCTAGGCCTTGTTTCTAAACATTGAAACACCATTGGCATCTAGATTTGTTGCATGTTTGCTTGCTTCCTTCTTGTTGCCTTCAGTCTTTACCTCATCGTCAAGCTCCATGAAAGCTATTTTCTGGCACCGTTACCACTTGTATTTCACTATCTCTTCGCCGAAATAGTGCACCTATACACCTGCCAAGTGTATTGGGTGTGTTGGGGACACAAGAGACTTCTTGTATCTTGATTGCAGGGTTGCTTGAGGGGGAATACCTTTGACCACTTCCTCCCTGAGTTCGATAAACCTTGGGTAATCCACTTAAGGGAAACTTGCTGCTGTTCTACAAACCTCTGCACTTGGAGGCCCAACAACTGTCTACAAGAATATAAGTGCATAGACATCAATAGAGTTCATCATATGTATCTTCAAGAAATAATCCAAATGATTCTAGAAGTAATGTTGTGCAAGCTAAAGATGTGCCATTTCTAGAAGATATCATGATTGAAGCTTGCCATCCTCGGTGATCATGGATCGATGAATACAAGGTCAAAGTAAAGGTTCCCCATGTTGTATGGGGGAGCAACTTGCAAGTCTTCATCAAGCAAGTGTGTGCAAGAGCAATCAAGAAAGGTGTTCCATCTTGAGAAGGACAAGATCATCTACATCAAGATCAAGTGGAATATGCACAAGGAAAAGGTATGATATTGATAGGGGTTCCTTCTTACCGGTCTCGTGGTGTTAGTTGGGGAGACCGGTTTATAGGATATATAGCCGTACTATCAAGAGGGGCTCTCAAGTGAGTAACTCGATCATATCTTTCAGAGAAAGCCCAAACCTTTGCATACTTAGCATCATGCTTTATTGGTTGTTATTTGGATCTTATCTGTAACATCCCTAAAAAATCATGCATATCATCCATGCATCCATGATCATTTAGAGTTCCATTTCAAAACCATTTCAAAAACAGGAGCATATGTTGCTCATTATTTTATGTAAGTATGCTCTAGCCTTATTGCTATTTTCTAATGAGAAAGATACTTATTTTATTCAGTGATGTTTTAAGTTCAAACTTAAGAGTTTTCCAAAGCTTGGGCAAAGTTTTCAAAACAAAGTATGAATATAAAACCAATTTTATACCTATTATTTATATCTCATAAAGGAATGGTTTTATTTTATTTTTCAAATGATCAAAGTGTTTTTGAGTAAACAGATGTGTTTGACACACATTTGAGTACAAAGTTCACTGTATAAAAATCTAGAGAAGATTTGAAATCAAACTTGTTTGAATTAGGGTTTGAAAATCATTTCTAGAAAATCAAACAGAAAAAGAAAAGCAAAAGGAAAAAAAAATAAAACCTGGCGCCAGCCTTTTGGCCCAGTACCACTAAACAGTCCACAAGCCCACCCGGGCCGTTTCCCCCTCTCCCCTCGTTTCCTACCCTGAACACGCGTACCCACTCGCTGACGACTGGGCCCTCACTGCCATGTCACCCCTTCGTCCACAATCAACGCCGATGACCACCTCGCCGCTTCCTTTCCCCCCACTGATGCCACACTTAATTGCATTGATTCGGCGAGTGATTTCTGCCCCCGCCCTTGCTACATAAACCCCTCCCCTTCGTGACCATTTCCCCCAACAGAGCTACCCAGAAGCACCACCAGGCTGCCCGCAATTTTGCTCGCATCGCCGCGGTATCGAGCCACTCCGGCGGACGATTCCGGTAAGCTCCGTCCACCCCACTCGGTCTCGTTCACGCTAGCATGCTTCCTTCGACCACGCGACTCACGTCATGCGTTTTCCTTGTCTGCTCGTGGCCTAGATCGACGGATTCGACAACCACCGCAAGTGCCCGACGCTTTCCTCAACTCCGGTGAGAAATCACGGTACGAATCAAGCGCCCCTTGATCTCTCCTTGAAACCATCTTGCTCACTGTGACTTTGCGCACCCCCTGATGCGTTTTATTCATGCAAGGACGGCGCAGAGCCTCGGCAACGTTGACGTCTGCAACCACCCGACGCCGCGCACGACTCCGACGAGCTCCAGCGACCACCTCTGCGCGTCCCTTCGCCAACGAAGCCTACCTCGAGCATCAGCAGCACACGGCTAGCACAGTAAGCCCCTTCTCCCTCTCCCGCGCGACCTAGAACGTCGGCAACGACTCTGACAGAGCCGCCGCCGCTAGTCGCCGCACGTCTATGGTCGATAGATCTGTGGCCGTAGGATCTAGATCCAACGTATAATATTAGATCTGTGACGAAGAGGTAAGGAGCAGATCTGGCCGCACATTTTAGTTAGATCTAACGGTTCGCAAGCGCGATCCAGCGCGAAGCGGTACCAGCCAACCAGAAGCTTCCGCGTGGCATGAGTTTCGTTTTAAAAATTTGAATTAGATCAATTAGATGGTTAAACTTGTTTAAATCATAACTTTTGATTCCCACGTCCAAATTTGACAAATTTTATATCAATGGAATCAGGAGAGAAAATACTTTCCATTTATGCAATGTGTTTAATGTTTTGCTTCTGCTAAAATGGTTGTTTTTGCAGAAACATTTGTAGGCATAATTTGGGTATAATATTTATTTGAAAAATGTTTTAATGTTCAAATAAAGCTTATTTGGAAAGTTTTGAACTTGTTTATGATTCAGTACAGTGCACTTGTCTTGTTTGGTGTAGAAAATCATCACATGGCATATTGCATACATTCATGTATTTTTTCTTGTATTAATTGTGTATGTGATTTTGTGCCATTATTTTATTTGTAGTTTTTGGTGCAAATAGTGATTGTGATTGTGAGGATTGTAGCTACTCTCCAAACTACCAAGGCAAGTGGTGCTTCATGATTTATTCCTATGTTTTTCAACTATGCATTAGAAATATTTTGCTAGACTTGCATGGATATTTTGATCTATATGCTATGCTTGGGAAA
This sequence comes from Avena sativa, assembly GCA_916181665.1. Classification (NCBI taxonomy): domain Eukaryota; kingdom Viridiplantae; phylum Streptophyta; class Magnoliopsida; order Poales; family Poaceae; genus Avena; species Avena sativa. The sequence continues at coordinate 403,336,218 of OV702285.1, forward strand.
TCCTAGTAGTTGTAGAATTTCTAGAAATATTTCTAAGTCTTATCAATGCCATGCTTAGCCTAGCTAGTAGCAACCAATGGTGGTTATATATTCATGCTATGAGAAAATATTTCTAAGTCTTGGGACTTGAGTTTTGTTTAATAAAACAACTAAGTGAATGAAACACCTGGGTGGAATGGAAGGAATGGTTTATGTTGAGTGGTTACACAAGGCCCATTTATATGGTTTACCTTGTGTATCTCACTTGTGGAAAGCCACCCAGGAACAAAGGGATTTGAGATGCCATATGTTAAGAAGCTTCTAGTGCAGCCACTTGGCAATATGGGCTTTGCCTGGATCACATAGGTTGCAATAACTTAGCCATTTGGACAGTTTGTGGTAGTGGGATGATAGGTTGGAACGCGTCCATTTGGTCTAAGGGAAGTCTTCTGAAAGGTCCTGTCTTGGTGAAAATCAAGTCTTGTGGGGAAAGTGCATAACCTCTACAGATGGAAGAATCCAAGTACTTAGCCATGTCCCTGGTATTGGACAACTTGAGCATCAAGACATGGAAGCTATCAAGAATCTCCTCATCCCAATTTCTAAGTAAAAACTTGTGGTTGAATAGGGGTGAAGGTTCCCCAATGTCTGTTGGTGGTTCCTTGGGAAAGATTTTGACAAAGAAAAACTTAGTGATTTTCAACTAATAGGTAAAACCTATTTTGAGCAAAGCAAGCCTAAGATACACTTAGCCAAAATGCATATAGAATCTAGCCTACCAATATTCTACTAAGGTATCACTTGCCAATACTATTCCAATGTATTGACCCACTATGGCTGTAACTTGTGATGTTGCAGGATATTCTGATGATGATTAGGAGTCATGAGTCTACACTCAACATGCTTGCCTATGGCACATGAAGATGAAGACTTGTCGATCTTATTATATATTTGAACTCTTGTATTAGGCCTGTGGCCATGGAGTTTGTAAAAGACTATGTTTTTCTCTGGAATGACTTGTAATAATGACCTTTGTTTCTGTGTACTTCATCTTAAACTATGGATGCTAGCATTGATCCAGGGACTAGCATTGCAATCACAGGGATCCTTACCTTTATAAAGGGAGGGATCTTACAGATGGTATCAGAGCACTGTGTTGCCTGTAGTATTATGACCCTAGGATTGGAAACCACTAAGGAAAATTTTTCAACAACTTCCACACTTGTCTTTTCTTCTCGTAAACTTTTCTAATCTTCTTTCTCATCTCTATTTGTAGAGGAACTCCATCAACGAAGCCGTGAAGAAGGGACCAATCATGACTATGACTTTGGAATGTGAGACAGAATTCCCCAAGGCTCTCAAGGACCTCATGGTTGCCATGGGAATACATGGTGTAGCTGTGTATAAAGGTTTTCCTGATGGATGAAGGAGTTGAGTACTGGTGGGTGCAACTTCACTTGTATAAAAACAAGGAAGACAACTACAAGGACTCAGGATTCTGCATGGTCACCAACTCAGTGATGCACACCACATTCTTTGATTTAGCAAGGGATGCAGCTTGGAAGGCCATCAAAGAACTTAGTGATAGAATCAAGTGCAGAATGCTTAACACCCAGAATGACCTTAAGGAAGAAAAGAAGCATACCCAAGAGTTAGAGTCTACCAAACAAAGTTTAAGGAAAGACCTCATAGACTTAGCAATGGAGTCATGTGATCTAGATAAACAGATTGCCTCTAGGGATGCCCTGTTAGCCAACTTGGCAAGTGAGATGGGATTGTAACGTACTTCGTTAGTTGGACCACCACACTTATCATTTTATTTCCCAAATGTTGTTTAAAATAAGTTGAACCTTGGTTGTTTGTAATGAATCCATGTATGCCATGACTTGTGTGTTTTGATTTCCAAAGTTATGCATGTGATTCCTTGTCTTGTTTGGTGTAGAAAATCATCTCATGGCATATTGCATACATTCATGTATTTTTGCTTGTATTAATTGTGTATGTGATTTTGTGCCATTATTTTATGTGTATATTTTGGTGAAAATAGTGATTGTGATTGTGAGGATTGTAGCTACTCTCCAAACTACCAAGGCAAGTGGTGCTTCATGATTTATTCCTATGTTTTTCAACTATGCATTAGAAATATTTTGCTTGACTTGCATGGATATTTTGATCTATATGCTATGCTTGGGAAATCCTAGTAGTTGTAGAATTTCTAGAAATATTTATAAGTCTTATAAATGCCATGCTTAGCCTAGCTAGTAGCAACCAAGGGTGGTTATATATTCATGCTATGAGAAAATATTTCTAAGTCTTGGGACTTGAGTTTTGTTTAATAAAACAACTAAGTGAATGAAACACCTGGGTGGAATGGAAGGAATGGTTTATGTTGAGTGGTTACACAAGGCACAGTTCTATGGTTTACCTTGTGTATCTCACTTGTGGAAAGCCACCCAGGAACAAAGGGATTTGAGATGCCATATGTTAAGAAGCTTCTAGTGCAGCCACTTGGCAATATGGGCTTTGCCTGGATCACATAGGTTGCAATAACTTAGCCATTTGGACAGTTTGTGGTAGTGTGATGATAGGTTGGAACGCGTCCATTTGGTCTAAGGGAAGTCTTCTGAAAGGTCCTGTCTTGGTGAAAATCAAGTCTTGTGGGGAAAGTGCACAACCTCTACAGATGGAAGAATCCAAGTACTTAGCCATGTCCCTGGTATTGGACAACTTGAGCATCAAGACATGGAAGCTATCAAGAATCTCCTCATCCCAATTTCTAAGTAAAAACTTGTGGTTGAATAGGGGTGAAGGTTCCCCAATGTCTGTTGGTGGTTCCTTGGGAAAGATTTTGACAAAGAAAAACTTAGTGATTTTCAACTAATAGGTAAAACCTATTTTGAGCAAAGCAAGCCTAAGATACACTTAGCCAAAATGCATATAGAATCTAGCCTACCAATATTCTACTAAGGTATCACTTGCCAATACTATTCCAATGTATTGACCCACTATGGCTGTAACTTGTGATGTTGCAGGATATTCTGATGATGATTAGGAGTCATGAGTCTACACTCAACATGCTTGCCTATGGCACATGAAGATGAAGACTTGTCGATCTTATTATATATTTGAACTCTTGTATTAGGCCTGTGGCCATGGAGTTTGTAAAAGACTATGTTTTTCTCTGGAATGACTTGTAATAATGACCTTTGTTTCTGTGTACTTCATCTTAAACTGTGGATGCTAGCATTGATCCAGGGACTAGCATTGAAATCACAGGGATCCTTACCTTTATAAAGGGAGGGATCTTACAGATATCCCGAGCTGTGCTTGTCAGAGTGCTTTCTCTTCCTGCTTTCAACTTGTTTCATTTTGCTCTCCAAAATAGCAGCCTTGTCACAAAGAGACTGGTATGTGGGAACATAGGACACAGCTATCTGCAGGTTCAATTCATCATTCAACCCTTCAAGGAACTTCTCCTTCCTCTTAGCATCAGTGTCAACTTCATCCGGTGCATATCGCGCCAGATTGTTGAACTCCTCAATATATTCAGCCACGCTGCAGTGGCGCTGCTTCAAGTTATGGAACTCTTTCCTCTTCAAACTCATCACTCTGGATGAGATGTGAGCAGTACGGAAACCATCTTCAAAGATAGCCCATGTCACATCCTCAATGGGAGTGGTGATCTGGAAGTTATCCCACCAAGTGGCTGCTGGTCCTTCCAACAAGTGTGCTGCAAATCTGACCTTCTCTTCATCAGTACATCCCACGATTACCAAGTCCTTGTTCATAGAGCGTAGCAAATCATTGGCCACCATAGGATCAGTAGTTCCTGAAAACTTTGCTGGCCTCAGTCTTAAGAACCTGGTAAGCATGTCAAAACCCGGTGGGTTATTCTGATTGTTGTTGTTGTTGTTGTTGTTGTTTTTGTTGTTGTTGTTGTTGTTGTTGTTGTTGTTGTTGTTGTTGTTGTTGTTGTTGTTATTGGTGTTGTTGTTGGTGTTGTTGTTGGTGTTGTTGTTGTTGTTGTTGTTGTTGTTGTTGTTGTTGTTGTTGTTGTTGTTGTTGTTGTTGTTGTTGTTGTTGTTGTTGTTGTTGTTGTTGTTGTTGTTGTTGTTGTTGTTGTTGTTGTTGTTGTTGTTGTTGTTGTTGTTGTTGTTGTTGTTGTTGTTGTTGTTGTTGTTGTTGTTGTTGTTGTTGTTGTTGTTGTTGTTGTTGTTGTTGTTGTTGTTGTTGTTGTTGTTGTTGTTGTTGTTGTTGTTGTTGTTGTTGTTGTTGTTGTTGTTGTTGTTGTTGTTGTTGTTGTTGTTGTTGTTGTTGTTGTTGTTGTTGTTGTTGTTGTTGTTGTTGTTGTTGTTGTTGTTGTTGTTGTTGTTGTTGTTGTTGTTGTTGTTGTTGTTGTTGTTGTTGTTGTTGTTGTTGTTGTTGTTGTTGTTGTTGTTGTTGTTGTTGTTGTTGTTGTTGTTGTTGTTGTTGTTGTTGTTGTTGTTGTTGTTGTTGTTGTTGTTGTTGTTGTTGTTGTTGTTGTTGTTGTTGTTGTTGTTGTTGTTGTTGTTGTTGTTGTTGTTGTTGTTGTTGTTGTTGTTGTTGTTGTTGTTGTTGTTGTTGTTGTTGTTGTTGGTGTTGTTGTTGGTGTTGTTGTTGGTGTTGTTGTTGGTGTTGTTGTTGGTGTTGTTGTTTTTGTTGTTGTTGTTGTTGTTGTTGTTGTTGTTGTTGTTGTTGGTGTTGTTGTTGGTGTTGTTGTTGGTGTTGTTGTTGGTGTTGTTGTTGGTGTTGTTGTTGTTGTTGTTGTTGTTGTTGTTGTTGTTGTTGTTGTTGTTGTTGTTGTTGTTGTTGTTGTTGTTGTTGTTGTTGTTGTTGTTGTTGTTGTTGTTGTTGTTGTTGTTGTTGTTGTTGTTGTTGTTGTTGTTGTTGTTGTTGTTGTTGTTGTTGTTGTTGTTGTTGTTGTTGTTGTTGTTGTTGTTGTTGTTGTTGTTGTTGTTGTTGTTGTTGTTGTTGTTGTTGTTGTTGTTGTTGTTGTTGTTGTTGTTGTTGTTGTTGTTGTTGTTGTTGTTGTTGTTGTTGTTGTTGTTGTTGTTGTTGTTGTTGTTGTTGTTGTTGTTGTTGTTGTTGTTGTTGTTGTTGTTGTTGTTGTTGTTGTTGTTGTTGTTGTTGTTGTTGTTGTTGTTGTTGTTGTTGTTGTTGTTGTTGTTGTTGTTGTTGTTGTTGTTGTTGTTGTTGTTGTTGTTGTTCTGATTCTGGATGAACGTGGTCATCATTTGCATCAACTGAGTCTGAGCTGTCATCATCTGCTGCATCTCAGGGGTGATGTTGTTGTTGGGGTTGGGATTGGCACGTCGGGGAGGCATCTGTGGTTGTTCAATGGAGATAAGAATGAGATACCCATAGATGCTAACATGCACAATACATCACATAAACAATCACCAAACATGCATCATAGTAATAAAAGTTCAACAACATAGACAACAAGTTCTGAAAAGTAAACACACCAATAGCAAGCCATCCACATGTTGGATGGTCATTGTGACTCAATAATCAAAAGCATGGTAAATAAATGATAAATGAGTAGTCATCACTACTCCTCTGCATCAACCTCCTCATCAACAAGTGTAAGACCTGCATTCTCCATTGCGGTCTTGTATTCCTCGACATTGGTGGTCAAGCTCTCTACTTTGGCTTTGAGAGCCCTCTTCTGTGCACGAAGCCTCTCAATCACCTTGTTGATGCTCGAGCTCGAAGTCCTTAGCCTCTAGTTCTGCAGTCATGTCTCGAATCCTCTTGTTCCTATCTTGGACTCGCTTCTCTTGACTCTTGAACTTTCTATCCCGACTCTCAAACTTGGCCTCCATCTCCTTAACTATCTCATCTTGCTCCGCGAAGATCTTGTCCTTCTCACGAAGCTGCACCTGGAGTTCGTCATTGCTGAGCAAGACGTTGGTGCTATCAGTATCTAGGTGCCTAAGAAGAACCTCTAAGTCCTGGAGGTATAGACGAATCGGCTCTGCCGTCTCTCTAGAAGTATCCTCGAAGTCAATGGCCTCACCTTCCTCATCACGTCTACCGAAGGCGTGGAAGTGAGTACCTCTAATCTCTCGAGAGTGTCTCCCTAGTAAACGTCCAAGCAAATCCTGCATCACTACCTCTAGGCCTCTCTCCTTGTCATCATGCATGAACTTGGAGATGATGGCCTCCGTGGCTAGCTCAGTCTGGCGTCCTGGCTGATTAACTTTGAAGCCCCAAAGGCCTTTCCTCTCAAACTTGGTGAGCAGAAGCATCATGATAGTAGGAAGAGGGAGATTGAGTAGACTAGTGAGCTCAATAATACGAGTGCCAAAACAAGTTCCCTTGAACTCTTCAGCCGTGCTGATAGTAACATTAGGCATCTATTTAATAAGATAGAAAAAGTTAGAATCAACACAATTTAAGACAAATCACAAGACAGCTTTCACCACTAGGTATGGATTGTATGAGTATACCGTGATGCCATTTGGTTTGACCAATGCACCAGCATACTTCATGAATATGATGAACAAGGTGTTCATGGAATTCCTTGACAAGTTTGTTGTCATATTCATCGATGACATTTTGATCTACTCCAAGAGCAAAGATGAGCATGAGGGACACTTGCGTCAGATACTTGAGAAGCTTAGAGAGCATAAACTGTATGCCAAATTCAGCAAGTGTGAATTTTGGTTGAATGAGGTTGGATTTCTTGGACACGTTGTGTCAGGAGATGGTGTGGCACTTGATCCTGCTAAAGTTTCAGCTGTAACTGAATGGGAATCTCCTAAGACAGTGAAAGAGGTTCGTAGTTTCCTTGGCTTAGCAGGTTACTACAGAAGGTTCATTGAGAATTTATCCAAGGTAGCTAAGCCTATGACTGAATTGCTAAAAAAAGACAAGAAATTTGCTTGGTCTGAAGGATGTGAACTCAGTTTTCAGGAATTGAAGAAGAGACTAGTGACAGCACCAGTCTTATGTTTGCCAGATTTGGAGAAAGATTTCCAAGTATATTGTGATGCATCTCATCATGGATTAGGTGCAGTACTTATGCAAGAAGGGAAAGTTGTGGCTTATGCCTCGAGACAACTCAAAACTCATGAAGTAAACTACCCTACTCATGATTTAGAGTTAGCCTCTGTTGTCCATGCACTCAAAACATGGAGACATTATCTTTTGGGAAAACGTTGTGAAGTGTTCACATATCACAAGAGTTTGAAGTATATCTTCACCTAGAAAGAAATTAACATGAGACAAATAATATGGCTAGAACTCATCAAGGACTATGACTTGAGTTTGCAATACCACCCCGGTAAAGCAAATGTTGTAGCGGATGCTCTAAGCCGTAAATTTTTTGTGAATGGCCTTACTAAGGGAGAATTGCCAGATGATCTGTGTGCCCAATATAGAGATCTGAGATTGGAGATTGTGCCTGAAGGACATCTCATGTCATTGGATGTTCAACCCACTTTGTTGGACAAAATCAAAGAAGCCCAAAAGATAGATAAGGAAATTGAAGAGATTAAGGAAAAGATTGGCAAGGGAAAAGCCAAAGGATTCCATGAAGATGAACATGGTACTTTATGGTATGGAAAACGTATCTGTGTTCCACAAGATCCGGAGCTTCAGAAACTGATTTTACAAGAAGCCCACAACTCACCATATTCTATCCATCCGGGTAACACCAAAATGTACATGGATATGAAGGAAAGATTTTGGTGGAATAATATCAAGAAGGACATCGCCGAACATATTGCTTTGTGTGATGTATGTGGTAGAGTGAAAGCGGAACACTAGAAACCAGCAGGATTGTTACAACCACTACCCATTCCTGATTGGAAGTGGGACAAGATTGGTATGGATTTCATTACCGGATTGCCAAGGACCTGGTCAGGATATGATTCTATTTGGGTAGTAGTGGATCGCCTAACTAAAGTGGCTCATTTCATACCCGTGAAGACAACCTATACAAGTGTTAAGTTAGCCAAGATCTATATGAGTAGAATTGTATGTCTACATGGAGTACCCCAAGAGTATTGTATCTGATAGGGGAACTCAATTCACTTCTCATTTTTGGAGGCAACTACACGAGTCATTGGGAACGAGGTTGGAATTCAGCACTGCTTTTCATCCTCAGACTGATGGACAAACAGAAAGGATTAATCAGATTCTTGAAGATATGTTGAGAGCATGTGCTCTAGATTATGGAGCCAGTTGGGATGAAAGTCTACCTTACGCAGAATTCTCCACCTTACGCAGAGTTTCTCTATGGAAGAAAGTGTACCACCCCATTTCTATGGAATGGTGTGGGAGAAAGAAGTTTGTTCGGACCAGAACTAATCAAAGAGGCTGAAGAGAAAGTCAAGCTAGTTAAGGATAGATTGAAGATAGCACAGTCCCGACAAAAGAGCTACGCAAATCCTAAGCGTATAGAAGTCACCTATGAAGTAGGTGATAGAGCTTATCTTAGAGTATCACCACTTCGTGGAGTAAAGAGATTTGGTGTCAAAGGTAAATTAGCCCCAAGATATGTTGGACCATTCAAGATTCTGAGTCATAAAGGAGAATTAGCTTATGAGATTGAATTGCCAGAGTCTTTGTCAGCTGTTCATAATGTGTTTCATGTGAGTCATCTTAAGAAATGCCATCCATAAATGGAAGAGACTTCTTTGAAGGATACTATACCTTTGGAACAGGTTCAATTGGAGAGTGACCTCACTTATGAGGAGAAGCCTATCAAAATGCTTGAGACTGCAGAAAGAGTTACTCGGACTAAGACTATCAAATTCTGCAAATTTCAATGGAACCATCATTCCGAAGAAGAAGCAACATGGGAAAGAGAAGATGATCTTCGGAAAGACCACCCTCACCTATTTGCTAGCCAACCGGAATCTTGAGGGAGAGATTCACCTTAAGGGGGTTAGATTTGTAACATCCCTAAAATCATGTTTCAAACTCATGCATAGCATCCATGCATCCATGATCATTTAGAGTTCCATTTCAAAACCATTTCAAAAATAGGAGTATATGTTGCTCATTATTTATGTAAGTATGCTCTAGATTTAGTGCTATTTTCTAATGAGAAAGATACTTATTTTATTCAGTAATGTTTTAAGTTCAAACTTAAGAGTTTTCCAAATCTTGGGAAAAGTTTTCAAAACAAAGTATGAATATAAAACCAATTTTATACCTATTATTTATATCTCATAAAGGCATGGTTTTATTTTATTTTTCAAATGATCAAAGTGTTTTTGAGTAAACAGAGGTGTTTGACACACATTTGAGTACAAAGTTCACTGTATAAAAATCTAGAGAAGATTTGAAATCAAACTTGTTTGAATTAGGGTTTGAAAATCATTTCTAGAAAATCAAACAGAAAAAGAAAAGCAAACGGAAAAAAATAAAACCTGGCGCCAGCCTTTTGGCCCAGCACCACTAAACAGCCCACAAGCCCACCCGGGCTGTTTCCCCCTCTCCCCTCGTTTCCTACCCCGAACACGCGTACCCACTCGCAGACGACTGGGCCCTCACTGCCATGTCACCCCTTCGTCCTCAATCAACGCCGACGACCACCTCGCCGCTGCCGTTTCCCCCACTGATGCCGCGCTTAATTGCATTGATTCGGCGAGTGATTTCCGCCCCCGCTCTAGCTACATAAACCCCTCCCCCTCGCGACCATTTCCACCAACAGAGCTACCCAGAAGCGCCACCAGGCTGCCCGCAATTTTGATCGCACCGTCACGGTACCGAGCCACTCCGGCGGACGATTCCGGTAAGCTCTGTCCATCCCACTCGGTCTCGTTCACGCTAGCATGCTTCCTTCGACCACGCGACTCACGTCATGCATTTTCCTTGTCTGCTCGTGGCCTAGATCGACGGATTCGACAACCACCGCAAGTGCCCGACGCTTTCCTCAACTCCGGTGAGAAATCACGGTACGAATCGAGCGCCCCTTGATCTCTCCTTGAAACTATCTTGCTCACTATGACTTTGTGCACCCCCCTGATGCGTTTTATTCGTGCAAGGACGGCGCAGAGCCTCGGCAACGTTGACGTCTGCAACCACCCGACACCGCGCACGACTCCGACGAGCTCCAGCGACCACCTCTGCGCGCCCCTTCGCCAACGAAGCCTACCTCGAGCATCAGTAGCACACGGCAAGCATAGTAAGCCCCTTCTCCCTCTCCCGCGCGACCTAGAACATCGGCAACGACTCTGACAGAGCCGCCGCCGCTAGCGCTGCCCGTCTATGGTCGATAGATCTGTGGCCGTAGGATCTAGATCCAACATATAAGATTAGATCTGTGACGAAGAGGTAAGGAGCAGATCCGGCTGCACGTTTTAGTTAGATCTAACGGTTCGCAAGCGCGATCCAGCGCGAAGCGGTACCAGCCAACCAAAAGCTGCCGCGTGGCATGAGTTTCGTTTTAAAAATTTGAATTAGATCAATTAGATGGTTAAACTTGTTTAAATCATAACTTTTGATTCCCACGTCCAAATTTGACAAATTTTATATCAATGGAATCAGGAGAGAAAATCCTTTCCATTTATGCAATGTGTTTAATGTTTTGCTGCTGCTAAAATGGTTGTTTTTGCAGAAACATTTGTAGGCATAATTTGGGTATAATAATTATTTGAAAAATGTTTTAATGTTCAAATAAAGTTTATTCAGAAAGTTTTGAACTTGTTAATGATTCAGTACAGTGCACTTGTCTTGTTTGGTGTACAAAATCATCACATGGCATATTGCATACATTCATGTATTTTTTCTTGTATTAATTATGTATGTGATTTTGTGCCATTATTTTATGTGTAGGTTTTGGTGCAAATAGTGATTGTGATTGTGAGGATTGTAGCTACTCTCCAAACTACCAAGGCAAGTGGTGCTTCATGATTTATTCCTATGTTTTTCAACTATGCATTAGAAATATTTTGCTAGACTTGCATGGATATTTTGATCTATATGCTATGCTTGGGAAATCCTAGTAGTTGTAGAATTTCTAGAAATATTTCTAAGTCTTATCAATGCCATGCTTAGCCTAGCTAGTAGCAACCAAGGGTGGTTATATATTCATGCTATGAGAAAATATTTCTAAGTCTTGGGACTTGAGTTTTGTTTAATAAAACAACTAAGTGAATGAAACACCTGGGTGGAATGGAAGGAATGGTTTATGTTGAGTGGTTACACAAGGCACAGTTCTATGGTTTACCTTGTGTATCTCACTTGTGGAAAGCCACCCAGGAACAAAGGGATTTGAGATGCCATATGTTAAGAAGCTTCTAGTGCAACCACTTGGCAATATGGGCTCTGCCTGGATCACATAGGTTGCAATAACTTAGCCATTTGGACAGTTGGTGGTAGTAGGATGATAGGTTGGAACGCGTCCATTTGGTCTAAGGGAAGGCTTCTGAAAGGTCCTGTCTTGGTGAAAATCAAGTCTTGTGGGGAAAGTGCACAACCTCTGCAGATGGAAGAATCCAAGTACTTAGCCATGTCCCTGGTATTGGACAACTTGAGCATCAAGACATGGAAGCTATCAAGAATCTCCTCATCCCAATTTCTAAGTAAAAACTTGTGGTTGAACATGGGTGAAGGTTCCCCAATATCTATTGGTGGTTCCTTGGGAAAGATTTTGACAAAGAAAAACTTAGTGATTTTCAACTAATAGGTAAAACCTATTTTGAGCAAAGCAAGCCTAAGATACACTTAGCCAAAATGCATATAGAATCTAGCCTACCAATATTCTACTAAGGTATCACTTGCCAATACTATTCCAATGTATTGACCCACTGTGGCTATAACTTGTGATGTTGCAGGTTATTCTGATGATGATTAGGAGTCATGAGTCTACACTCAACATGATTGCCTGTGGCACATGAAGATGAAGACTTATTTATCTTATTACATATTTAAACTCTTGTACTAGGCCTGTGGCCATGGAGTTGTAAAAGACTATGTTTGTCTCTGGAATGACTTGTAATAATGACCTTTGTTTTGTGTACTTCATCTTAAACTGTGGATGCTAGCATTGATCCAGGGACTAGCATTGCAATCACAGGGATCCTTACCTTTATAAAACTGTGGATGTTCTCACTTGGTGGTATGCAATATTTTCACCTTTTGTTGTGTAGCTCTTGTTGTCCTCTTTCCAACAGAATTTGTTTCGGGTCAGCTGGAGTTTTCAAAATCTAGATATCGTCGTTTGAAGTTTGCCTCTTATTTGGTCAAGACCGGAGTCTCCGGTTTGAGTGGACCGGAGTCTCTGGTGCGGTCCGGAGTTACACCAAAATTCCCTGGAGGGACTTCCAAAAATTATCCCAGGACCTTCTACATAGGGGTCCGGAGATCGACCGGAGTCTCCGGTGTGGCTAGACCAGAATCTTCGGTGTACAGCAGACCGGAGTCTTTGAAGATTTTTCGGAGGAGTTTTTCTAGGGCAGCTGGGACAGTCTGTATGGTGGTCCGGAGCTCGGTCTGGAGATTGGCCAGAGTCTCCGGTGTAGACCAGAGTCTCCGGTCTGCGGTCCGGAGTCTCTGTTATGACAAGTCCCCAACGGGCAGAAAACGGTCAGAAATGTGTTGGCCAATAAATAGGGGACCTTCTTCCCCAATGACCCTGCTCGAGTTTTACAAGATTTCTCCTCCACTCTTGACCCTCTTGAGCTTGCTCCCCTTCAATCCCTCCCTTGATTCTTGCATATACCTTAGGGATTTGAAAGAGGAGATGTAGATCTACAATCCCACCAATCAATCTCTCCTCTAAGTGAGGGGAACATCTTGGGATCTAGATCTTGGAGTCTTTTGTGGATTCCCTCCATTGTTCTTCCTCTCTTATTCACCCACGAGATTTTGTAGCTTTGGTGGAATTTGGGAGAGAAGGATTTGAGCACTTATTGTGTTCTTGCCGTTGCATTTGGTGCATCGATTTGAGTTCTTGGTGAGGATTCGATTGAGTGAAAGGTGAGAAGCTTTTTACTCTTGGGTTCTTAGAACCCTAGACGGTTTGGTGCTTTTGTAGGTTCTTGGATTACTTGGAGCCTCCAACTAAGTTGTGGAGCTTTCCCCAAGCTTGTTTGTTGGGAGCCTCCAGTTGAGTTGTGGAGAAGTGCCCCAACCTTGTGAGAGGTTCCGAATTACCACCGACAAGTGCACCGATAGTGGAAGCGTGTATTGATCCCGTTGGGGTGAGGTTCACAGGAGAATAAGGGAGGCATTTTGTGGCATTGGTGGTTTGATACCACCCCCTCTCCAAACGAGATGTACTCCATGTTGGGAGGAACTCGGTAAAATATCGTCGTCTCCGTGTGCCTCGATTATCTCTATATCCAAGCTCTTACTTATGCACCTTACTTAGTGATAGCCTTCGTTCTTGAAGTATATATCTTGCTATCACATAGGTGCTTGTCTTGATTAGTATAAGTTGTTGGTGCAAATAGGTGAACCCTAGTAGTTCTAGGTTTTGTGCTTAACAAAGTAAACACTAGTTTAATTCCGCCTTCGTTGAGCCACTCTCGAAAAAGTTTTAAACCACCTATTCACCCCCCTCTAGGCGGCATTTGTATCCTTTCAGTGGGGCGCTTCCCAAAAACCTTATTCGCCCTCTCTCGTACAGGATCACGAAGGCGAGTGGTTCCGTAGACCTGCTATCCTTTCGGCCGGTGCACGCCGGCAAGCGGGATGGAGTAGACTACGGTGGCGGCGCAAGCAGAGAGGAGGAAACACCCTAGATTGGTTTTCGGTGTGTTGTGGCGGTAGCCGTGCAGGACTTTATATAGAGCGGCTCAGGAAACCCTAATGGAGACGAACTTGGGCAGAGTCCATGTTGCGCATGTTCGGGTCAGTTACAGTAGTCCACGATCCAGGAGCGACCCAAATAAGATAAATGTTTGACACGTCTGTCAAAACCTCACAATTTTCTTGAGCAACAAAATAAAGCTCGACTCGGCGAGATTCCCGCAACCCGCAGCGCACGCGCGTCACGTGGCGTCGCGTCGCGTCGTGACGAGACGAGTGGGCGTGCAAGCGGCAGTGTCGTAGGAGGAGCAGGGCGCATGTATCTCTCTTATTTCCACTCACTTACAAAGTAGTGCAACACTCCACCTTATATGGTGGTGCAACTCTCCTTCAACTTCCCATGTGGGACTAAACTCCCACTCCACTCCCATGTGAGCTGCCACCAACATGGGCCCAAACACATGTGGGCTGCCACAAACCTGGGCTTTGAGATTTAGGGAAAATCTGAAATATACATGGGCCTATTTGGATTAGCCCATTATTTCTAAAAATCCCCCCACCTGATCTCAAATGCCCATTTGACGATTTGCCAATCCTCGCTACTTGTTTATATACCAGTGTTTCAGCAGAGAATGTTAAATTGAACTTCTGCCTAGAATCTTGAACTACGTCTATCAACAACTTGAACATTGGACGAACCTTGAATTGCAAGTTTGGTGTCAATAGATTTCACTCAAAATCATAACTAGTACCTGGATGCCAGTAGCCTACCCCGTGGGTTGAAGAATATTCGTCATACTCCTTGGTCTCTTCACGAGTTTACTAGACATCACCCAAATCTCATAGACCGCGACGTTTACAGTCGAGATCATATATGTGTGTTCTTTCAAGAATGCCCTGTAGGACGGCATCTTTGCTAGTTAAAGACAACAGAAACACATTATGGCATGTTGCCAACCTGCCTTACAGATTGTGAGAGTTATGCATCTTCACATAGAGAGGGTTACAAAATACTCTCCTCAGTCAAACCACTAGCTTGTTCTTCCTAGGTCCTAATTCACGGGATCTCCGATCACATAGGTTGGGTTACCACTAAGGTGTGACATCCATCGGTCTCAAACCCATCTCCCTCGATGCACTATCTATTACATTTCGTGATAGTACATTTTTCAAGGGATGTGCCGAGTTTTTGTCTATTTGAATATACATAACAGTTATTACTCCAGAGTTTCTCAATTTCCTGACAGATTTCAAACATCTCTTCACGTGTCTTGATGACTTCTCGTTATCCTTAGAATTTTTCACTTTGACAATAATAGTTTGGTTTTCACAATTCAAAAGGATTGCCGGTATAGGTTTCTCAACCACAGGCAAGTCCATTAAGAGCTCAAGCAGCCATTCTAACTCAACAGTGGTTGTGTCTAAAGCAGTAAGCTCTGCTTCCAAGTTGACCTCGTCAATATGGTCTGTCCACGGGATCTCCATGACACTGCGCCACCTCGAAGGGTAAACACATACCCGCTCGTGGCGTAGAGTTCATCAACGCCAGAGATCCAGTTCGAATCACTATATCCTTCAAGCATAGGAGGGTTCCCTAAATAGTGAATCCCATAGCTCATTGTACCACATAGATAGTGCATGACCCTTTCAAGTGCATGCCAATGATCAATACCCGGGTTATACATGAACCTACTCAACTTGGTCACAACAAAAGAGATATCAGGTCTTGTAGCACTTGCTAAGTACATGAGAGAACCAACAACTTGTGAATATTTCAGCTGATTTGTTGGTTCCTTCTTATTCTTTCATAACGTCAAACTAGGATCATAAGGTGGTATTGCCATCAATAAAGCCAAATCGGCTCAATACCTTCTCAACATAATGAGATTGCATTAAAGTAATCCCATTCTCGTTCTTAATAAGCTTGATGTTCAAAATCACATCAGCCTCTCCCAGATCTTTCATATCAAAACTCTTTGATACTTGACTTCATTTATCACATTCATGTTTGTACCAAATATCAGAATGTTATCCACGTACAAACATAATATAAGACTATCGCCCCCACCATGGGGATAGTAAACACACCTATCAGCCTCATTAATGACAAAGCCAACAGAATGTAGAGTTCTGTCAAACTTCTCATGTCATTGCTTAGGTGCTTGTTTCAGGACATATAAATATTTTAATAACTTGCACACCTTTGTCTCTTCAACTTTTACCACAAACCCATCCGGCTGATCCATATAGATCTCCTCTTACAACTCTCCATTAAGGAAAGTTGTCTTCACGTCCATTTGATGAATGACAAGACCATAAGAGGAAGCTAGGGACAGTAGTACTCGAATGGTGGTTAGTCTAGCAACAGTTGAATAGGTGTCAAAGTAATCTTTGCCTTCTTTTTGTGTGCATCCCTTAGCTACAAGACGCGCCTTGTACTTCTCAATAGTACCATCAGGACTTAGCTTCTTATTGAACACCCACTTACATCCCACAGGTTTACAACTATAGGGTCGTTGTGATAATTACCAAGTTCCATTTCAAAGAATCGAGTCCATCTCATTTTGGACAGCTTCTTTCCAATCATCTGCATCAGGGGATGCATATGCCTCAATAATGGATCTGGGAGTATCATCCACAAGGTACACGATGAATTCATTACCAAAGGATTTTGCAACCCTCTGTCTGTTACTCCTCATGAGAAGTTCATCGTCATCCTTCTCAAGGACTTAATCATGTGGTTGTTCAGAATTCTCAATAGATGCACTAGATTCAGGAAGTATTTCAGAATAAATTCTACCAATGCTATGCATATCTTTCATAGGAAACATATTCTCAAAGAATGTTGCATCATGAGATTCCATTATAGTATCAACATGCATATCAGGTACCTCAGATTTAACCACTAGAGATCTATAGCCTACACTCAGTGGAGCATATCCTAGAAAGATACAATCCACTTTCTTAGGTCCGAGCTTGCATTTCTTGGGAATCGGTATGTTGACCTTTGCCAAACAGCCCCAAGTGCGTAGATACAAAAGTGATGGTTTTCTCCTAGACCACTCCTCATAAGGGGTATTTTCTTTATTCTTGTTAGGAACTCTATTCAGGACATGACATGAAGTCAACAAAGCCTCCCCCACCATGTCTTTGATTAACTAGCAGTGGCTAACATGGAATTCACCAACTCAGTCAGCGTGCGGTTTTTCCTCTTGGCAACCCCGTTTGATTGGGGCGAGTAGGGAGGCGTCCTCTCATGAATAATTTCGTGTTCCTCACAAAATTTGTCAAATATTTTGGGAAAATACTCACCACCACGATCCGACCTAAGACGCTTGATCTTTCTCTCTAGTTAATTTTCAACTTCGTCCTTATAAATTTTAAAGTAGTATAAAGCCTCATCTTTAGTGTGAAACAAGTAAACATAACAGAATTTAGTAGCATCATCTATCAACGTCATGAAATATCTCTTTCCACCTTTTGTCAACACACCATTCATATCGCATAGATTAGAATGTATGAGTTCTAGAGGTGCCAAGTTTCTCTCCTCGGCAGCCTTGTGAGGCTTTCGAGGTTGCTTTGATTGCACACAACTATGGCACTTAGAACCTTTGGCAATAGTGAAATTCAGAATTAAACTCATACTGGACATCCGAGACATCAAACCAAAATTAATGTGATATAAACGAGAATGCCAAACACTGGTATCATCATTAACACCACCAGAAATATGATTCACAGATTTATTACAAAAATCTTAAAGTGAAAACCGGAACAAGCCTCCAAACTCATAACCTTTACCAATAAATTTCCCATGTTTTGAAACAACGACTTTATTAGACTCTAAAACAACCTTAAACCCATCTCTCCATAGAAGGGAGCCACTAACGAGATTCTTGTTCATAGTAGGGAAATATTGCACGTTCCTCAACTGCACGATCTTTCCGGAAGTAAACTTCAGATGCACCGTGCCAACACCAAAAACAGAAGCACGTGATCCATTCCCCATTAGGACGGATGAATCCCGAGCGACCTGATAAGAAGTGAACATAGAGATGTCAGCACATACATGAACATTAGCACTCGTATCAAGCCACCAACATGGTGATTGAAATACTGAAAGAACAGTAAATAAATTACCATAACCATCAGTATTGCTAGCGGTCATGACATTGACAGTCTTGGCCTTTTTCCCTCTGCGGTCTACGCGATCTGGACAGTCCTTGGAAAAGTGGTCGGGATCTCCACAATTGAAACAAGTCAGATCACTCTTGTCCTTGTTCGCCTTCTCTGTCAACACCCGGATTTTTAATCCCAGATGCCTGTTATGCCATACATCGCAATCCCAGGATTACCATTTTTGCGAGACATAACAGAATTGGATACCATAGTACATCATCCATTACAAACCGTACATAAGTTCTTACACAAATAGGGATCTCATGATCCAGTTCTTAATACAACTTCAAGCAGCGGAATACGTAATAATAACGGTAGCGTAGGCGAAGCTCCATCTTCGGGGTCACAGGCAATGCTGACGATGGGAGATGATCCTAGTTGTCGTAACCTTCCTGGGGTCCATCCTCCAGGTACTCCTCTTCATAGTCTGGCCATGGGAATAGCCAGGGACAAAGCCATGAGTACTCTTTAAGTACTCGCAAACTAATACTAACAAGTGAAAGGGGTTTTTGATAATAGGACACTAGGCTCTAGGGTTGTTTTGCAAAAGCCAGATTTATCTCTACTAAGTTTAGAAGCAATGAATGCTAGTTGAAGTTTTATAACACCTAAGTGGGATCTTGTATCTCATATCACAACCCTGTTGTGGTCAAGTCAAGGTCTCAGTTCATTTCATAAGTCTTTTGAAAACATCTGACGGGGGAACAGTATGACCACTCCAACTGTCCATAACCGCGGACGCGGCTATTCGAATAGTTTGACACTCTGCACAGATTGTACACTTTCACCACAACATTCGATACATCCGTCAGGAACAAATCCTGAATTCACCATACTCAGTATGCGGATAATCAATCATAACCTTTCAATTACACGCCCTAGTATAAGCACCTCTCCTCTGAGTTTGGACTCCCAACCATGACCAACTGTCATCTTGGGTACTGCACAGGTGGACAATCTTCACAAGGTAACCTCAGCTCAGACCTTGGCTGTGAGGGCACTAATACTAAGGTATATAAGTTTCTAGTCATGCCCTACACAATTATCGGGTATTGTGGTTGTACGATAAAATTGGAATGGTATCGCATCCAGACAACCATCTGTTTTAAAAAAAGGGCTAAGGCTCATGCCTCAACATTTTCATCACCAAAATCATCAGGTGTTTAGAAACACATGTCCAAAACATTTCAATAGAATGATCCATCATTCCAAGGTTTTCATAACCATTTTTCCACCAAATATTCCCATCTAAAGTTGATCAATTTTTATGCTTAGCACTAGCATCTACAAGTGGGGGTAAGCACTAATGAGGGGTGGTAAACTAGTGGAGTTTAACTAAGTTTAATCTTATGTATCAGGATTATCTAGCTTAGGCCAAATTTTATTCTCTTTATGCAACCTTCAATTATCTTTCTAATATCTACAATTCACTTAAGTAAGCTCTAAGTACTAGCTTTGATAAAGAAATAAAGTATAAAGCTTGCAAGTAAAACTAGGATTGGTTTATCAAGTGGTTATGATCATATATGCTTTAAGGCATATAGTTGGCATGGTAGCAAGCAAGTATTAGCTTGCATAGGTATCAGTATAAGCTTGCATTAGTAGGTATCTTGCAAGTGTTAGCTTGCACATTCAACTAGTAGTATTAGGCTTGCCTTGTGCAGAGCAGTGGTTGAAGTTCTCCTCGACTTCTTCTTTGTAGAATCCTCCTTCCTCCTCGTATCCTTGGTCGGTACTAGCGTCTATAAATAAATACGATGTACACAATCACCAAACAATAATTAACTACTTGCAATCATCACACAAAAGGGTCCTATAGATGATCTAGCATCATCACTAACATTACAAGATTAAAGCTTGGTTTAATTCCTTTTATTTTTAGAAAAGTAATTCCTACTCATTGAAGGACTACTTAAGATTTAATATTCTCCAAACCAAACATGGGATCATGTTGACACATGTCATCACCACATATTTTAGTCCACGGGAATGTGATTTAAAGTGGTGTCACAATTTAATAAGGTTTTACCCTTTTATTTTAATTAAATAAAGTGACTAGAAATGCCTATGGGGCATTCTTTTATTACTTGAACATTATTTCTATAAGTAAACCTATATATTTTTATATATTCTGAAAAGTATGGTTAAATGTGATTTTTGAGAGTTGGAATCAACTCAAAAGCAATTATGGTTTAATTTTGAAAAATGTTTGAATGCAGAAAAGATTCTGCCTTGTTATTTTTACCATGGATGATCTACATATCCAAATGACTTGAATCCAACGGGCTTGGATTCAGCATTCCCAGAACTTTATAACAAAATTGGTTTCATTAAACTTGGTTCACTGAATCGACCTGGGTTGATTTTTGAAATTTGGTACAGAAGTGTGTTTGAAATAAAATGGAAAAAGTTAAATTCAAATAACTGGGCTATGCAGGAAGCGATACTGGGCCGGCCTGCTAAGCACAGCGCTTCCGCGGGCTGTTTAAGTGGCTGTCCCCATGCGTCAGTGAGACGAGGGGGTGCGAAGAAGTATGGGGCGATGTGGTGCGTTCGATCTGGTTCTAGTCCAACGGCTGAGAGTCATCGTCGACGTTGGGCAACGCCGGCGAGACAGAAACCTAGCGCGGCCAGTGAGGGTCGTTGGGGGCTCACCGGGGTTCAGGCGAGGGTCGGCGAGGCGGGCGAACGACAAAGTCGACGACGACGAACCTCCTGGCACCGGCAGCTTCTCTTGGGGCGGCTCCAATCGCTGGCTCCCATCTTCTCCAGCAGCGGCAGGCTCCAGTGAAATTCCGGCGATGTTCTTCTCGCCTTGCTCCAGGAACGGGGTGGCACGATTAGTGAGGAGAGGGGAGTGAGATGGTGTGCTCAGTTCGGATGGGGGTGGCCTCTATTTATAGTGGAGAGAGGGGACTGACGGGGCGCAAGGTGATCTCGTTGTGGTCGACGGTACAGGCGGCTATCAGCGTGGGCGATGGTAGGGGGCGGTGCGGTGCTCCCTGGCAATGCTCAACGACACGGTGGCGAGACGTGGGGCGGTGTGGTTTGGTCGGAACACGACGGTGCTCTGAGCGTGCCCGACGGAAGCTTTAATGGCGCACAGCGCGCCTGGTCCGCGCGGCGGCGAACGAGTGTATCTGCGGGGTTACTGGGACGGTGGTGATCACGTATGCACACGGTAAGGGTGGCGCGCGATCTGTGGGCGTCGGTCGAGCGTGGCGCACGGGGCGTGCTCTCGGCATGGTTGCTGGCGAGGTTGGCATGGTTCATGTGTGTGGTCCAGTGGCTGGCAAGGTTCGAGCGGTGGACAGGGAGTGGCGGTGGACGGTGGGCTGCCTCCCAGACATGCTGGCTAGGCTTGGTTCTTCTCCTAGCTTGTTGTCGACATGGGGGGTGACAAGTGTGCACTCGGCCTGCTCACCATAGATGACAATGCCAAGCTTACAGTGATGCTAAGGGTGTGCAATTGAGCTAGATGATCTACTAAAGCCTAGTTGCAACCAGAGAGGGAACAAGTTAGGCTTCAATCACTGCTCACAATAGTGTTTGGATTTTGTTTCATTTGTATCTGCAAGGTGTTTGATGAAATGGCCGCAAGAATTCAAGTTTTGAATTTTGAAAAGATTTTTGGTGGGTGTGCTAGGTTGGTGCTGGTGAGTCTGCAGATGCTTGGGTTTTGAAAGTTGAGCTTGTTTGAGTGGTTTTTGAAAAAGTGGGATCTTCCCATATGATAAAGATTCAATTTTGAACTGTCATTTAAATGTTTTTGGATGATCACAAAGTGGGCCTTGATACTTTGATGAGTACAATCAAGGGGTGCAAAGATCCAGAAAAGTTTCTATTAGGTTCTGAAAGTTTGAGACAGCCAAAGTAGGCATGGGAGTTAAATTGGTAAAAATGACCATTCACTCATTTAGCTTTGTTTTGATTTATTTGTCTTTGGGAAAAGTTTGGGAAATGTTTAGATGATGTTTATTTCACCTAAGCAACATTTTACAAGCAAAGAAACACACAAACAAGGTGGTTCAAAAGAAATAAAAAATTGGAATGCATACACACATGCATGCTTTCATAGTTTTATTTAGAAAAGTTTTTGTTAACCCTAATTTTGATGATTAGAGTTTGATGATCCAAGTTTAGTATTTTTGGGATGTTACATTCTCCTTCTTGAAGATTGTAGTATTTACAGGCTTGTTAAAGGAGGGCTGGAAGTTCCCTTTGTTCTTGCCTACAGATTTGCCTTTCTACACATAGTTAGCAGTAGCATGACCCTCTCCTTTCTCAGTAGTGTCCTTAGCCTGAGCCTTCTCCTCAACATCAAGGGACGCTATCAGATTTTCAAATGATATCTCATGTCTCTTGTGTTTGAGAGCTGTGGCAAAGTTCTTCCATGAAGGAGGCAACTTAGCAATAATGCAAACCGCCACAAACTTGTCGAGTAAGGTACACTTAAGAAGTACAGTCTTTTTTGGCAATGTACTGTATCTCATGAGCTTGTTGAACCACAGGAAGGTCCTTTGTCATCTTAAAATCATGGAAGCTCTCCATGATGTACATTTTCTGTCAGCATCTGCAGCACCAAATTTTGCGTCTAGTGCGTCCCAGATCTCCTTCCCATCTTTTATGTGCATAAACACATCACACATACGGTCAGCAAGAATGCTCAGAATACATCCCACAGCGATACTAACCTCTTCTGATCCTCATCATATATAGTTCCTTCAGGTTTGGCTTTACTAATCTGGAACACTTTCATCGTGGTTAGCCAAAGCTCAGCCTTGTACTGCCACCTCTTAAAGTGCACACCGATAAACTTATTCGGCCTTAGTGCATCGGTAAAACCAGCCATTATAAATTCAAGAAATTGCCTACAATAAGGTTTTTGGATTGTTGGAATATTAGGCACAATTTCCATGATTAATTCCAGAATATTAAACATGAAAAAACCAGCTACTAGCTCATGTAACTCGAACATACTAGATGTACTAAACAACAGGATGAACGGAAACAAGTAGCAGCTAAACATGTACTTGCAGGACATGATGAATAACCAAACAGGAGCATGTAGCATGTACCGTTCGCTTGTCGCAGCAGTAACTTTGGGGAAGACTGATCGAAGCAGACGGCGACGAAGACGACGATTGGCAGCACCGCCCGACTTGGACGGAAGACGACCCATGATGGAGAACTCGAGCAGTTGCATGGAGCGCTTCCCAAAAACCTTATTTGCCCTCTTCTGTACAGGATCACGAAGGAAAGTGGTTCCGTAGACCTGCTCTCCCGCTGGCTGGTGCATACCGACAAGCGAGATGGAGTACACTACGGTGGCAGCACAAGTAGAGAGGAGGCAAAACTCTAGATTGGTTTTCAGTGTGTTGTGGCGGTAGCCGCGCAGGACTTTATATAGAGCGGCTCAGGAAATCCTAATGGAGGCGAACATGGGTAGAATCCATGTTGCGCATGTTTGGGTCGGTTACAGTAGCCCACGATCCGGGAGCGACACAAATAAGCTAACTGTTTCACACGTCTGTCAAAACCTCACAATTTTCCTGAGAAGCAAAATAAAACTCGACTCAGCGAGATTCTTGCAACACGCGGCACGCGCGTCGTGTCGTGACGAGACAGGCGGGCGTGTATGCGATCGACCGTGTCGTCGGAGGAGGAACGTGCATGTATTCTCTTATTTCCACTAACTTACAAAGTGGTGCAACACTCCACCTTATAAGGTAGTGCAACTTTCCTTTAACTTCCCATGTGGGACTAAACTTAGCTCCCACTCCACTTCCATGTGAGCTGCCACCAACATGGGCCCAAACAGATGTGGGCTTCCACAAACCTGGGCTTTGAGATTTAGGGAAAATCTAAAATATTCACGGGCCTATTTGGATTAGCCCATTATTTCTAACAAGAATTGCGCCCAAGTGGAGTGACAAGTTGTCGTAGTTTAAAGGAGCTTTTGCAAGGACTAAAATGTCCTTCTCATTGAGTCTTGTAAACTCACTACACGTCTGCAAGGTGTTAGCAATAACATAGAACAAATAGCGAATAGCAGGGTGTCAAATATTTTTCCCTTTGCTGACTCTAGAAGTAAAGCTCATTCTATTATAGCAGAGTTCAGGGGAAGGTTCTATGCTAGTAAAAGATGTGCGCAGAGCATTAGGATCATTGTTGGGTAAACCAAAACAATTGCACCATTCATCAAGTGATAATGAATAATTTTTATGCATGAGTCGAAAAGAAATTCTATCTTTCCCATGCCATGTTTCAACGGTTATTTTTAAAGAACTTAAAAATTCAATGGTTAACCGGTGATAGGTAGGTGTATCATGAAATACAAAGTTTTCTAGGCCAACCCTATTGCAAAGTAAATTAAAGTCATGAAAAATAAAGAGTTGGTTCAATATGACGGGGCAAGCCCACTTGGTTGCCTTGACTTCTTGGTTTTGGATCCTATTGAAACGATCATGGTGGGGCTCGTTCTTGAATTGAATCCCCATGTGTTCCTGAGCTGCAGCCCGAGAAGAAATAGCAGCGGCAAGAGCACGCGTTTGGCTCCTCATGTTCATCTTCTAATAAGTAAGAAAGACAAAAATAAAACTTTGTGATCCAACAATAATAGGCATAGCATATTCCTCATCATAGCACACTAAAGAATATCCTCAACATAATAATCTAAGCAAGAGAATCATGGCAAATAGTTCAAAATAAGTCTAACCCTAGATTGATAATAACAATAGATCAGAGATGAATTCGAGAAAATTAATTGGAGGATTGGAGGAGAAACTTACCGTAGATCACTTGTGTGCGAGGAAATCGGACGAAATTGAGTAGAGGTGAAGATCCTTGAGGTTTTGAGAGAGTTTGTAGGTAGAAAAGAGAAAAATGATTGATGTTTTGATGTTTTGGGTACCTCCTCATGCGTTTAAGTGGTCGGACGCAACTATACGGCCACAACACTTGTTGCTGCCATATAGTTGGTATGACGGCAAAAAAATAGGGTTCTTAGGGTTTCTTTCCTGGCGGCTGTAACTATACAACCAAAACTTTTGTTCTCGCCGTATATTTGGTCTTCAAACCTTCTGTTTCCCGAGAAGAAAAACTGTCGATGGATCAAATAACTATACGGCCGGAGCTATACGGTGGGAATTTTTATTCCCGCCGTATAGTTGGTCGTTAAAGCTTCTGTACACATCAAAAAATTTCTATTACTTCAAGAATTACTTTTTAGACTGAAACTTAGCGAAACACCTTTTTTGACAAAAAAAACAGACTAAATTGTCGACCAACTTTGGCATTTATAAAATAGGAATTTTTAGTACCGCAAAATCTCTCATTCTTACTGGAGTTTTCTAGCACTCTTTATTTGTAGGGTTTGCTGCATAGAATTCAAAAAAAATTCTACGATGGGAACAACTAAGTACCAAGATCTATCTACTAGATACAAGCAACCGATGGATATACATCCATAGAATACATACCCTCGAAGACCGAAAAGCGTTAACGAGGTTGTACTTGTGTATGATGTAGTCGAACGCTTGCCGATCTAAATATCAAGACAAAGTCCATCCAGTCCAGCACCATCAAGTCCAACACCGCAAAGCAGTGGTGCATTCGTAATCGCACACATGTTCGAGTATCCCAACAACCTCCGTGACCTTACTCCAGCGAAGAAGCGGAAGAAACAAATCCTTCCAAAAAAGGCACCGGGAACATGTATCTCGCTGATACGAGACCATGGAGAAATTCCAAAGGGGGGAGAGAGATCCTTCACGAGGAGATGTGATATCAGAGGATGAGAGGGGGGCCTTTTATAGGGAGAGGGGAGGAAATCCAAGGGGCATGGCGCCCAGACATGGTGGATGCCCCCACCTCTTCCACACTCATGTGGGTGGAGCTCCCACTCAAAATGAAAAGCCTCCACTCACATAAACATGCCTCCACTAAAAAATCCACTCACATGCATTAAATTTTCACCAAATTTAATGGAAGCTCTCATTTAAATAAAACTATTTATTTATTTATTCAGAATTTTGTTAATTACTTTAATTAACAAACATTCACATAAAACCCTTACAACATTTCAATTTCGCATGCAGAACCAGTTTCAGCAATTTCAACCGAAACAATTCTAGTGTCTAGTGAAATACATTCCTGCGCTTTCCTTTACTTTCTATGGCATATTATTTGCTCTGAATGGTGTCGGTATCCCTTAAGTGTGTGTAGCATCCCATTTGTCTAACAACTGTAATGCTACTTGGTCTAGTAATATAATGGCTACTTCCTACATATAATTGTTGCAGCATCATCATATCATGCTCATGTCATCATGCCACCTTGCATTTGAGCATCATACAAAAACCCTTTTTGTTTGGTTCTTCTCTCATATGCATTGTTAATTGTATTTGCCTCTTGATATTGTATTTGGTTCTTGATATAATGATTAAATGCCCAAGTTGAGTTGGGGGCATATATTTTATTTAACTCCACCACCTTTCTTGTCATCACCCCATCTTTCCACCATTCCATTATCCATGAGCTTGCAATTGTTTTTCCTTTGGGTTTTACCTCTAGCTCATATGGGTTGGGATGGATCCAATTCCTTTTCCACATGCTCTCATCTTAGCATCATGTTGTTTTCACATCATTGTTATATGAGAGCCACATGGCCACCTTTGCATGCCTTGTGAGTGGAACCCTTTTTCCTAGCTTCCATATGGATTATCATGGAATTATGCTCATGTTGGAATATTTTTGGGACTATTAAGCATCTAGTGGCCCATACACGCTAGCAAGTCCCAATTATAATCAAATGTGATCATCTCCATCAACTCCACTTGGGACTTTCTTTAAATTCTTTTGCTTAGGCCTTACTCCACATTTTGGAGCGCATAAGAATAATGCCATGTAAATCATCTTGTTTTCACAAAATAAGCATGGTATTAATTATTATGCATGGCCCATGCAAGTACCATCTTTTGCTTGTCATTTGGATTTTATTTGGTTTTCGAGTGGATCATCGCTATCTCTATCCTTCTTTTGGCTTGATCTATGTTGATCTTGCTTAAAACCCTATCACCACATCCCTCTCTTTTTCTTGTCTTGATCTTGTTTGAGCTTGTGTTGACCTTGCTTGATCTAGTTGGAGAATGCAAGCATCTAAAAACCTAGCTCTCACCTTTTCCTCTCCATTCTAGCAACCCTAAACCCTACCTCTCTCTCTCTCTCTCGGCCTCTCCTCTCTCTACCATGCCTGCCCCACCTGGCCACCCTCTCTCTGGCCCCACACCCCAGCTCTCTCTTTCTCTCTCTTCCCACCAAACCCTAAGACCAACCCTAGGCGAGCCCCTCCTAACCTAGCACCAAACCACACCCGAGCCTACCCCTCTCCTCTCTCTTGCTCTCTCTCTCTGCCTGGCCTGCCCCACCACGAGCTCCCTCTTATCGGACCCACCTGGCAGCCTCCTTTCCCTCCCCCTGCTACTGCCCCGACCCATGCACGTGAGGAGGAGGAGGAGAGAAAGGTGGCACCGAGGCCACCTTTTCCCATCTACCCCACCCCCACGGCACCCTCTTTCCCCGTCCTTATCTACCCCCTATCTCCACCTCCCCTGCATCCCCAGATCCACCCCAGAGGCCCTGCCTCGCCTCCCTTCTCCCGCTCCACCACCATCTACCCCGACGCCTGCCACCGTCGGCTCCGGCGCTCACCTGCTGTACGAGGAGGCGGGCGTGGGGTTGGGGGCGTCGAGGAAGTACTGGAGACCCCCGGCGCCGCCTCGGTGAACCGCAGGAGGAGGAGAAAGGCCAGAACGCGGGACACCGACGCGCCGCCGACAAAACCCTAGCTCCGCCGGTGCGCCAGCCTCGCCGACGATCGCGACCACCCCGAGCCCGTCGACCACGCCAACGTCCTCTCGGTGAGCCTACCTTCCTCCCTGACAACCTCCGCCACGCTGTCATCGTCTGTAGCCGCCGTTTGTTCCGTCGAGCACGCTGCGTGCGTCGGCGGCGCTGTCATCTGCTCCGCGCCGCGCCTCGCAGAAGCCTACCTAGGCCCCACCCCCTTACCAGTCACCAACCTCACACCACCGCAGCGGTAGCCGCCTCTGCTAGCCCGCCCGAGGTCGCGGGTTCGAACCCTCGCGCCGCGCGCGTCGCGCGTGTGCCAGCGCACGTCTGTCCGCGCGTCAGAGGAAGATCCACAGTGCCGCTGCACCTTTTGCGCATACCCCCCTGTGCTTTTTGCCGCTCTAACCGCAGTCCCCTATAGCCCCACCAGCCAGCGTCGGTGACTTTTTCTAAAAAGGCTCCTCGGTTTTTGCGTTTATCAACCCGCGCTCCCTCCCCCAAGCCGCGTAGCCGACCCTCCCCTTCCGCTGTCACGTGGGCCCCGTGGCCGATGGCCCCACTCGGCTGTCTCAGTGGCTAGCTCCGGCCGCGGTGGAAAACGTTTTCGACCCGCCAGTTTGTCCAGTCAGCATATGGCCCACCCGTCAGCGACTGGGTCTGGATCTGCCTGAGTATAAAAAGTTTCTGTTTAAATCTGTTTTAAATTAAACCTTTTCAATTAATACAAATTCAAATATAAATCTGTTTTCAAATAACTTTTAAATTACAAAACCAAATAATACAAATCATATATGTTTTCAAATCAGAAAAATGTGAGGATTTCAAATATGCCATCTAAAATATATTTTGAACACTTTAAATTCCAAGTTTATTTTTAATTACAATAAAATGCCCCTGGACCTTAATAAATTGATAACTTTTGTTTTATAACTCCGAATTTGACAAATGATATGTCTAAAATGATCAGCTCGACGAGACCTTTCTGTTTATGCATACCCTGATATGAATTGAAGCATGCATCATATAAATATAAAGTATACAGCAACTAATATGACAATAAAATGTGACCAAAACTCAATAAAAATGTTATTTCTTGTATTCTACACCTCACCCATGCCATGCTACATTATTGCCATGCAACTTGTGCATCATTCATCATGGCATGATTGTTGCTTGTCGCATTTTATTCATATGCTTGTGCACTTTATTCATGTTGGCCCTTGTTTGTTTGGTTCTTCTTCGAATAGACACTGAGCAGGGGATATATCAAGAGAACCAGGAGCACTACCCAGATCCGTCTCTCGCTTCAACTGAGTTGCCAGGCAAGCACTACCACATGCTTGCATACATACAGTACCTATTGCCTCTATCTTAATCTTGCATCATTGAGTCGCGATTGCATCAACTGAATCCCAAGTATTGCATAGCCTTTACTTTTAAACCCCACCAAGCTTGTTCCTCCATCCCATGAGCCTTACTACAGGATTTGTTTGAGCCATGCGAGTCGTAGAACAGCATGTGTAGGGTATGTGAGAGTCTGATGGATAACGAGGTACCTAAACAACTTAACCTGAGTAGTAATGGGATAACTAATGAAAGTGGCACCGGTGAGCAATATCTGCTATTTGGTTTTTCCTGCTCACTTGTGTCCCGTAGGACCCCGAGTACTTGATTCCTGTTCCTTGATTATTCACGCTATCCATATCCGGGAGGCTTATGGGACCCCCCTGAGCCAGAGCTTGATTCCGTCTTATTTCTTAGGGCCACAAACTAGTTTGAGGTTTTATTTACTATTCTGTACTTATGCCATGTTTTACTGCTTTATTTAATTTGTGCGATGGATAGCACCTGTACTGTTTAGGATCGGGACACGTTTTCGCGGTGTCGACAATCCCAGTTTTGGGTTCCCAGTCGTTCACAGCCGTCCACCCAAACCTCGGGTCCGTCTCGGAGTCAGCTAACTTCGTTGCGGGTGTACTCCAAGGGGTGGCCCCCTGAAATATTTCTGAATCCTGTGATTGGTTTGTCGTGAAGGCCTCGTTGGGTTTTGATTTGGTTTTTCCGAGGTTGATCGAGTGTGGGTTGTTATTTGTGCACCCCTGCAGGGTAAAACTTTCTGAAAGCTGTGTCCGCGGTTATGGACGACTTGGAGCACAGTTTCTCGATCATAGACAAGCATAACTAAAGTACCGCTTTTAATTTGACTAAGTAATTGACTAGTAAATAGTGCAACACTCATGGAATGGTTAATAAAATTGCCAACGGATGGGGGGGGGGGGGTGTTCGTCCGCTTCCTCGTTGGTAAGCGAGGAGGAGGATGGATCTGGGAATATTACTATTATAACTGTTGTCATTAATTCACGAACATCCGTCTATCTTTGGTTAGGCGGATGGTTAGCGAGTATCTATAGAACTGTTAGGGTTTATCTTTTGCTGCAATTGCGTCACCCCAGGTTGTGTTCCCTTTAGAGGCATAAAGACTTGCTGAGTACCCCTAGGGTCTCACACGATAAATTATTTGGTTCAGATGAACAGGTACACTCGCAAGATGGATACTGGGTGGAGGAGGCTAATGATGTGGGCAACGATCGTTCGGTGTAGAGATTCCGGGAACGGGGATCCGTGAGATCTGTGGGCGGGATGTGCTTATTTATGGGCATCTTATGCCGATTTGCTTCTTATCCGTACTCGGATCTTGTTTGCCGCTTCCGCCTGATACTCTCATGTGTGATGTATGAGGAGATATCCTAAACTATTATAACTATCTAGATCATTTGAATCTTGCCGTATGGCGTTGCTATATTTCCTTTCTTTCTAGATGGAATGGCTCTGATGTACTATTGTATGGTGGCTTGCATACATACTCATTTGTGTATGTAGTTGATCCCTTCGCCTGCCGATTACGCCGCCCGTACTTGTCCCGATGGATGGAAATGGTTGGGACGGCCGAAAGGTCTACCCGTGAGTGACTTTTGGGCCCCACTATACTATTTCAACCATTTCCGCTCATCCAGGCTTGTATCTAGGAGCGTAATTCACCGAGGTAGTTACAATTGGTATCAGAGCCATCCCGACCTTCAGGGTCTCAGCCAAATGGTCGTTGTCAGTCTAGCAAATATTTTTGGTAGCTATGTATACTAGGGAAAAACACAACGCGAGAGTAGGACTGCTTCCACTTTCCTTCTTACCCACCCACCCACCCTTTTCTGGTAAGGAAGTGTAATGTTTTCAATCCTCTTCTTAAAAATTTCAAACTAGGATTCACGTGTTCGGGGTTTCCGTAGTACCATAGGTTGTGTGTTTTTGTGTGTGTGTGTGTGTAATTCTTTGTCTATCTGTTGCATCCAAGTTGTTATCTAATCAGCCTTTGGTTATCAACTGTTGGTACATTCCATACCGACAGCCTTTTGCAAACCGACGCGATCTGTCTTACTCTTTGTTACCCGACGTTATCTTGTTTGGGGTGTTCGTTTCCGTAGTTACTAATCTTTAGGTTCAACGTGAGAAGAAGGGGTTAGGATATGTGTTTTACTTGTTCATGTGCGGAGTAATGATTTGAGTGCGGGATGGAGTCGCGACCATACCACTACTCTTATCATTCTCTTTTGTATATTGAATTGGTAGAGTCACTAATCTTGATTCGTTAAGTAATTTTGCGCATCTATTGGTATTTTAATGCCGAAATTTGTGGAATTTTTTTTCTTTGATATATTCGTGTACCACACTCCTTTTCAGTCGTGTGCGATATGCTTAATATCTTCTAGGTGCTTTGAACTTTGTTGATATTTTAATATCATCTTAGTAAATTGTATCCTTTAATCTTGGTTAATTCCATCTTGGTACCATTTTGGATTATTATTATTCTCCATTATAGTACTGACTTGTGTTTTATATCAATCACAGGATGGCTCCACCACGCCGTTCTGATGAGGACATTCCACCGGAACTGGGGTCCGCATTGTCAAACATCGCCAACACCTTGGTAGCAATGCAGCAGAACCAGCAGCGCTTTGAAGAGAGTGTTCGGAGGAATGAGTTTGCTCCACTACCTCCACCTCCCAAGCGAGGAGACATCAAAAGCTTCCTGAAGTTCAACCCTCGCCAATTTGATGTTTCTGATCGACCACTGGATGCGGATGATTGGTTGCGTGAGATGTCAAGGCTACTCGAGACTGCTGATGTTCCTGAGCAAGAGTGGGTAAAGTGTGCTACTCACCTTCTGAAGGGAGATGCAGCTCTCTGGTGGGAGAATTACCTGAAGGCAAACTGCACTGGTTTTCAGCCTACCTGGGAACAGTTCACTGGAGCGTTCATAGAGCAGTATCTGTCAGAAATTGTCATGGAAAGGATGAAGGAAGCGTTTCTCAACCTCACACAAGGAAATGATAATGTACATACCTACATCAGGAACTTCATGAATCTTTCTCGTTATGGTGGCGATGAGATCTCTGATGACAAGAAGAAACAAAAGAGGTTCAGGCAAGGGCTCAATGCATCGATAAAATATGCAATCACACATGCAAGGCCGGCATCTTTCCTGGAACTTCAGCATACAGCTCTGCAGGAGGAAGCAAGTAGGTAAGTGTTTGAGGAGTCAAAGAAATACAACCGTGATGCACCAAGCTCTTCAGCTATGTCAGCTCCTTCTAAGCGGCGTGTCTGGGTTCCTAACACCCCACCGTCGCTCCCGGCTTCACCAAGACCTTCAAGCTTCGCGGCAAGGCCACCAAACTTCATCACTGCTGCTCCCAGGGGCTACACCCACAACTACCCTGGAGCGCCTGGCGGAGTCCCTGGCCACGTTGCTCCACGTCCACCTGGTGCTTGTTACACGTGTGGAGACCCTGGGCATCTAAACTGGAACTGTCCGATGAAAAACAAAGCTCTTCCTCCACCCCCTCCAAGATCTGCGGCAAGCTCTCCTATGGTTCGTGCACCACCACCTCGGGCTCTCAACATCAACACCAAGCCCGGGTCTACGGTTGCTCGTGCCAACTGTGTCAACGCCGCTCAAGCTGAGCATGCACCTGGAGTTGTGATGGGTATGCTTCCCGTTAACTCAGTCCCTGCACGAGTTTTGTTTGATTCTGGTGCATCGCATTCTTTTGTTTCTCACAAGTTTGCAAATGAGAATGAGTTAGTCTTGGTTCCTCTCCTTAAGCGGTTGGTGGTACAATCTCCTGGTTCAAACATGAGGGCGGTTCATATCAGCCATGGCAATCAAGTTGAGATTGGTGGCTCTTCGTTCTCGGCTTCCTTAATTGTTCTGGGCAAATTCTGACATTGATGTCATCTTGGGCATGGATTGGTTGATAGCAAATGCAGCTGTGATTGATTGTGCTGAACGCTCGGTTTCTCTGAAGGTTCCTGAAGGCCATATAGTCTTTTCTCCAAGTCTGACTCCTGCTATCCAGCTTTTCTCTCTGGCGGCTCTGAATGATGATGCTATGGAAGCTATTCAGAGTGTTCCGGTGGTCTGTGAGTTCCCAGATGTTTTTCCTGAAGAGTTGCCGGGTATGCCTCCGAATCGTGAGGTTGAGTTTGTAATTGAGCTTGAACCTGGAACGGCTCCTATCTCCAAGCGGCCTTATAAAATGGGTCCTGCTGAGTTGGCTGAACTCAAACGTCAACTTGATGAACAAGAGAAGTTGGGTTTCATTCAACACAGTACTTCTTCTTGGGGTAGCCCAACAATCTTTGTGAAGAAGCGTGACAGGACTGATAGACTTTGTGTTGACTATCGGGCTCTCAATGCTAAAACCATCAAGAACAAATATCCCCTTCCGCGGATTAATGATCTCTTCGATCAGCTAGCTGGAGCTGTGGTGTTCTCTAAGCTTGACTTGAGAAGTGGTTATCACCAAATCAAGATTCGCAAGGAAGATGTTCCTAAAACAGCTTTCACCACCCGCTATGGCCTGTATGAGTACACGGTCATGTCTTTCGGTCTCACCAACGCACCTGCTACCTTCTCGAGGCTTATGAACTCGGTTTTCATGGAGTACCTTGATAAGTTCGTTGTGGTCTATCTGGATGACATCCTAGTCTATTCTAAGTCAAAGGAAGAACATGAAGAACACCTTCGGTATGTCCTAAACAAGCTTCGTGAGAACCGCTTGTATGCAAAGTTCTCAAAGTGTGAGTTTTGGCTGCCTCAAGTAACCTATCTTGGTCATGTCATCTCTGCCAAGGGCATTGCAGTCAACCCGGAAACTGTGAAGACAATTGTTGAATGGCTTCCTCCTGTAAATGTCAAAGAAGTGCGGAGTTTCCTTGGTTTGGCTAGTTATTGCCGTCGCTTCGTTCAGAACTTTTCGGAGATAGCGAATCCTCTTACCGATCTCCTCAAGAAAGGCAAGAAATACCTTTGGACCCCTGCATGTCAAGCAAGCTTTGAGACACTCAAAGAGAAGCTCACTTCCACGCCAGTCTTGGTTCCTCCGGATACATCTAAGCCTTTCCAGATATTCTGTGACGCCTCTTTGCAAGGATTGGGTGCGGTCCTTATGCAAGAAAAGCAAGTGGTTGCTTATGCCTCTCGATAGTTGAAGACGCATGAGATCAACTATCCCACACATGACCTCGAGCTCGCAGCAGTTGTCTTTGCTTTGAAGCTATGGAGGCACTACTTGCTTGGCAACCGTTGTGAGATCTTTTCTGACCACAAGAGTTTGAAGTATATCTTCACTCAGCCTGATCTCAACCTTCGGCAGAGGATATGGATTGAAGCAATCAATGATTTTGATTTGACCATCAACTACACACCGGGCAAAGCTAATGTCATGGCCGATGCTCTCAGCCGCAAAGCTTATGTCAACAACCTCATGATGGAAGAGCAGCAACCTCTCTTGTGCGAGGAATTCCGTCAGCTCAACCTTGAAGTTGTGGAACAAGGGCATCTCCTGAACCTTCTGGCTACTCCTCTCTTGGAAGAAAAGATTCGCTTTCGTCAGCGTGGTGATCCGCACACCAGAAAGATCATCTCCAAACTTCAGCTTCCGAAGTATGAGTCCTTCCACGTCGATGATCAAGGCATGCTTTTCTTTGAACACCGGATGTTTGTTCCAAACTACCCGGGTTTGAGAGAGCAAGTTCTCAAGGAGGCGCACGATTCTGTTCTATCTATCCATCCTGACAGCACAAAGATGTACATGGACTTGAAAACACAATATTGGTGGCCTGGTTTGAAACGATATTGTGCCAAGTATGTCTCGGAGTGTGATGTCTGCCGCAGAGTGAAAGCTGTCCATCAGAAACCTTTCGGTCTTCTACAACCATTGAAACCTCCGGAATGGAAATGGGAGAAAGTAGAGATGGATTTCATCACTGGTTTTCCAAGGTCGCAGAAGGGCAACAATGCAATCTTTGTTGTCATTGACAGGCTATCTAAAGTGGCTCATTTCTTCCCCGTCAAGGAAACAATTTCTGGAATTCAGTTAGCTGAGCTCTATATCAACAGAATTGTCTCTCTGTATGGGGTTCCGCTTGAGATCAGTTCAGACCGTGGAAGCATCTTCACTTCCAAATTCTGGGAAAGTTTCCAAAATGCTTTGGGAACAAAATTGAACTTCAGCACAACTTACCACCCTCAGTCGCAAGGACAAGTTGAAAGGATCAATCAGATTCTAGAGGATATGCTTCGTGCTTGCGTCATCTCTTTTGGCATGAAGTGGGAGGAATGTCTTCCTTATGCGGAATTCTCTTACAACAACAGCTTCCAGAAAAGTCTGAAGATGGCACCATTTGAGGCTCTCTATGGTCGCAAGTGCAGAACTCCGATTGGTTGGTCAGGTGCAGGAGAAAGAATTTGGTTTGGCCCTGACATTGTAACTCAAGCGGAGGAGAAGGTGCATATCATTCTTGAAAATCTGAAGACTGCTCAAAGTCGCCAGAAGAGCAGTTATGACAGGAAGCACACGGACATGGTGTATGCCCCTGGTGATCTCGTTTACCTTCGTGTCACTCCCATGAAAGGAACACACCGCTTTGGTATCAAAGGAAAGCTGGCTCCTAGATACATCGGTCCTTTCAAAATTCGTGGTAGAAGAGGAGAAGTTTCTTACGCTCTTGAGCTCCCGGAAAACTCAAGGTTCATGATGTTTTTCACATCTCTCAACTCAAGAAGTGCTTCAAAGATCCCGGCAGGACCGCCGATCATGAGCTTATCAATCTCCAAGAAGACCTGTCTTATCAAGAACACCCCACCAAAATCCTTGAGACCGCAGAAAGAAGGACTCGCAACAAGCCCATCAAGTTCTGCAAGGTGCAGTGGTCGCACCATTCTGTTGATGAAGCCACTTGGGAGCGTGAAGATGAGCTCCGTGCCAACTATCCTACCCTCTTTGTGTCTTCTTCTTCTTCCTAGAATCTCGGGGCGAGATTCCTGTTTAGTGGGGGAGAGTTGTAGCATCCCATTTGTCTAACAACTGTAATGCTACTTGGTCTAGTAATATAATGGCTACTTCCTACATATAATTGTTGCAGCATCATCATATCATGCTCATGTCATCATGCCACCTTGCATTTGAGCATCATACAAAAACCCTTTTTGTTTGGTTCTTCTCTCATATGCATTGTTAATTGTATTTGCCTCTTGATATTGTATTTGGTTCTTGATATAATGATTAAATGCCCAAGTTGAGTTGGGGGCATATCTTTTATTTAACTCCACCACCTTTCTTGTCATCACCCCATCTTTCCACCATTCCATTATCCATGAGCTTGCAATTGTTTTTCCTTTGGGTTTTACCTCTAGCTCATATGGGTTGGGATGGATCCAATTCCTTTTCCACATGCTCTCATCTTAGCATCATGTTGTTTTCACATCATTGTTATATGAGAGCCACATGGCCACCTTTGCATGCCTTGTGAGTGGAACCCTTTTTCCTAGCTTCCATATGGATTATCATGGAATTATGGCTCATGTTGGAATATTTTTTGGGACTATTAAGCATCTAGTGGCCCATACACGCTAGCAAGTCCCAATTATAATCAAATGTGATCATCTCCATCAACTCCACTTGGGACTTTCTTTAAATTCTTTTGCTTAGGCCTTACTCCACATTTTGGAGCGCATAAGAATAATGCCATGTAAATCATCTTGTTTTCACAAAATAAGCATGGTATTAATTATTATGCATGGCCCATGCAAGTACCATCTTTTGCTTGTCATTTGGATTTTATTTGGTTTTCGAGTGGATCATCGCTATCTCTATCCTTCTTTTGGCTTGATCTATGTTGATCTTGCTTAAAACCCTATCACCACATCCCTCTCTTTTTCTTGTCTTGATCTTGTTTGAGCTTGTGTTGACCTTGCTTGATCTAGTTGGAGCATGCAAGCATCTAAAAACCTAGCTCTCACCTTTTTCCTCTCCATTCTAGCAACCCTAA